>CM047806.1:46303446-46903446 GCA_026214975.1 Gentiana macrophylla
GTAAAATTCATAAGCTAGTTAGCATCGAACATACAAATTGGATTTCTCATTGTGTATAATAAATAAAAAAATTTGTTTACCTCATGATGTTTTGTTTCCCGTGTTGTAGCAACATGATTCTCTGGCGACTCTTTGAAATGGAGGTGGCAAGGTGAAAGCAGGAGTACAAAGATCCATTCGGATGATTCGACAATTGAAGAAGATGAATCAAAATTTACATCATTTTTGTGTTTGAAATATTGGAAGAAAATCGGTGGAAGTCTTGTGGATGATGGATTTACATATGGCGACTTTTATTTATGGATTGATTCTATATTTCCTTGTATTGTTCTTGGTGTTCTTTTTATTACACATTTTGCCTCTGAGGCCTATCAAGCGTCACGATAAATTTTGGTTTTTCCGATTGTAAAAGTTAAAGGTATATGATGATTAAGGTTAAAGTGTATCTCGGGACTCGGAGTAGCTCAACGGCTATATGATGATTCTACGGTTACATGGCGTTCGAGAGACGCGAAATTTTTTGGTTCAATCAATGGTCGGTTGAGTTGGACCATTATACAATGAGATAGCGATCCTTAAATCGACACTCCATAAAAGGCGGGCGTATGGCGGTTCATTCTCATTTCTCAAGGCAAAAGCGCTATTGCATGGCTTAGTTCTTCTTTGCCGAACAACATACCAAAATTGCTCGTGCCTTTTTACTTAACTGTTAAAAATATTGGATATTTGTTTAAAAATCTTGATTTTGAGACTTACAAATTTGATCTTTTAATCATGGATATTTTGGATGGTTTAAAGTTTGAAATAGAAATTAATCTCGTTTAATCAACGGCGTATGTTGCATTAGCGATCGATAAATTACAGTAAGCCCTGGACTTGTTCTTGGTTAAACTTAGTACAGGGAGTTGTCTAGCAAGATCGTCTAATAATTTATAGAATATCAATATTCCCGTGTAGTTATTAGTGATTCTTTAATTAGAGGCTTTTCATTTCATTTACGTATCATCTTGGTGATATCACTGCAAAGCTCAAAGAATTGCACAAGTTACAAGTTATTCAAGCGAGGAAAGTAATCGACACTTTCGATAGAAAAATGTTGTTGATGTCACTTCATAAAATGTTGTTGTTATTGGGTGTCACTTCAGCAAGATGTTGGTGTCATTGAGTGTCAACTGCATAATGTGTCATTTCATAAAAATGAGATATCACAATAAGGAGGATGAAAAAATATAAATTAGGGTGAAAAAATTATGTTGATAAATAGTTTTATATCAAAAGATATAACCGTTTGAAGTCGATTTTATGAAATTAAGTCGGAAAAATATCAAATGTCATCAGCGGTGTTGCTTAAATTGAGGTGTCGCATCATCAGCGGTGGCGCGTCATCAAATATCCACTACATCACGGTGGTCAATGCATGGTGGAGATTTTGCATACGTTAGGATGGTGATTGATCATGAAATATATTAATACAATGAGTGAAGGTTGGTTATAAGATTACGAAGATCGGATAATGGCGGTTATCTTTATCGCACCCTTACGAAAGAATGTTTAAATAACAACCTTGGACCTTTTAAGTAAAGTTGCTCAAGGAGTTACTATACGATTTAATCGGACCACATCCAACATTGGTTGTTGGGGATTCACAACCCGATAAATACTCTTGAACCAAATCGAATGTCAATCCACCCAAATGCGGTGGGAGTATGGTTTATCCATCGACTTCGATGTGATTATCTGAACTTCTGATCATTTGGGGTTAAATGATATGGTTTTGGAAAGGCTGTATAGGATTATGGTAAAGGAGGTTGGTTCAAAGCCATAAACACATAAATGGTGTTTTGGTACTCGATTCTGTTAAAAATCTTATTTAACCACACAGTGTCTCCCGAGGCCAGTGGGAAGTAATTGGATCTACGTGATGAGAATGAATGGAAAGTTTATCTTTCAAGGCAAAACTAAGTGGTCTAGGGTAATTCCACAGAAGTAGAGAGTTAACCGAGGGTGATGCCTTGAAACTCTCTACGCCATTCGGCCTTGCTTGACTTGAAAAGCGAAAGTTCAATAGGGGTGATTCCACTGAATATTTCTTGCCAAACAACAGTTAGATCTCATTCGGAACAAAGGTTTTAACTTAAAGCCAATGGCGGATTATTTGCCTATGCTTATATCCATTGGGGGTTAAAGCAAACCTACAAGTCATTACAAGTCACGTGTTTTAAATGTGTGGGCTTGACTAGAATATTGATGAGTCTTTTGAAGACCGGAAGAATCAATATTGGTTAAAGTAGTAAGCGTTAGTGTAAATAAAGATAACAACTTTGCATGATTGGAAACAACATGGGTGTGTGTTATGCAAAGTCAGCCCGACAAGCCAAAGTTTCTCTGAATTAGAGAAGTGGACTATATTCTTAGAAATCGATTCGATTGAATTCATGAGAACAAGTTGTTGGTCGTATCCCGTTCATCTTATTGTTAAGATGGTGATGCATTTTCGAATGCTTGATTCAGCGAGAGGTTTCTACCCAACCCTCACGGAATATTTCTTTCAAATCTTGGTTATAGAGGAAATGAGATAAGTTCTCTTTTGGATAGAAAGTCAAGTTATTGAAAGTCAATAACGATCGAGTCTCGGTTTTGAGCAATGGGCGTAGCATAGTGCATCCTCAAGTACGCTTGGAGAATGAGGACTAATATCGTCTATATTCGGTGCATACACGAGTATTGTTGACTACACTAATTCGACTTCTTTGTCGGATTAAGGATGATCGTTAGTCGATCTCGGGCTCGATGTTTACTCATTGTGATGGAGCTCTGATCTGGAGCCATCAGCCTTTGCCAATTTGACTTTGTTAGTGAATGCATAGCACTTTGGATCGACTAAAAAAGCGGTGTGGCTTGAGAAGTTCTTTGTTGGATCGGAAGTGATTCTAGGTCTCGTAAGTCGATATCACTTTCTTTGTGAAAGCAGTGGAGAGGTAGCTTATGCAAAGGATCTTCCACAATCACAAGATATCAAAAGCATATTGAGAGAAGTACCACTGATCAGACAGACCGTGCGAGAGGCGACGTTTGGTCTAAAAGATCGCCTTGAGCCGACAACCTGTTTGATCGATTTACCAAGTCGTGTGGCATCTAATGTCATTTGATAAAGCGCTTAGCGGAGTATAAAATTGAGAGATATGTCTCATCTGCTTTTCGAGCAAGTGGGAGAATGTTGTGGATAGATAAAATAAGGGTGTGGTGCTCTAAAAACAATCATTTAACTTGTCTTTCGGGCAAGTGGGAGATTGTTAGATATAGTGTGCCCGAAAGGCAATTTTTCCTTGTCTATCACGGGCAAGTGGGAGATTGTTGAAAGTAGCGCCGAAAGACAATTTACGTAATTGTTTTATAATTAATAAATGACATATTTATTAACTTCTTATTATTTGCTTGGTGCTTATATTTAATACCTATCTTTGAAAACCCCAGAGTCGTATCATATGTAGCCATATAACTTAGTGTGTGTCACCACATGAGGATTAAGTTTATGGTGATACACTTGAATTGTTAGTCCGTGGTGAACTTAATCAAAGTAAGGGGCCAATTGATTAAACCACCATTAATGCATCGAGAACAACTTTGGTGTGACCGTCTTATCGGACCGTCGACATTGGTTGTCTAAGTGGGGCATTTATATATGATGTAGTCATATAGAAATTTGGACCGATTTAATTTGTATTTCTCGTATAATTCCGTGATTGAGAAATCTTATTACATCACAAGATGATCATATATGGATTAACCTTAATCACGAAGTGATTCTGAGACTCACCTTTGTTTCAAGATAGGGTTTAATGTGATCGTTAAGGATCGTTAAGAGGCACATCCGAATCACTTTCACGTTAGCACTATTACGGAATGAGTGAAAGTGTGTGTCTCACGAGATATGTGATCCATTCCTTCTGCGGGAAGTAAAAGACAATCACCTTATTTGTTAATCCTACAAGCGATCGATCCGGGAGTTCGTATTGGTTATGAACTAATTGATCATTAGTGGGTTAATGGTAAATAAAGATAAGATGTAATGAAGAAGGTTTACGAAATATTCCCGGCCGTTACGGATAGTCTATGAAGAGTTGATCTGCATGTAATGATTATATCAATGGACACTTATCGACTTCGACTCGGCGTTTTGAGAATAAGTTATATCGATAATTGATAGAGTTCGATTTGGTTTATGGTGGCGTAATTCTAGAATTAATAAGTTGAGTAGAAATATTACATTCGATGAATATTTTATTCAATTTATTGTAGCTATTAGTTATTGGTCCATGGTCCCGGGTTGGCTCACAAAAGGCAGTGTTTTTTCGTTTTATGGAACTAGAGAATAAATTAAATAGTTGAGTCGATTTAATGAATATACAATATTATTTATTTGGTAAATAATATGTAAAATAGAAAAGACATTTTCTATTAAATTAATGATAAAAGTGGCGCCCACAATTGTGGATAAATTAGGAAATTTTTTCTAGATTATGTCACTTGTGTAATTAGTTAATTATATATTTGTTAGATAATTAATGGAAAAGAGATAAAAGATTGATTTTTAGGAATTATTTCTTATCTTATGGCAAATATTTTTCATTATAGGAATAGGTAATTGTATTGTGAAAATGATAACTCTCTTTCTTTCTTAGTTATTTTCCTATATAAAAACAGATTCCTCGACACATTGACACATAATTATTTGCACCACTTTACTTGAAAAGAAGAAAAATTAGTTTCTTCTTACAGTCATTAAGAAAAAAACCTTGGGTTTTCTTGAGAGGAGGTTCTACGGCGAGATCGGCGTCCACTTAGTCGTCGCTAGGAGATACAATCCGGAAAGCTGTGGCTTCTCCCCTCTCTGTCGATTTACTATTCCTCTTCAGTTAGGTAAATCTTCAACCTTCTCATAGTTAGATTAATTGTTTATGTGAATCAAATTGTTGTATAATCGCATGCGAATTTTTTTCGTAACTTCATTTGTGCATGATCGGCGTCTCGATCGGTCTTGTGAATCGAATCGACGATCAATTATGGATCGGATCGGTCAGGTTTACGTATATCAATGATAAGGTTGTTGAAGTCCATTGGGTGGGTAATGATATTGGGGTTCAACTTTTGGAGTTGGTGGCTTGTGGTAGGTTGGGGTGGATAGCTTGTAAGTGGAGGGTAAAACCGTAAAAGGTTTGTTGTGGTGGATAAGTTACCGTGGGAGGGTAGCTTTCCGATGGAGGTGGGTAGAAAACATTATCTTGAGATGGATACACCTCAATCACGTGAGGTAGATACACGGTGGTATATCACTACAATAGTAACATGTATGGGTCCACCGTCATGCTCATGCAGAGACTAAAGTGTGAAGGTAGCTCTGATGAACTTAAGGTGGAGTGTCGATCTTGTGATGCCGCTTGGGTTCAAATTCTTGCTGCGCCTCACAAAACGGTATCGGACTATCGGCTCTTTGATGCACTCCGAAACTTTACTGCTCCAGAAGCGCCTCTGCGGGTTACTACCATTCTAAAGATCAGGAAGATCATAATGTTACTAAGTGGTCTAAAGAAATCTTATCTTAAAGGAAAAAAAGCTGGAACATCAAGGCGATTTGCTCACGATACCAATTGTAACACCCGTTCTTGGATACGAGTCACTTATCCGGAAAATAACGTTAAGCGCGTATAATATTAAATAAATCAATATTATCGTAAGCCTCTATGCCGTCGTATCAAGTTTAGAAAAGCGGAAGCTAAATGACTTGGGTGAAATCGTAAATGATACGAATAGATTACAAACCATACTAAAGGTAGAAAGTTATCTTACAACAGCGAAGTCCAAAGCTTACAAAGTCGATGTCTTAAAACCAAAAAAACAAACTTGTCTTACAAATAGTTCCAAATAAAAGTACAACATTGTCTTGAAAGAAAAGATACATAGTCATGAGTTCAACATAAATAATAGAAGAGAGTGAAAGCAATAAGTAGAGCATCATCAAGCGTCGTCCTCGAATTCTTGTTCATCATGTTCATCTTCTCACCCTCAAAGCACAAAACAAAACATGCTATTGAGGTAAGTACAAAGGTACTTAGTAAAGAGATAGAAGTTATGGACTATTTTAGTTACTACAACGAGTCCATATTATTATTAACTTATGTTTACGGGACCGACTAAAACTCTGAGGGTTCACTTCATGCTCATCAACATGTATGTGGAATACTACTTGTTTCTAGATTATATTATCTTTGTTACATCGATATTCAGGGAAATGCATGATGCTACTCACCACGAAGTATCTGGGTGCAACTTATTTGTGGATCACACCAATAGCCACGGGCTAGGCCAGATATAGTGTACGTTCGGCGAAGTCCTCCGTGCTTGGGGTCTTAGTAACCTCTGGTTTATTCACTTGCAAGTCCTCTACTCTTGGTGCGCTCAAAGGGCGGCATCGTTATTCACTTTATCCGACCCACGAAGAATAACATGATGTTTAGTCTTTTAACTACTCAATCGTATGTTATTTGTTGTTAACTAGTAACCAAAGTGTTTTCAAAGGCGGGCTCACTTACCATTTCTACTCCCTCACCTGAGACCACTTTAGACAAGGACAAGGCCTATACATTACATAGACATTGATGAATACTAATTCATCAAAGCACATACCAATCATGCTCTTCCGGCCGACCCCAAACATCAACTCTTGGGAAGAATCCATTCGGTGCCAGAACTAAATGCATCAGAAGCTTAATCGTGGCTTGTTCATGTTCATTTAATGTTATTAAATCAAAAAACAACATTCAAAACTAGATTCCGGGGCTCAAAACACTCCACATAGCAAAAACAATAGGTTTGGCGCAGCGCTTCTTTGCTCTCTGCGCTCGCTAAAACTTAACAACAAATTAGACAGCTTTCTGGTTTGGTTTTAGCGTGTGATAAGCCCGATCAAGCGGCTGAAATGCATTTATAACAACACTGTTTTACCTTACGATTTGGCCTGCTTCAAATCCTCACGGTCTTGGCGCTAAAAGCGACTCACGAAAATTTATGCTCTTTCTAGTTTCATTTTTGCGCGCCAAAACCCTAAATTGCCCTAAAACTCATCTTTCTCTGCACTTTACAGTTCCAACTCGAATCCAACCAATTTGTGAACAAAATAAGCATACAAATAGCGACAAAACATACTCAAATGTCCCATATTGTACCGAACATCAAAAGTAACATAACACATGAATTCTATCACAAAAAACATACCAAAAACCCAACCTAATCATTATAAAACTTAAATCATTCAATATGAAAACCCTCTTACTTGTTCATAGCAAAAACCAAAGCACAACTCCAAGAAATCTACGACCTGAACTTCAAGACCTCAGCCAAAACATATTTGATCACAATTAAACTTGGATTAATTGGTGATCAAAAGCTTAAACCAATAAAACTATGAATTAAACCTTTTTAACACACAAAACTTGATCAAGAACCAAAACTAGGGCTTTTTATTACCTTTTCAAAGTTCCAAATTTTCTGTATCAAAACGATCCTCTTCTCCCGTTGATTCCGTTTCTCTATTTGTTTCTGAAATCCGTTGAATATCTTATTTGGAAGAACTCTCTCTTGCTCTTTCTTTTGCTCTCAAAGGAAAACCGAAGATCGTGAAAAGCCAGAAATCCTCTTTGACAAAACTCTTAAGAATATGGGAAGTTAAATTTTCTAAAATAACTCCCACCATTAATTTTATAATTTATCCATTAATCACAATTACTCCCGTAAATTCTATTTAATATATATACAATATATATAGGTTTTTGCCGAGAAGGGCGGGTTAATTTATTTATCGGGATCAAGAAAGGCGATTATTAATTAGGACAAAACTTGCGTATACTTACCAATATACCATTTTTCTAATTCTTTTATCAATCAACGATCCATTGATTTTAGCATTTAGGAGTTCTGACAATATCAATCCGCTTGATTCGATTCTGACATTCAATCTATTGATTCCGGCGATCACAAAAGCTGCAGTTTTGGTGGCGGTGCGAGCAGAAAATTAGCGAGAGGAAGATGAGAGTTTTGCGAGAGAAGGGGCGACCATTGAAGTCGAGGTGGGCGGAGGGCCTTGCGAGAAAGAGAGAGAGATCTCCGACGAAGAAATATGGTTTGCTTTGCTGATCTCGAGTCAAAATATTAAACTCCGCCGCCACTTTCGGCCGGCCGAACTCTAACGATTTGATCCGTCCTTCATTTGTTCAAAAATCCGATCAAATCCAATTTCTTTGCTTCTTTGCTCCCGCTTTTTGTCCAACGAGTCAATTTCCGGCCAAGAAGACTACTTTGGCAAGCTGCTACATGTATATTTATTCTACATCTTATGTGGTGAGAAAATCCGGCGAGGTGGCAGTGTGCGCGGAAGTTGCAAATGATTCAGCGGAGAAAGAGGGTGACATCGCACCCGTTTTTTTTTTTTTTTTTTTTGAAAAATTTTAGGGTTTAGGATTATTACTATTAATTTTGTAGCGTTTCTTGCAACTTTTGATGTACTTTATCTGTTTATGGGTTATTCTTACTTGTTTATTGGCGTACTTACATTTCACGGGTTATTCTTTACTTCTTTTTAGGTACATTCTTTCTTACGTTATTGTTTATTATTACTTTTAATTGAATATTCTGACGTTTTATGGTACATTCTTCTTGTTTTAACGCATTATTCTTATTTGTTTTCTTGTTGTTATTCTGGCTTTGCTCTAACGTTACAGCGTGTTGATGTGTAAAAAGTATTTTTCCATTTATTATGAATTTATCGCTTTTAATCAATATATAACGTGAATAACGTCATACTGGATCGATTTATGATTTTTGTCATTACAGCGCTTCGCGATATATATTTGAAAAATCTTCTTAATCCATAATTACGATAAATAAAATATTTATTTTTAGTAAAATGTGCCAACGTCTGTCGTTTAAAAATCGGAATTTTATAGTTGAATGAAAAGCTTGAATTCATATATCCAATAAGATGTTTAGTGAACAAGTTCTTAATGGAAAATGTTCTTAATACGTGCTGTTTTGAAGTAACACAAAAGAAATCTAGTGAAATATTATTCTCAATGAATAATGATTGCTGTGCTGCTGAATTGTGATTAAGACCTGAGGCATATGAAAATATATAATCAACCAATAATTTAAACCGACAAAATAGACATTTAGTTTTTTTTTTTTTTTTTTTTTTTTTTTTTTTTGAGGAATAGACATTTAGTTGATTAGTTCATTCCCAAGGGCTATAATGTAGTTCTGTTAATCAAGGCTCCCACATTCTATCTAGAAGTGGTCCCATATGTAGGATGAAAATTCTCCATCACGGATGCTATGAGATTCCTAAAAGTTTAGCCACATATACATCTCACATGTTACTACTCTTGTTTGTTTCCTGTTTTTGTTTTGTTTTGTTTTGTTTTTTAATTTTTTTTAAACGTTTTAAACTATATATGTCGTAACTTATAAGGTGTTTCATCACACATATTGTATCACTCGGTTGAAGTATGTGAGACAATTTTCATTGTATGATTGTTACATAGACCTACCGATATGAATGTTAACGATATTGGTATAACCCGATCATCTGCGTGATCTGAGATAAGCTTAATATGCAATCTACTAGCTCAATCCAGAATCGGCCTCGAGCATGTGTTGCTCCAAGCAAGTTGGTCTTCTCTGGTGCACATCGCTCACAATAGTTAGGCGTAATGCGGTAGGTAAATGCATCAATGATGGTTGGAGTCGATCACGAAGTACATGCCGGATCATCTGGTAAGGCGTGAGTACGTATTAGCTCGATGTCAAACTCACAACTTCGGAATAAGTCGTCATCGACCTCAAAACAAGCTGTTATAGAGTCAACTGACATTTAACGCGATTTATATGATTTCATGGTTTCACGTATCTTGAGCTTGATTATACCATGATTTGCCCCATGCGCGCGTCCATATCATAAAACCACGAATAAGCGGCATAACAATCAACTTCCACTGAGGGAATCACTATAATAGGATCATCATCTTCATAACTTAAAAGCTACGTTATTAGTTTGATCACAAAATGTTAGAGATGCGTGGTAGTTAATCACAATTGGCTCAACTATAAATAATTAACAAATTCACCACTTAAGTGATAGGGTTATCTTCAAGAAATCAATTACCGAATTAAAATCCAATCTCATCTGTTTTCTAGTATCGTCATTATTAGCATAAACATCAAGGGCGATTATTTAATCATGCATATGCTAATTAATTAGAACAATTGGTATATACTATCAGTGGTTTTATGGTGGTCAAGGCCAGCAGTATCATCTTTGTCATGCCAATGAAATGTCTTATAAGAAGGGTAAAAGCATAAATACATGGGATTTATATTTTACAGGTGGCGCTTGTGTTTATTTGTTGTTTTTATTGATGCATGATCGTGAAGTAAATCGTTGAGTGCAGGGCCAATAATAAAATTTCCGATATACTATATCTGGCTATGAGCAGGTGTGGACCAGGAATTTTTTTGATGAAGTAGATTGAAAAAAAGTTAAATTCAAAAAAAAAAAAAGTTAAAAAACACACAGAATTGGGTTTTGAATAAATGACATAAATGTATAGTTATAATAATTAACCAAATTGAACTAAATAGCGATTCATTAAATTTGTTTGAAATAATATCATCGTGATCTTTAATTATTAGAGGGTATCTTAGTAGCTTATGAAAAAGTTGAGTGGAAGTCTTGCGCACTCAATACTGTGGAGTCCGTCCTGCTATGAACGATATAATAGTATGAAACCAACCCGATAATACTCATTTACTAACCTAAATTTGTTGTATTTCATTATTATATGTGGACTAAGTTTCTTAACTTTCTTGTTGTATTTCATTATTATATGTGGACAAAATTTCTTAACTTTAGAAGAAACCAACCAGACTAGCTAGATTTATCTTGATGTATCCCCTGGATAGAAAAGCGGAATGTGGGGTTTTGAGTGCCGTAAAAAAGTACTTCTTTGGTAGCGGAAAAAGCAATGTCTTATTTTAGAAATTTCAGGAGTCACGATTAACGTTCTCATCTCACTGGAAATAGGGAGCGAGAGGCCACTTCCAGGTTAGGGTTTAGCTTAGTTTTTAGATATATCTTGATGCTTCAATAAAGATTGATGTCTTGTACTGATTGATTTGAAAGTTAGATCGTAACCTCTTATTAATTTACATTAATTAATAGAAGATAGACCCTACAAAAAAATAAAAATAATAATAGAAGATGGAACAAGCTGGTTTATGTTATTCTCAGTATTAAAGACCATTAGGTAGATACGAAAAATGGGCTCCTAAATTTATTGAACTGTTTTTCGTGCACTTCCATGATAGATAGGATGGGTATACATTGAACTAATCTTTCTAATGAGTGAGAAGATATTATAGGCCGGCTAATTAATTAACCGAAATATCCACGGCCTCACGGCAGTCACGGGGAGTATTTTTTCTTTCTTTCATTTATTTATTTTTTTTTTTTTTTTTAGCAAAGGCGAAAGTTTTATTCTTGTGTGATTTAAATAAAAGCCAGCGAAGGCTAGGCTAAAAGCACGGCGCCTCTGTGCATGACTTCTGTGTGCGCAACCTCTGCGCTATTTCTACAAACCGGCCTACCGCCGGACAAACGAAACAATACACCAAGGCCAAGTAATAGAGCGGGAAGAGGATCTTTGAGCGTAATATTCGATTTTAGGAAAGAGCGCGGACGCGTGTCGTTTTTCGCAGCGAAATATTATTATTTCTTTTCTTTTATTGGAGTTAAGTATTTTATGGATTTTATATATATGATTTTGAAATTATGTATATAGTTAAAAAGGATTATTCTGAATTTTGGTAATTAAGGGTGTTTATGGAAAAGGGATTTATTTGGGAATTGTATTTAAGGAAATTTACACACAATAATCCCATAACCTAATCAAAATCGAGAAATTGAGTTTTATATCTCCTCTCTGCGAAAATTTTGAGAAGAGGAAAAGGTTAGGAGAGTTTTCACAATAAGCGAGGCAATTCTTGACCGTTTGGATCAGGCGAGAGAATTGGGATCGTTGTGAGAAGAACAGCGCTTGGGGATCAGTTGTTGAGAAGTGTTGCGATTTTAAAATGGTTTGTTAATCTAGTTTATTGGTTTGCAATTAGGTAAGAAACTCTTTCTATGATCTCGATTATGATTTGTAAAGTTTAGATCATGTTTTAAGATGCGTGAAGCCATGAAAAGATGTGCTTTTAAGTTGATCAAATATCATAAGGATCATAGATGTTTAGATATGTTTACTACGTTTTTACGTGTTTAATTCGATGTTAATTAGGTTAGAAGCAGTTCGAAATCGAGTTTTGGCGATCTTTGCGTTTTAGGAAAAACCCAGTGGACGGGCGTCGCAATTAGGCGAGATGTGCGTCTCGAATTAAGCGAGCGAGGCGTCTGAGACCACTAATAAGCGAGGACGGGCGTCGAGAGTTAGATTTTGATTCGAGGATGTATTTGTTTTTTTGCGAGGCAGGCGTTTGGGGTTTAGTGGGCGGGCGTACGGTTATGGATGAGCGTCCATAGGAGGTCAAGCGGACGTCTAGCTTTGTTTTGCCTTGTTATTCGGTTTTATCGTTTTAGTTTGGTTTCGGGTTTCATAATCACATTATTATTTTTTTCAACCCTTATTTATGATATGATGTCATTGGTTAACCTAAAAAAGCCTGAATTGAGCTTCTGATTCGTTCAGTTAAAACACCGAATGTACTCTTAAAGGGAGTTGAAGTTCGGATCCGTCGGAAGAAGAGCATGATAAACTTGTGCTTTGGTGAATTAGTATTCATCAATATACGTGTAATTGCTAGGCCTTGTCCATGTCTAGTGATCTAGGAAGAGTAGTATTTGTGAGGAGATTAATTGAAAACACTTAGGTGGCTAGTTAATCACCCAATAAAATCGTCTTGACTAGTAAAAGATTAAACAACATGTCTCTCTTGGATAGGCACCGGTCTATATCGTGATGTATGCCTACCTCTGAAGGTGGAAGAACTCCGTGAGTCAACAAAACCCTAAATGCGGAGGGACTCCATTTGAGATGTCGTACTATCGGAGCCTACCTATTCTAACCTCCGTGGATATTGGTGTGATCCACTAATATGTTGCCAAGAGTGTCCCAAAGTGGATACGGCGTAGTGCCGCGAGTGCGGTTGTAACATAGATAAGTTAGGTAAAAGCGTTTAGTCAATTCATGTTGATGGACATGATATGAACCACTAGATTGAGTCGGTCACATATAATCAACTAAACTTTTAATTATCTTTACTTTATAAATTGTAATTGTTATCATAGCTTCTCTTTCTTATTAAGTACTACGTTGTACTTACCTCAAATGCATGTTTTCTATGTGTTTGGAGGTGAGAAGACAAACGAGTTGATATTGCTTACTAGGAGGAGTTCGATGATGGCGTTTGAAGATGCCTCGTTGAAGAGTTTACATTTATTCTTTATTAGATTGTTTTAGACTTTTGGTCTTTTGAGACTTGTAGCACCGTTCACGTTTCTTTTGAGATTATCGTATGTTTCGTTTGGATTTATACTTTTCCTTGAATGTAATAAGTTACATTTCCACCTTTAGATTTTGTTTCTATTCTTGGATGTTTGAAAATTTTATACCCGAGTCTTTTGCTTCCGTTTGCTTATTTTTGATCTGGCGTAGTAGTAGAGGCTTACGTATAAGGTGAATTCATTTTATTTTATACGTGCGAGCGTTCCTTTTCGATTAAGGACTCGGTGTCGAGGAGCAGGCGTTACTGATTGGTATCGAGAGAGAAGCGTCTTTTAGGCTTCCTTTCTTTTAAGATAAGTTTTCCTAGACCTTTTAGTAACGTTACGGTTTCTTTGATCATCGGGATGGTGTTCACGAAGCTGGAGGCGGGTGCGAGACTTCAGAGAGTTCGGCGGAAAGTCCAACACCGGTCGTAGGAGGCGGTGTTGTTAAGCGATTCCTCCACCTCGGCGAGTTTATCACCACCACCTCACCTGCTGCGACACCCACACAAGGTCTCGGCGGGGTTTGTCGCGCGACCTCGTCGGGAGCAACCCCACGATGGCACGTGGGAAGTTCACTTCGATTCGTTGGTAGCGATATTCCGGCGGGATTTGTACCACCACCGGTAAGCTACCACCCACATCGACAAAAGCTGTTTATCCTCGCGATTAGCGTTTACCCTCAACCAATGAGCCACCCCTCACCATTGGTGTTTCACCAACAACAGCAGACTTTCTACCCACCTCCTGCAGGTCATACCCCTCGACCTACTGTACCACTTTCCCCGCGGTTCGACCATCAGCATGGTTTTGGTTACCCACCCTTTGGTTTGCAACAACCTCAGTCAACCCCACAACATCACCATAATTACCATCAAGGACACTACCCTTTTCACTGAACCTCAGCGAATCCGGCCTACCTCGACAGAAGCAATGATGCAGGCAAGTACCTTTCGGCTATCCTCCGGTTTATCCACCGGTTAGACCGTTTTTGAGCAAGCGCCGCCGGTTGATTGGTATACAAGATTGAGAGAAGCGAGTTGAGATTTCCTTGGGAATCTGGAACCATCAAAGGCCGAGGAATGGATAAGGAGCTTGAGAAGGCGTGCGGGGAACATTCATGTGCACGAGACCGAGATGGCATAGCTAGCGATTAGTTTTCTTTTGGGCGCATCGAAGCTTGGATAGATGCGATTGAGCGATAATGGCAGTAAGTAACCGGTGAGGAAGCTTTCAAAGTTATGTTCTATAATGAGTACTTTCCGGCAGCATGATGCAGGCGAGATAAGGCAGTCGATTTTGAAAGCTGAAGCATGGTATGCATCATCGCGGTATCTCGATATACCAATAAGTTTAATGAGTTGGGACGATTCTATCCCGAGCTTATGAAAGTGGAAGAAAGGAAGATGGCCTTTGTACAAGGAAGGACTAGCACATGAGATCTGATCGGTATGTTAGGATTCTGACGAGCAATATATGGCGATTCTTGAATAAGGCCTTGGAGGTTGAGACCTTCGGGAAGAAGGCTATTGTTGTGATTGGAAACAAGCGAACTTTGGGACTAGTCAAAGCGATTATCGGGGCGCGCCGCAGCGAGCGTCAAGAAGGCAGCGGCTCAGCTCTAAGGCGGTAAGGCCCTTTGTCCTAAGTGCAACGAAATCATTCGAGGAGTGCAAGCAAAATACTAATAGTTGCTACGTTTGCGGAGAGCGATGCACTTTTCTAGAGCGTGTCCAAGCGGAGGAAACAAGGGCAATTCGGGCGAGGAAGCGGTAGGGCGGCCCAAGCCGACCGGTTCGAGTTTTGCGGTGATGCAAGAGATCTTGCGGAACCAGGAAAGCGATGTTATCTCGGGTAACTTGTTGTTATTTTATTGAGAAATTTTTATAGCACGTTTATTCATCTTTGTAATTTTATTTAAATGAATGAATATGCATCCTAGAAATGCGATAATGTTAGATAACCTAGTGGTGAGCTTTGTTCGATCACGGGGCGTCTAACACTTTTGTGTCGACCAAAGTAGCTAAAAGTTGAATTTACCCTTGGAACCTTTAAGAAACACCTTGGAGATAACTACACCGTTAGGGAAGGTAACAAAGGTAACTAGGATGATACCTCAAGTGGAAGTTCGAGTTGGATCTTATCGATGCAAGAAGCGACTTCACGATTTTAGACTTTTCAGATTTTGATGTAATTCTTAAGATAGATTGGCTATCAAGAATTTTGTTCATCTAGATTGTCGAGAGAAGAAAGTGACCTTTAAGATACCGAGAAATCGAGACAAGACTTATCAAGGTAATGTGTACAAGCCGAGTAAGCGACATCCGATAATTTAGCGGTTAAGGCAACGAGCTTGTCGGAAAGGGTTGTGAAGGCTACTTGTTGTCTGCGATGGATGTGGAACAAGTGAAGCCTAAGCTAGAAGAAACTCCGGTAGTGAGAGAGTACCACGAGGTATTTCGGGAAGAGTTACCGGAAACATATGCGGATAGGAAATCGAGTTTGAGATCAAGTTGGTACCGGAGTGGCACCAGTTGGTAAGGCACCTATAGGATGGCACCGGCTGAATTAAAGGAGTTGAAGGCTCAACAGGATATGCTTGAGAGGAATATAATTCAGCCCGATGCTTACTTGCCTTGAGAGCCCTGTTTTGTTCGTGAAGAATAAAGATGGTAGCATAAGGATGTGCATCGATTATAGAGCATTGAATAATCTTACCATCAAGAATAAGTATCCTTTGCCGAGGATAGATGATCTGTTTTAATCGATTTGCAAGGCAAGAAAGTGTTCTCTAAGATTGATCTTAGGTCCGGATATCATCGATTTGAAGATCAAGGTGGAAGATATATCGAAGCGGCTTTTAGTGCGAGTATGGACATTATGAGTTTTAAGTTATGCCTTTTGGACTCACTAATGCTCCATCTGCTTTTATGGATTTGATGCAGCGAGTTTTTATGCCATACTTGGATAAGTTTGTGATAGTGTTCATAGACGACATCCTAGTATACTCTAAGGATGAGAAGGAACATGAGGAACACTTAAGGATAGTGTTGGATACCTTGAAGAAGAACCAGTTGTTCGCTAAGTTTTCTAAGTGTGACTTTTGGTTGAAGCAAGTCAGTTTCTTGGGACACATCGATTCTGGAGATGGAATCCAAGTTGATCCAGCGAAGATAGAGGCAGTTGAGAATTGGCCTAAACCTACAACAGTTTCGGAAGTAAGGAGCTTTCTTGGTTTGGTAGCTCTTATAGGAAGTTCGTGCAAGATTTTTCGAAGATAGCTACTCCACTCACTAAGCTTACACGAAAGAATGTGAAGTTTGAATGGACTAGAGAGTGTGAAATGGCTTTTCAGGCGTTGGAAAAGAAGTTGACTCTGACCCGGTGTTGGTAGTTCCGGAGATTTTTGATAACTCACGATGTCTACACGGATGCTTGGGGACGAGGTCTAGGTTGTGTGTTGATGCAAGGAGGAAAAGTGGTTGCTTATGCATCTAGGCGATTGAAGGTGCATGAGAAGAACTACCCGACACATGACTTAGAGTTGGCGCGATAGTGTTTGCATTAAAGACTTGGAGGCACTACTTGTATAGAGTTAAGGCAAGGATCTTCACCGACCATAAAAGTTTAAAGTATTTCTTCACTCAAGAGAATGAATATGAGACATAGAAGATGGTTAGAGTTAAATGAAGGACTATGATTTGGATATTGAGTACCATCAGGCAAAGCCAATGTAGTGGCGGATGCTTTAAGCGAGAAACCGATATTTGTAGTTTCAAGCGACAAAGTTGTGCGCGAAAGGTTAGATGGGCTGGAAATCAGCAGAGTTTGATCGATTGAGGATCGGCGGTTTGTGGCGCCGTTGTTAGCAAGGTAAAATTGATGGATGACATTCGGGAGAAGCAAGATGAAGACCCATCTTTGGTTGATTTGAAGCGAGTTGCTAGAGAAAAGCCTACAGTGGGTTATGTCTTGGATAAGAATGGCAACCTTTGGTACGAGGATTGTTTATGTGTGCCTAATGTTGGCGACCTAAGACAAAGAGTTATGGAAGAGGCACATAGGATTGCTTTTGCGATTCATCACAGTGCTACTAAGATGTACCGAGACTTGAAGGAAAAGTTTTGGTGGCCTTCGATGAAGGTAGAGATAGCCAAGTTAAGTGGCGAGTGTGACATTTGTCGAGAGTGTGAAGCGAGTTTTGGTGGCCTTCGATGAAAGTAGACACCGGGAGGAATGCTCAAGCCCTTGGATATCCCTGAATGGAAATGGGATAAGATTAAGATGGACTTCATCACCGGGTTACCTAAGGCGAGGCGCGGTCATGATGCGATTTGGGTAATTGTGGATAGATTGACCAAATCGCCCATTTCTTACCATATAAGGTTGATATGCCTTTGAAAAAGATGGCGACACTATACTTGGATAATATAGTGAAGGCGCACGAGTCCCTATCTCGATAGTTTCGGATCGTGACTCGAGATTAAATCGATCGGTTTTGGAAGAGTTTACAAGAAGCCTTTGGAACCAAGTTGGATTTGAGTACGGCCTTTCATCCTCAAACAGATGGACAATCCGAGAGGACCATCCAAACACTTGAGGACATGCTAAGAGCTTGTGTATTGGAAGTAGGTGGATCATGGGATGATTATCTACCGGTAGCAGAGTTTGCTTACAACAATAGTTATCATGCAAGCATAGGCATGCCTCCGTTTGAAGCGTTGTATGGAAGAAGATGTAGAACCTTGTTTGTTTTGGGATGAAGTCGGGAAAGGCAGATTACGAGGGCGGGAAATGGTGGAACAAGCTAAGGAAAGAGTTCGGTTGGTTAAGAAGAATCTGAAAGCAACTCAAGGCAGGCAGAAAAGTTGGGCAGACGTTAGAAGAAGACCGCTTGAGTTTGATGTCGGTGATAGAGTGTATCTACGAGCTTCACCGATGAAGGGAGTGAAATGCTTTGGACAAAAGGGAAAGCTAAGTCCAAGGTATGTTGGACCTTTTGAAATTCTGGAAAGGATTGGACCGTTAGCTTACAAGCTTAAGTTACCGGAATCGATGTCAAGGGTCCATAGTGTGTTTCACGTTTCGATGTTGAAGAAGTGTCTGACGAGGAATGATGTCAAAACTACAATTGATCCGGAAATTCTACAAGACAATCTTGCCTATGATGAAAGACCGATCAAGATTTTGGACCGGAAAGAAAAGATGATCAAGAGGCGGATGATCCCAGCTGGTTTTGGTTTCGATGGAGCAATCATTCACCGAGGAGGCAACTTGGGAAGTTGAAGATGATATGATCAGTGAATTCCAAGAGTTCGTGGATTTACCAGGTATGTTCTAGTTTCGAGGACGAAACTCCTTTTAAGGGAGGAGGAATGTAATATTCCGATTTTGGAAAGAAGCCAGGCGTGTCATTTTAAGCAAACGAAATATTATTATTTCTTTTCTTTTATTGGAGTTAAGTATTTTATGGATTTTATATATATGATTTTTGAAATTATGTATATAGTTAAAAGGATTATTACAATTTTGGTAATTAAGGGTGTTTATGGAAAAATGGATTTATTTGGGAATTGTATTTAAGGGAAATTTACACACAATAATCCCATAACCTAATCAAAATCAGAAATTCAGTTTTATATCTCCCTCTCTGCGCAATTTTGAGAAGAGGAAAAGGTTAGGAGAGTTTTCACAATAACTGAGGCAGTTCTTGACCGTTTTCAGATCAGACGAGAGAATTGGGATCGTTGTGAGAAGGGCAACGCTTGGGGATCAGATTGTTGAGAAGTGTTGCTGATTTTTGTGGCTGTTAATCTAGTTTATTGGCTGCAATTAGGTAAGAAACTCTTCCTATGATCTCGATTACGTTTTGTAAAGTTTAGATCATGTTTTAAGATGCGTAGACGCAAGAAAGATGTGCTTTTTCATTGATCAAGGATAATAGATGTTTAGATATGTTTACTACGTTTTTATGTTTTAATTTGATGTTAATTAGGTTAGAAGCGATTCGAAAATCGAGTTTTGGCGATCTTAGCGCGTTTCACGAAAAACCAGGCGGGCGGGCGTCCGAGACCACTAATAGCCAGGCGGGCGTTTGCAATAAGCGGCGGGCGTCACGAGGTTAGATTTTTGATTCGAGATGTAGCGGTTTAGTGGGCGGGCGTGCGAGTTCTGACGGGCGTCCATAGGAAAATCAAGCGGGCGTCGGCTGTTTTGCCTTGTTATTACGGTTTTATCGTTCTAGTTTGGTTTCGGGTTTCATAATCCCATTATTATTGTTTTCAACCCTTATTTATGATCGATGTCATTGGTTAACCTAAACAAGCCTGAATTGAGCTTGATTCGTTCGGTTAAAACACGAATGTACTCTTAAAGGGAGTTGAAGTTCGGATCCGTCGGAAGAGCATGATAGGCTTGTGCTTTGGTGAATTAGTATTCATCAATATACGTATAATTGCTAGGCCTTGTCCATGTCTAGTGATCTATGAAGAGAGTAGTATTTGTGAGGAGATTAATTGAAAACACTTAGGTGGCTAGTTAATCACCACTAATAAAATCACGTTACTTGACTAGTAAAAGATTAAACAACATGTCTCTCTTGGATAGGCACCGATCTATATCGTGATGTATGCCTACCTCTGAAGGTGGAAGAACTCCGTGGAGTCAACAAAACCCTAAAATGCGGAGGGACTCCATTTGAGATGTCGTACTATCGGAGCCTACCTATTCTAGCCTCCGTGGATATTGGTGTGATCCACTAATATGTTGCCAAGAGTGTCCCAAAAGTGGATACGGCGTAGTGCCACTTGAGTGCGGTTGTAACATAGATAAGTTCGGTAGAAGCGTTTAGTCAATTCATGTTGATGGACATGATATGAACCCTAGATTGAGTCGGTCACATATAATCAACTAAACTTTTAATTATCTTTACTTTATAAATTGTAATTGTTATCATAGCTTCTCTTTCTTATTAAGTCGTTGTACTTACCTCAAATGCATGTTTTCTATGTGTTTGGGGGTGAGAAGACGAAACAGTTGATATTGTTTACGAGGAGGAGTTCAATGATGGCGTTTGAAGCGCCTCGTTGAAGAGTTTACATTTATTCTTTATTAGATTGTTTTAGACTTTTGGTCTTTGAGACTTGTAGCACCGTTACGTTTCTTTTGAGATTATCGTATGCGTTTCGTTTGGATTTAGTACTTTTCCTTGAATGTAATAAGTTACATTTCCACCTTTAGATGTTGTTTCTATTCTTGGATGTTTGAGAAATTTTATACCCGAGTCTTTTGCTTCCGTTTGATTATTTTTGATACGACGTAGTGAAAGGCTTACGTATAAGGTGAATTCATTTTATTTTATACGTGCGAGCGTTCCTTTTTCCGGATAAGGACTCGGTGTCCGGAACGGGTGTTACATGAACAAAGAAAAATAATTCTCTGAAGGAAAAGGTGTTC
This sequence comes from Gentiana macrophylla, assembly GCA_026214975.1. Classification (NCBI taxonomy): domain Eukaryota; kingdom Viridiplantae; phylum Streptophyta; class Magnoliopsida; order Gentianales; family Gentianaceae; genus Gentiana; species Gentiana macrophylla. Next base: position 46,324,493 of record CM047806.1, read on the forward strand.
GATCTGCATGGGTCCTCTAAAGCCGTCTATTACCCGACCAAAACAAAGAACATACTAAAACTAAAACTAAAAAACCGGAAACAAGTATTAAAATATATATTTTCCTTCTTCCATGGGACCACCGCCGAAAATTACCACTCCACCCACAGCGCCGCGCATTCCATCACGGATTAGAAGAGCCCGAAGAAAATCTTTCCGCTTCCAATAAGAGAGATGACAAACGGAAGAAGACCAGACATAAGCGGACGTAGCAACCTAGCGCCGATGATACCGGTGAATAATCAAAGATCTGCTCCCGAACCATACAAGGCGACCACAAATCTAGCCACCACCACGCTGCATACAAGCAAAGCTTGCAGAGAAAGATCAAGAGGGCTAAGCCTCGCTATGGGGAGAGGCGAAATCTTCGACTGCTCCCAAAAGCGGAAGAAGAAAGACAAAGACATCTTTCAAGCACCGACAATCCAAAAGATCAACCGGAGAAGCCATGTATTTTGTGTTGGATCTAATTGTTAGGGCCGTGATACAAAATGTGTTTGAATAAACCACAATACAAGAATAAATCAAACAACAAATTTATTCATGTAATCCAAGAGATATTGCAAGTACAACGATGCAAAAATAAATCAAAATAAAGGAAAAGATTCAAACCGGGCGAGTGCGAACACTCTGTCCTTAAGACAATTTGCTCTGCGGTATAGTGTCACGGTGATAGCAATTGTCTTCCGAGGATACAACGGTTTACCTATTCGATGTAGTGGCACTTCAAAGTCGAGCAGACGGCACTTTTCGATTTTTCGACGGAAAAATTCACGATTATTTTTATAACTTTTCACCCGTTTACGATATCATTTTGAGCACTTTTGTATCATTTGAGTCTTTAATTCCTAAGTTTCATAAAAATATATAAGTAGTAACTATTATATAAAATATCGTATTTTTATCGTGTTTTTACTAGTTTTGTACGGTTTAGTAACCGGAGTGTAAATGTCAGTTCGTTTGGTATTTTGGTGGTTCTTTGCGAGGATTATACATTGACCAAGATTCCACGTAACGACATGTTTTGAGTCTAAAAGATGTGTTTAGAGGATTAGAAGAAGATGCCACAAGTTTACGAGTTCAAATGGATCAAATTATCTTACATACTTAAAACCAAAACCTGTTTAATGAGAGATTTGACCCAGCTTAGAGGCATTTTCAGGGGATGACTTCTTAATGAAAGTTGTAGATCTTCACATAAGATTTCCAACGCACTTTGAATCACGTCAATTGGAGTTCTACAACTCAAGTTATGGTCAATTGACTAATCAATTCGGATTAGTAGAAATCCCGAAATATCTTAAATATCTGAATGGCTCATCAAAACGACATTTTCTGAAGAAGTTTCCTTCATAAAAGTTGTATATCTTCAAGAAAGATTTCCAATGGATTTTGAATCAAGTCAATCGGACTTTTACAACTCAAATGGTAGTCAAGTGGCTAATTGATTCAATTTAAGTAAAAATATCGAAAAACGTTCGGAGGAACACGAGGTACTCAAGAAGGCGTTTTCTGAAGAAGAGTCCTTCATGAAAGTTGTAGAGTTTCTCGAGACCGTAATTTTGGCATTTCGTTTGCAATTTTGGAGGTCTACAACTCAAGATATGAATTTTAAAGTTTTATTCCAAAATATATAATTTTTATCCGAAAAATATAAATTAGGGGATGAATGTAATCATTGCATCCGGTCTAGACCAAGCCCCTACCAGTCTAGACCGGCCTGGAACTTTGCTATATAAGGGGCATGCAGAGAGCGGATCGAGGGAGATATATATATATACACCTTATATATATATATATCTCTGTGTATATATATAGATCTAACTCCTCATTTCTTTCTTTTAGTTTTAGTAAAGGCATTATGCCGGGAATAATTTAGTAGTAGTAGTATCGTTGTAATGCTCGGGAAATTATCGGAAGTTCGATGTTCTTTGAAGTCGTTGTAATGTCCGGAAGACTACGATCTCGGAATCAATAGTTGTAATCGGGTAATTTTATTTATATATATATATATAGATCTATTTCCATTTTCTTCCCTCTTCTTTTTTATCTTATTAAGACGTATATATATATATATATATATGTTTATATATAAATTAATTAAAATACCGTTGTAATAGTATAGTTATCAATAGTTCGTTGTTTTAGATCTTTCATTTACTTTTACGCATTTTACTTACGCATTTTATTTACGCACATATATATATATATATATATATATATTATACGCATTTTTATTTACGCATTTATATATATATATATATATATATATATATTACTTTTATGCAATTATATATATTATTAGCTATATAACTATATATCTATATATATAAATACATATATGTACTTATAAAAAAATGAATTCACTTTTACTTTCCGTTGTTAATATAATTTCCGTTAATCATTCCGTTATTATCGCCAAAATGAATAGCTAAGCGTCACGTATAGTCGAATTATGTAAAAGCAGTAAAAAAGCATACAAGAAGATTAAGCGGGAGTTGTGTAGCGCGTAAAATAATGTTTTAATGAGTAATCCACGTCCTAAAACTTAATCTGAGCGTCTTTGAATTAAAGCGATCATTTAGTTCAACATCACACATATCGAACCTATAAATGTATTTTGCGGTGAGATGTGGGAAAAGGGTTTAGGGATCGTTAAGTAGATTCGGCCTAGTTGTTAGGACCGTTTCCAATCTGAGAGGTTTGTCATCGTTGTTCGGCGACTCTAAGGCGTAATCATGTTAGGTTAATTGGTTTTCTAAAGGGAAAATTAATTAACCGCATAAGTGTTGGCGAGAGTTGTTGAGATCTTAACACGAAATTAGGAGTTGGCACCCGTGGATGTCGTTAAAATTACTGGAAAGGAAGGTTGGTTAATACATGCTCCTTGTCAAGTCTTCCCTTAGGGGTAAAAATAGCTCGTTGGATCATAATTCGGCTATACCTTTTAATAACTAGAACTACAACCGTTAGCTAATTTTTACTTTACTTAGTGTAATATCTCTCCACTTTGCAATCTTGACCTAAACCAAGTTCTCGTCGACTTTGGTACTTAAGCGTTGTTCCTGTGGATTCGACCTTGTTATCACTATACTCTCTTTGTTGACTCGATACTCATCCGGTTAAAGTTAGCGATTAGTTATTTTGCTATCAAGAAATTTTTGGCGCCGTTGCCGGGAGCTAACGTTTGATATCTTGTAAGTTGACCGGCTTTGGCTTAGAGTCGTTTTATTTTGTTTTAAGTGTTGTTTCTTGTTTGTCGATGAATGACTCGAAGCTCTAAAGAACCTCTCATCGAACCCATCCAAGAAATCGAAGCTTACGCCGTCATAGAAATAGTCGGCGCCGAGGAGAAATCCTAGTCGCTAGTCCGAACCCTTTGTTCGAAGAAGAGAGACACTAGAAAGATCACTTTCTAATTCCTCTGAAAATGGGCGATATCATAACTAGGCGAAGCGGTAAAGATTCCATTGATGAGCAGACTCTCTGAGGGCAAACCTCAACCACTCTTGGTGGTAATGCAGCGATACCTTTGCAAACTCCACGAGGACCCTGTCATGAATCATTGAGAGAAGAGAACACGGGGGCTACGTCGGTTGGGATGCACAGCAGTTTAATCGAGGCCGAGGGTTGGGCGATCTGAGAGGAGGACAAGATCCTCGGAGATCGCGAGAACTTGGACCGAATTAGACCAAGAGGCGGTAAATCGAGTCTGCGGATCTTTGGAGAATCAAGAAATCAACGGGGTTCCAAAACCCGTATAACCCGTATGATCCACCTCCTCGGCGGCGGTTTATCGACAGCAGATGGCTCGGCAAGCACGAGGGGCGAGGTTTGTCGAGATTACGTCACTACCCCACGAGGAAGTTATAGGGCACAACCCAATTAGGGTACCCCAATTAATCACGAATAACATGGATATTAAGCAAAATATTTTGAACATGTTGGGGAACATGCCTTGTTCCACGGGAAGTCGGCGAGAACCCGAGCGACTTTACGGATCACTTTCTCGGATCTGTGGAACAATGAAATATAATGGAGTAAGTGATGAGCGGTAAAACTAATAGTTTTCCGTTTGCATTAAGAAGGAGCTTGCTAAGGATTGAGTGCGACTCATTACCAAATGATTAGTTACATCGTGGGTGGCGTAACGAGTGTTCTGAAAAGTACTTTCCTCCGGCAAAGATTTTAGATCTGAAAGAAGAAATCTCTTCGTTTGATGGTCTCGAGGAGAGACACTAAAAGAGACTTATGAGAGATTTAGGGGTTGCTTAGAGATGCCCTCCACACGGTTTTCTACGGTGGAGCAAGTTATTATATTATTCGAGGGCCTTAGAGCCGATGGACCAAAACAAGGCCCGAATCTTTGCAGCGGCGGAGATATTATGAATCTACCACGGAGACAAGCAATGAGACGAGATAGAAAATGCGGCGGATGGAGAAGGACAATGGGGATCGGCGAGAAAGAAGAAGAAAGCCCCAATGGAAAGTGTAAAGTCATTTGAAAGAGGAACTTGATCGAGAATCGCCATGCATGACAAGATGCAAGAAATGGTACTAAAGATGGACCGAATGGAGTTAGAAAGAAAGAAAACACAATGATGCCAACTCTGTGGAGGTGGACATTACGCCATAGAATGTGTATCGTTGAAAAAATCCACTTATCCACAACAATTGACACCTACTCGATTACAACAACGATCGGCAATCGGAATGACCAACGAATGAATGAATGTCTATGCGATGGGACGAGATGGATATGAATCGGCAAGAGTTTGGCGACAACGATGGAATCAAAACTTTAATAATCGGCAAGGGCCACAAATGGATTATGGTATGAATGATGGTTCACAACAATATGATGTGAATTATGTTGGACAAGGTTGGAATCGAAGCGAATCGAGTGGAATAGAAACAATAATCGAATCAAGACTTTAGGCAAAACCAAAGCTCATACAACCGACCTTGGAATCATAATCCCCAGAATCAGAGTTCATACCAGAATCAAAACCGAGGCTACTATCAGAATAGTCGAAATCCATGATCTCGATCCACAAGACACAATGAAATCGAAAATTCATATTGGAACCAAAATCAAAGTGGAATCGAAATCGGGGTCAACAAAACAATCGAGAATCGACAAGTGAGCGACCATCTTTGAGAAGTACTAATTACGGCACTGTCGGCATCAAGCGCTCATCTGCACGAGAATAATCAAAGCAATCGACAACCAAATAATTACGGTGTTCGAAGATGGCCAACGAGATACTCACGGAGAAATTAGGCGAGGAATGTTTACGAGTTGAATAAGAATGCTATAGAGCAAAAAGTGGTCACACATTACGCCATTCGAACTTGGAGACCCAAGTAGGACAAATAACCGACACTCTAAAGACAAATCTAAGTGGTGGACTCCCGAGTAACAACTTGAGAGGAACCCAAAGGATGTGAATGTAGTGTTCACACGAAGTGGTAAAGAGGTCGGGTTGAGTGACAAAAAAGAAAGAATTATGGGTGAAGGAGCGGCGGCGAAGGCGAAGAAAGCGGTTGGTTATGTGAAGGAGCTATGTATGGTGAAGTCGAGATTGAAGATTTAGAGGCGGCAATATCAAGCGAGAGAATGGAAGCAATGAGGAAAGAATTGGAAGCCACGAAAAGGCTTTGGGTGAGGCAAATAGGAAAGCATTGGAAGGGGCGACATCGAAGAAAGACTATGTGGTCTTGGACATCAAAGAAGAAGAAGCCTCACCACCTAAAGAAAGAGGTAAGAAAAGCAAATTCCTCCTCCTCCCCTAATTTTGATGTTAATACTTTACCCTATCCTCACAAGGGAACCGAAAAAGGACATCGACCCGAGGGTCGGGCAAAATTCTGAATCTTTTAAGGAAGGTAGAGGTGAATATTCCCCTATTAGAGGCAATTTGAGCATTCCCCATACTTTAAGTTTCTAAAAGGAATGTTGTCGAGTAAGGAGAAGATGCAACAGATGGTGCATTTGAGTGAGAATGTTACGCAATCTTTGAGAATAAGATACCCCCAAGTTCTGAGGATAGAGGTAGCTTTACCATCCCAATTACCATTGGAGAAAGCTGTGTTCAAAAATGTGCTATGTGATCTAGGGGCTTACGTGAGCTGATGCCTAGAGGAGTTTATGAGAAATTGGGATTGGGAGTGTTAGAGCCAACAGGAATGACCTTCTGGATGGCGAGATAGAGTGCATTAGGAAACCTCTGGGGGTAGGCGAAGATGTGTTGGTGCGAGTAGACAAGTTTGTTTTCCTGTTGACTTTGTAGTTTTAGATATGGATATGGATTCTAAAACCCCACTTTTGTTAGGTCGGCCTTTCTTGAACACAGGAGAGACCTTGATAGGCGTTAAGAGGAGAGATTATACTACAGTCGGGAAAGAGAGTGTAGCCATAAATGTGTATAAGGCAATGAAGCATCGATGATGAAAAAAGTGATTGTTTTTCTATTGATGCTATATATCCTTGTATTTTGGAGCACACTAACTGCGAGGATACCAAGAACCAATGGAAGAATGCACGATGAAGTCAAGCAACTGCGAGGATGACGATCCACAAATGAAAGTTCGGGTATATATCATTTGGAGGCAACTCCTTTTGTTGGCATAGTGGAATAAGAAGCTAGAGCTCGGTTTGGTAGCAAAATTGCCAAAGCCGTCAATCGAGGAACCACCTCTTGATCTGGAGTTGAAGCCACTTCCTAAGCATTTAAAGTATGTGTTTTAGAACACGATGAATTACTTCCTCTTATTGTTTCATCTGCACTAACCGTTTTGCGAGGAAGCTAAGTTGATCCACGTTACGAAAAAACACAAAAGGCCTTGGATGGAAGATGGTTGACATAAAGGGATCGATCTTGATATCTGCAAGCACAAGATCATTCTAGAAGAAAATGCCAAACCGGTCGAGGCGATTTGAGAGCGACTAAACCCACATATACAAGAGGTGGTAAGAAAAGAGCGTGGTAAAGATGCTTGAGTTAGGGATAATCTCACGCAATCTCCGACGGTGAATGGGTGAGTCCCACACAAGTCGTCGTGCCTAAGAAAGGAGGCATCACGAGTTGAGCTTAATGAAAAGGTGTGCCTATTCCTACTCGTTTAATTCTTGGTCATAGAGTTTGTATTGATTTTATCATCTTTGAATGATAAGACTAGGAAAGATCATTTTCCCTACCCTTTATTGATCAAATGCTAGGCGTCTAAGTGGTCATGCATTTCTTTGCTTTGGATGGTTTTAGTGGCTATTATCAAATTCACATCGATATACATGACCAGGATAAAACTACTTTCACATGTCCATATGGCACTTTTGCATTTAGAAGAATGCCGTTTGGGTTGTGTAATGCACCATGCGACATTCGATGCATGATGGCAATTTTTTTGATATGATAGAACATTTCATGGAAGTTTTATGGATGACTTTAGCGTTTTTGGTGATACTTTTGATGAGTGTTTGTCGAACATTGATAAGGTGCTTGCGTTGTGAAGAGACAAACTTAGTTTTAAATTGGGAAAAGTGTCATTTCATAGTAGCGAGGGAATTGTTTTAGGACATAAGGTATCGGGGAAAGGAATAGAGTCGATAGAGCAAAAATAGAGGTAATTTCTAAGCTTCCTATGCCTACAAATCAAAGACTCTACGTTCGTTCTTGGGACATGCGAGTTTTTATCGTAGATTCATTCCGAGTTTTTCCCACATTCTTAGACCTCTTACTCTTCAATTGATGAAGGTGCCCCTTGTGTTTTGATGCGGCATGCCTAGATGCTTTTCGAACTCTTAAGAAACTTCTTACTCCGGCTCTATCTTGGTAGCTTTGATTGGTCCAAGGGTTCAAGTGATGTGTGATGCAAGTGATTATGCCGTAGGAGCCGTCTAGGTCGGAAGATTGACAAGTTGTTTAGCCCTATCTACTATCACGAGTCATACCATGAACTCGGCTCAACAAAAGTATGCCACAAGCGAAAAGGAACTTTTAGGTTGTTGTTTTGCTTTCGATAAGTTCGGTCATACTTGGTTGGATCGAAAGTCATAGTTCACTGCCCGACCATCTTTGCGTTGAGATATCTATTTGCCAAGAAGGATGCAAAACCACGCTTGTTGAGGTGGATATTGCTTCTTCAAGAATTTGGCGTAGAAATTAAGAATCGAAAGGGTGTGAGAGCGTAGTAGTGACCACCTCGGTAGGATGGAGCAGGAGACAATAAACACTCTATTAGGGTTGAAATTGATGATCATTTTAGGGATGAAGCGGTTGTTAAGTAGTGGATACGATGCTTCCGGTTAAGCGAGAAATTTCTGCGAGAGAGAAAGAATGGGAACCCTTGGTATGCACCTTTTGTTAATTATTACAGTGTGGATTTATAGATCCTGAGTTTGATGAAAACCGAGAAAAAAGTTTTTAGTGAGGTAAACCGATATGTGTGGGAAGATCCCTTAATTTTTAGGCTATGTCTTGATGGAATCTGAGGAGATGTGTTGATAGCGGTGAGATAGTGAGTATTCTCTCGTTTTGCCATGATAAAGAGGCGGTGGCCACTTCTCGAGCGAGAGAACAGCGTTAAAGGTGTTACAAAGTGGGTTCTCTTGGCCCACTATTTTCAAGGATGCATATGCTTATGTTAAGATGTGTGATGCTGTCAGCGCTCGGGAAGGATTTCGGGAGAAATGAGATGCCCGAAACCGATATTAGTGTGTGAAGTATTTGATATATGGGGATTAGACTTCATGGGACCATATCCGTCTTCTTCTTTCTCGGAATCGATACATTCTTATGCTTTGTGATTACGTTTCAAAGTGGGTTGAGGCAATTGCTTCACCTACTAACGACAAACATGTAGTCATAAAGTTTCTTAAGAAACATATTATATCCCGGTATGGAATACCTCGAGCAATAATCGGTGACAATGGAAGTCACTTTGCTAATAGAGATTTCAATAAGCTTTTAATGAAATGCAGGGGTCACTCATAAGTTAGGCCTTTGCCTACCATCCTCGAGACTAGTGGCCAAGTAGAGGTGTCCAATCGGGAATCAAAAGAATCTTGGAGAAAACAGGTGAATTCTAACCTTAAGGATTGGTCAAAAAAGTTAGATGATGCGCTTTGGGCACACAAGCTGCGTTTAAGACACCAATAGGTATGTCACCCTACATGCTCGTTTTTGGCAAGGCTTGCCATCTCCCGTAGAGTTAGAGCATAAGGCCTATTGGGCGATTAAGAATCTAAATATGGATGACGCGTTAATCGGTGAAAGAAGGATGGCTCGATTGAGCGAGTTAGATGAGTTTAAGCTTTCAAGCTTCGATTGTTAAATGAAATATAAGGAAAAGACCAAAATGCTTCATGATAAGTTGATCAAACCTCGTATTTTCGACGTAGGTGATGAGGTCCTTTTCTATAATACTCGCCTCCATTTATTTCAAGGCAAACTTAAGTCAAGGTGGTCGGGACCATATCACGGTATTGCGAGTTTTAGACTCGGGAGCCATCGAGGTAACACATCCGAAGCACGGAACTTTCATCACGAGCGGCCTTCGTCTAAAAAGTATAAGTTTACCATTCGATGAGGCTCTCGAAATTGTGCATTTGGTGATCCGAGTCTTGATAAATCGTTTCTAAGTCTTAGTCGAATAAAACGACGTTAAACAAAAGCGCTACCGGGAGGCGGCCCGATAATAATAATAATAAAGATAATTTGAATAAGACTAGTCTTAATGAAATGTAGAATCTGTATGAAAGATGAACACAAAGCACAACCAAGTCTCGGGATGAATGTTTGAATGTCATTAAAAGGAGCGATTAGGTGGTTATCCGAAAATCCCGATGGAGAAAAAAGAAAACATTCAAATACATCATTTCTTGGACTTAGGTTGTAGAACCCTTGAGGATCTGGGTATAAAAGACTCAACTCACTACATTTCATTTTATGATCTAATCTGTTTAAAATTTCTAGTAGTTGTAGTATAGTGGTGAGTATTTCCGCCTTAACAAAGCGTGTGTAATAAAAATGAAACTAGGAATAGTGACTTGACTACGATATATGCTCATGTGATACTCTCTGTTTGCCTATCAGATTTTTACGTGCGTGTGAGGCCATTATCTTATTATTCCCATATCCACTATTGCATACTTTTGGCACGAGGACCATGTCCCGTGTTTGCTTTGTTTTGGTTTTGTATAGGGATTAGGTCGTGCTTTCTTTCATGGGTATTTATTCACGGGATTCGGTAGCACCTTTCCGCCAGGTTTATAAGCTAAGTTTTCTTCTCTATCTCATTTACACTCTTAGAATAATGCAAAATCGTAAGTGGGGTAGAGTGCGGTTGGTTTAGAAATGGCGATAAGTGTTTAAACCCTTAGTTTTGATTCTTTTTAGAGCATTATTTAGTTGATTAAAATAATCAGTATAAGGTATATATTTCATGGATTTAAAGATGTATTGATCAATTTGGATATGTATAACTAAAGTGAACCGTAAGTGCATTTTAACCCCAAATTTATTTGTGTAACATGAATTCATTGTTCACGTAAGCCTTTGATATTGAGCGAAAAATTTTAAAGCTGTATCCATTCGGTATCCTAGTGGTTATTCTAGAGATAATTGCGACAACTTAGTACCTAATTTTTGAGCATTATCTTGTGAATATCTGAAGGTTTGAATGTGATAGAAAGGATATAAGTTAAGTGGAATGAAAAGAAAAATACCAAATTAAGATGAACTATATATATGTCGGTTGTAGCTACCAATGATTTGAGTGCGATGGGGCGTTATCACGAAAGCGTCTATATCACTATGAGGTTTAAAAGCTCCATTGCTGATGATAGTAGTCCGCTAGGGTGTTATCACGAAACATCCTATTCTTTGGAATGAGGGCATAGGATACACATGTGAAATTAAGTTAAATTTAAAAAATTGGCAAATGACAATGTGGAAAGTTGGTTTACAACTTAATTATCTTCCGACTATCCCAGAGTATAAAGCCCGAATGATATGTTTTAGGGATTATCCTAATAAGTACAGGAGAACTTTGTGTGGGCTATTCTTTGCTTATACCTAGGAAATTTATTAGGGTATGCGAATGGATATTTGTGCGTTTGCTTGATTTATTCAAGAGAGGATAGTGGAAATTGAAAAGGCTTGTCACACACACTCTGTTATACATTTATATTGCGGTTAACGTGTAGTTATGATTCGAATGGTTGCATCATCTGATTGTCATTAATATCTTATCTTCATGAATTTTTCCTCATTCATTTTGTTTTATCGCTTGTTTTGTTCGAGGGCGACCAAAAGCTAAGTGGGGGTTGTGATAACGGAAAAATTCACGATTATTTTTATAACTTTTCACCCGTTTACGATATCATTTTGAGCACTTTTGTATCATTTCGAGTCTTTAATTCCTAAGTTTCATAAAAATATATAAGTAGTAACTATTATATAAAATATCGTATTTTTATCGTGTTTTTTACTAGTTTTGTACCGGTTTAGTAACCGGAGTGTAAATGTCAGTTCGTTTGGTATTTTGGTGGTTCTTTGCGGGATTATACATTGACCAAGATTCCACGTAACGACATGTTTTGAGTCTAAAAGATGTGTTTAGAGGATTAGAAGAAGATGCCACAAGTTTACGAGTTCAAATGGATCAAATTATCTTACATACTTAAAACCAAAACCTGTTTCGACAGAGATTTGACCCAGCTTAGAGGCATTTTCAGGGGATGACTTCTTAATGAAAGTTGTAGATCTTCACATAAGATTTCCAACGCACTTTGAATCACGTCAATTGGAGTTCTACAACTCAAGTTATGGTCAATTGACTAATCAATTCGGATTAGTAGAAATCCCGAAATATCTTACGTACTGAATGGCTCATCAAAACGACATTTTCTGAAGAAGTTTCCTTCATAAAAGTTGTATATCTTCAAGAAAGATTTCCAATGGATTTTGAATCAAGTCAATCGGACTTTTACAACTCAAATGGTAGTCAAGTGGCTAATTGATTCAATTTAAGTAAAAATATCGAAAAACGTTCGGAGGAACACGAGGTACTCAAGAAGACGTTTTCTGAAGAAGAGTCCTTCATGAAAGTTGTAGAGTTTCTCGAGACCGTAATTTTGGCATTTCGTTTGCAATTTTTGGAGGTCTACAACTCAAGATATGAATTTTAGAGTTTTATTCCAAAATATATAATTTTTATCCGAAAAATATAAATTAGGGGGATGAATGTAATCATTGCATCCGGTCTAGACCGCCCCTACCGGTCTAGACCGGCCCTGGAACTTTGCTATATAAGGGGATGCATGCGAGAGAGCGGATCGAGGGAGATATAATATATACACCTTATATATATATACTGTGTATATAGATCTAACTCCCTCATTTCTTTCTTTTAGTTTTAGTAAAGGCATTATGCGGGAATAATTTAGTAGTAGTAGTATCGTTGTAATGCTCGGAAATTATCGGAAGTTCGATGTTCTTTGAAGTCGTTGTAATGTCCGGAAGACTACGATCTCGGAATCAATAGTTGTGTCGGGTAATTTTATTTATATATATATATAGATCTATTTCCATTTTCTTCCCTCTTCTTTTTTATCTTATTCGACACGTATATATATATATATATATATATATATATATATATATATATATATATATATATATATATATTTTTATAAATTAATTAAAATACCGTTGTAATAGTATAGTTATCAATAGTTAGTTGTTTGATCTTTCATTTACTTTTACGCATTTTACTTACGCATTTTATTTACGCACATATATATATATATATATATATATATATATATTTACTTTTACGCATTTTATTTACGTACTTATATATATATATATATATATATATAGTATATTTACTTTTATGCAATTATATATATTATTAGCTATATAACTATATATCTATATATATAAATACATATATGTACTTATAAAAAAATGAATTCACTTTTACTTTCCGTTGTTAATATAATTTCCGTTAATCATTCCGTTATTATCGCCAAAATGAATAGCTAAGCGTCATTATAGTCGAATTATGTAAAAGCAGTAAAAGCATACTAAGGGGATTAAGCGGGAGTTGTGTAGCGCGTAAAATAATGTTTTAATGAGTAATCCACGTCCTAAAACTTAATCGAGCGTCTTTGAATTAAAGCGATCATTTAGTTCATTTCACACATATCGAACCTATAAATGTATTTTGCGGTGAGATGTGGGAAAAGGGGTTTTAGGATCGTTAAGTAGATTCGGCCTAGTTGTTAGGACCGTTTCAATCTGAGGTTTGTCATCGTTGTTCGATCGACTCTAAGAGCGTAATCATGTTAGGTTAATTGGTTTTCTAAAGGAAAATTAATTAACTTCGCATAAGTGTTGGCGAGAGTTGTTGAGATCTTAACACGAGAATTAGGAGTTGGCACCCGTGGATGTCGTTAAAATTACTAGTGGAAAGGAAGGTTGGTTAATACATGCTCCTTGTCAAGTCTTCCCTTAGGGGTAAAAATAGCTCGTTGGATCATAATTCGGCTATACCTTTTAATAACTAGAACTACAACCGTTAGCTAATTTTTACTTTCGCACTAGTGTAATATCTCTCCACTGCAATCTTGACCTAAACCAAGTTCTCGTCGACTTTGGTACTTAAACGTTGTTCCACGTGGATTCGACCTTGTTATCACTATACTCTTTTTGACTCGATACTGCAGTCGGTTAAAGTTAGCAGTTAGTTATTTTGCTATCAAGAACCCTTTAGATTTTTTCTGTATTTGTGTCTGATCATGGGAGACAAAATAGAATGAATATGTGACTCTCTGTATTTTTATCTAATGATAGGAGACATAATAGAATGGAATGAATATTTGACCTAGAGACCAAGACCCATTTATATGGTTAATTATATTTTAGGTATTTCTGATTCTACTTATCAACGAAACATAAATTACCATTTTTGTCTCTACACGTAAAAGGCTCACACCCTATTATACATTATAGCGAACAACCTTAAACCGAACTAGATCACTTTTACATCGAGCTAATATTTTTCAACAATCCATAATAAGTAATTATTTCACACATAAGCCCAATGGTGGATTAATATTCCAACAATCTCCCACTTGGGATATATGTGTAACCTTATAATTATTTATCACCAGATAACTAAATGAGTGCTCAACTTTGGTGTCGTCATAAAACATTTATCAATAACAATCCCGTCCATCAATCCTATCAACATAGGACCAAAGAGGCCTTCATCACATCTATTGTGGCCGGGACCCATCAAAGATCACGTATGCTAATAAAACCGAATGACATAGATCATGATGTGGATGCGTAGAATGGAAAATAACATGACATGTCATCTTAACATGTATATTTCCAACTGGTCCACCTTCAAATTTAGCGAGATCAAATCATACATCGAGATCAAAGTGTGAAACAACAAAACTTCAATTTCTACAGAAACAATTGTAATTGTAACTTTAACTTTAACCGTAACTTTAACTGTAACCGTAACTTTAACCTTAAACTGAAACAACTGAAAAATGTGTCTATTTCGAAACAAACATTATCAATTATAAACTCCCACTAAACCTAAGCATCCTTAACTGACATGACACTCATATGAGCAATATGCTCAAGAACATCTTGGGTGGTTGTCCCTTAATGAGTGGATACATGCTAATGGAGTTTGTCATGATAATTTCAATAGACACTCTTCCACTTTGAACTTTATCTTTAACAACTAGGAACCTTATATCAATGTTCTTAGACATTGATGAACTCATGTAGTTGTTGGGATAAAACACTGCGGAATGTTCTTTGCATCCACCAAAACTTGAGTCAGTATACCCAATGATCTCTAATTTTTCTGGCTCCAGATATGTGAGCATCTTATATTTTGTTTTCTGTAAGTACCTTATGACCTTATATGCTGAAACCAAATGACCATTTCTAAGATCTTTTCAGAATCTGCTCAATCTGACTGAAATGTACGCAATAACCTGACACTTACAAACTTGAGAACACATTAGACTCCCAACAATCGAATCAAAGGGAATCTTATGCATTTCGTCATACTTTAAATCATTAGAATATGCACTATTTGAGACTGAACTTATCTCACTTAGACACAGGGGTACCACGTGGTTTACAATCTAGCATATCGAATCTCTTAAGAAAATCTTTATCGATATAGTCTGTTTGTAATGATCCAATAATACATTAGGAATAATTTCGATATACATGGATCCCGAAATTGAATTAGCGTCACACAAATCATTCAAATCAAAACCGAACGACATAAAGGATTTAGTTTCACGGCCAAAACCTATATCGTTAGTGGCAAACAATATATCATTGACATATTAAACCAAGAATATGAAACTACTCCCACTGCACTTATGGTAGATATATTCATCAACCGAATTTGACTCATCACCAAACGAGACAATAATTTGATGAAATCTAACATACCATTGACGGGAAAATCGGTTGAGTCCTTAGATGGATTTATTTAGTTAAGCAAAACCATATTCTTAAGCGTCACCAAATGAAAAGCTTTGTGGTTGCACCAAATTATTGTTTCATCAATGTCACCACTAAGAAACATTGTCTTTACATCCATCTAGCCATAAATACTCTGGAAGAGCCTTTCAAAGAAACCAAAGAGAAAGACTCTTATAATATACTCTCCTTTTGAGTAAAGCCCTTAATGATAAGACAAACCTTATATCATTCCACATTACCATATGGACCCTCTTTGTCTTAAATGTCCATTTACAAGCAATGGGTTTTGATCCTTCTGGCAATGGTAGAAGATCCCAAATGTCATTGTCCTTGATGGACTTCGTCTCATTTTTCATAACCTTAATCCCCTTATTAGAGTTGGAGATTTCTATGGCTTGGGGAGCGATAATCAATCGTCCTCCAAAATGCCGGGATCCTTATGCTCAAGGTGGTAAACAATATAATCATTCGAATTTTGGTCTCATCTCTTTAGTGGAGTGCCTAAGTTGTGGTGCCACTGATTCCTCATATGGTACCTCAGGTGCTCATGTTTCTCTATATAGGTTCTTGAGGATGTTGAGGTTCCCTAATAGAAGAATGAAAAATATTGTCATAAACCGTATCTGGCGATAATATACATCCCATTTGGGAAAACAAATTGTTACCAAGCGCCACTTGTAGGGAGAGTCAGGTAGGATCTTCTTTAAAGACAATATTACATATCTTATCTTCCCATCAAACTCAATGTCCTCAAGGAAACTTTCAGATCCCGTCTTATAATAAAAAACTTTGGAAGTAAGACCATATAAATTAAAACCCCTAGATCTCTTAAAACACCACATAACATAAGAATTAGCAAAAGTCCAATTTTTCTTTACTCTGGCTTATAAGGCCTAACCTTAGTTGGACAACTTCCAATGTGATTACACTGAATACCGGGTTTCTACCCAATTCATAATTCATAGCGGATTTTGGTTACTACCGTAGTGGGTGTTTTTCTAGTATGAAAGTTGCTAACTTCATATTCCATAGTGACTGCCATTAGATATATGTAATTAAAAGCAAATTATCGTCTATGAATGTGATACTTTGTTCTTTGAACATTCCAACATCTTTGTAGGAATAAACAACAAGTGACCATATACATCAATTTTTAAGATGTATTTAAAGAAATCAAATAACTAATCTCCTTATGTTGGTTTGTTACCCCTTAATACAACATATTAGACAAAACCGTCTGACATATCATAGGGACAATGTTCCATCTGGCACAAGCCTTTATATTCTTTTTCAAGATATTTTTCTTAAATGCTATTGCCAAACCATATAGGAACTATCTTCAGTTAAATTTCATTTGTTCCATGAAAACTAGATGCAAAGTTTCCTTAAGGATACAACGATATCCACCAAATACAGATTATCACAAAAAGCCAAATGATTTGAACATATTTAATCTAAATCGTGGAAAAGACAAAATGTATAATTTTAATTAAACAAGAATATCTGATTTGTCCAATCACTAAATGAAAAGCCGAATCCACCGTAAAGACGACATGATAAGTCTCTTCCAAGTCTAGAAAATGTCCAATCTTCAGTAACAATATAGTTACAAAATAGCCTTAAAATTTATTTCATCAACATCATCCACAAATATGTATCTTTCAAAATCAAGTTGTAATCGATAATGCTAGTTACTCTGCATATTCACACTCAAGTGAATAGAAACACCGTAATCTATCCACCATGTGTATTGAGTCACAAAAGTCAAATAAACTCCTAAACAAACCAACAGAAGGAAAAAGTCAGCATGATACTGCAAGCAGTCTTTCATTGTATTCCTACTTAGTAGCATAAGAAACAACCAACATCCTTACGTTGTCACTTTTGCCCTTATTGTTGAATAAACTTAAATATTAGTGTGCACTTTCCTTTAATGGTGACCATATTTAGCACTTTCTGGTTGCCCAAATTTCAATAATTCGACTTCTTGCACTCTGTGGGAATTCAATTTCTTCAACTCCCATTATTCCTTATGTCAGTTATAATTGACATTTAATTTACTATATTGTACACGAAGAGAAAGAATGATAAATTACAGAAGAAGGCCATCATAGATATCCAAATAAAAAACTGAAATTTGGAAGTAAGATGACCTATTTCCAGAGTGTGCCCCTTATGTTGCATTAGACCTAGTACCTTATAGATACTATCTTAGACATGACAAGGTATGCCTGGCGTTTCTCTTCATAGTCATTGTGCAACTTTATTAACTACGAAAAAATCTTAATAGTCACCATGGTCTTCATGCCATTTCTAAGAGTATATGGATTGGCTTCCTACGTGATCACGGGACTTAACCTGTTTGATCACTCTCATTCCCAAAGTAAAAATATGTTTGACTTTAATATCCTAACTGAGAGGTTTAAGAGGATCATACCTAAATATCATGTCTAGATCCATAATTCCAAGGAACAAAACAAACTCACATATAAAAGATCCGAATATGCATTTGGACGGATTGAGCTTCATCGAGTGCATCATAACATTCTTGAAGTTTTTTGGAGGTCGGTGTTGTGGTCTGAGCAAGGTGACTTGATGACCATATCGTCAATGTAAGCCTCCATGTTTTGGCCTATTTGCGAGCTGAAGACATGATTTACCATTATTTGATATGTCGAGCCTGCATTCTTCAGTCTGAATGGCATCATTTCATAATAGTATAGGCCCCCAACGGCCCTGAATGCTGTCATTTCCTGATCAAGATCTTCCATCTTCACTTGATGATATCCGGAATAGGCATCGAGGAAGCTGAGCAGTTTGAAATTGGAAATTCCGTCTACCATTCGATCTATCCTTGGGAGAGGATATGGATCATTTGGGCATGCCTTATTGAGATCTGTGAAATCGACTAACATTCTCCACTTCCCATATGTTCCTTAACCATAACTACATTCGCTAACCAAGTCGGATAAGAGAGTTCTCTGATGATTCCGGCCTGGTGAAGCTTGCCGACCTCGATCTTAATCGCGGCCTCTTTCTCGTGAGAGAACTGTCTGGCCTTTTGCTGAATTGGCTTGAAGGTTGAGTCCACATCCAGATGATGTAGAGCTATTTCTAGCTTGACCCCTCCCATATCCGTGACTTCCCAAGTGAAAGCGTCCAGATTAGATTTCATCAGAGAGAATAATCCTTCATTTTCTTCACTGGTTAAATGGGTCCTGGTCTTGATTTTTTGATCGGTATAATCCTCATTCACCAGGATCTCAACTAACTCATCGTCGGCGGTGAAATCAGGATCATATATAACCTGAAGGGTTTTGCATTCGATTTCGGAAGTGGCGAGCTCCATAACCATGTTAACTTGGTAATTCCCCGGAAGTTCTGGTCACTCGATCTTAGCCTTTTTGCTTTTGTGGGCGTGGGTAAGCATCTTGTGAGAGTGGCTGGCTGTAGTCCCGATTCTCGCCCCTACGTAGAACTTTGCTTTTTGATGCGGTATGGAGACAACCATCTGGAACTTTCTGAGTGAAGGGATCTCCAAGATCATTTTGTAGTTGGATTGTAAGTCGACCATGAGGTTAGTTATTTTATTCCGTCCGTGTCGGTTTATAGTCCCCGACTTGTATTTCCAGATTAATGGCACCCTTAACCTGGACAATATCATTTGTGAACCCTTTGAGGGTGCCATTATACGGCCTGAGGCGTGAGTCGCCAAAGCGAAGCTTTTTGAAGCAGTCGTAAAATAGTATATCCCTGCAAGCTCCCGTATCCACTAGAACTCGATGCACTGAGAGGTCATTGACATTGATCTCGATGACTATGGGCATTTCGGGGACATCAGGGATATTAACCAGTTTTTTTGTGGGTGAACGAGATTGCTTGCTCTGACCCGTGCAGGACAAATGGCTTTTCGGGAACCTGCCTTAATAAGTGAATTTGTGCTTTCAGCTGACGATTGCTGGGAGGCACCTCTGTTATGGTGTGGATCTCCCCTCTTCAGCGAGGTGGGGGATCGACTTTTTTGGCTTTGTTCCCATCTCGCTTGTATTGATTGAGAGCTCTACGATATATTAGCTTTTAGATCTCCCTCTTTAGCTGAATGAAATTATATGTACCATGGCCGTGATCCTTGTGGAAATCACAATACTTGTTAGTGTCCTATTTGAAATCTGGATCAGGTTTCATTGGATGATGAGATTTCAGTTGATCTTTAACCTTATGCATGATCTAAGCAAGAGGAACGGTAAGAGGTGTGAAGCGTTCCTCTTGAAACTTCTCGGGTTTCCTCAGGTCCCGATTCCTACTTGCGATTTCTTTGGATGGGTTGGGCTCGATCTTAACTTTACCCTTATTTGATGATGATGAAGGTGGGGGTTCAGATGCCCCGTATTTCCTTGTTTTATCTAGCATCTCCTGCAAGTTGTCAGGTGGGCGGAGAGCATACTCGACTCTCAGACCTCCTCTGGTGAGACCTTTTTGGAAACTGTTCATCACCACGCTGTCGTGTAGTCCCCATGTCTGATCATATATTTTATTGAATCGCTCGTAAAAGGTACGAGTCGGTTCGCTTTCTTGTTGGCGGATTTCGTAGAGATCCTCTTGCGGCTTTTTGGGTTGACCAGCGATTTGAATTCGCAAAAGACTTTTTTGTTGATCTTCCCAAGACTTGATGGAGCCAATTGGTAGTTCGGATCCAATTTGATGCTTTGTCTTGCATGGCGCCAACAAAAGAAATGCACCATGGAGACTCATTCCTCGTTCTGTGAAGCTGCTCTGCTCTGGAATGCCGAGATCCAATCATAGGGGCAAGTCGCTCTGAGTAATTCGTAAAGGTGAGGTAGTGTAGTAGCCCAAAGTGCGGTCTTGAGGATATCGTTGTCGAGGATCTTGGTACCCAAAACTTTGCTACTTTCCTTTCCTCGTTTATCTTTTTGTAGCTCTTCGACTTGCCTCTATAGTGTTGCGATTACTTCCTCAAAAGGATTGGGAACATGTTATTTGTAACATATGGCTGATCTCGAAACTTCACTTTGTTGTGTTGGCTTTTTTTGATTTGATTTCCCAATCTCACCTTTACGTTTCGATGAGAGGATTGAGCCTCGTCGCTTTTTTCCTTTCTCTGCGTCTCGTCCTATTTTTCATTTACTAGACCGAGGCAATCCTGAACAGGTATACGACCCTGGTGTCGTTTGGCCGAGGAGTGATCACCGACTTCCTTCTCGTTGTGTCGCATAGAAGGTCCCCTTGACGAGGAAGGAAGATCGATGTACATGTCAAGAGCGGGCGACTTCTTGAGGAACAAACTTGTCGATAGGAGGCGTTGGGTGATTTAGTCGAATGAGATCCTGATTGGTCTGGTGTATCCTCTCTGCATAAGCCGCATAAGAGAACAAAGCCTTCGCGTAAATCTTATCATACGCCTCTATCTCTTTACGGGGATATAGTTTTTGTGATCGAATTGGTCGTGACGACTCAGCTGCGTTCCCTCTGTTATGCTCACATACGGAGAATTGATTCATAATTTCTTCGATCTCACCTTATTTTCCGTGCGAGTCGTGCATCGTCTTGAGAGCATCCTCGCTTATGAGGACCTAGTGTCGGACATCTTTCACGATCGTTGTGCGGGGTATTCGACACACCGTCGTGCCGTCCATAGTAGAGATCTGCACTACCACCCCGTCTTTTTTGGTGATATGGGGTAGGCCTCATGCAAAGGAGCACCTGCAGATCTTGTCTTGGACATGTTGATGTTAGTGAATCAAATTTGTAGGTTTCAGACGAAGTTCACGTCGACTTGGAGATTTGAGATGAACTGGATGGTGACACCGGTGTAGTTTTAGTCGGAAAATTAGAAAAGACGGATATAGATAGCCGGAGATGATGAACAACTAGTAAACTCTCACATATTTGACCAGAGAAGATGGCTTTCACAAAATCTTTCCTTATAACTTGAGCCAAACTGTCTGATGAAAAATATCACGGTCTTTGTGTTTATGTAAAACAAGGATATCAAGATCACTATAATTCAAGAAAGAACTATGAATGCTAACAAGAACAATATGCATGTGATAGAGTGTTTGTCGACAAATTGGCAGAGTTTGTCTGCTTGTTTTGATTAAAAAGTAATCTGTCGGTCCTTTTTGAAGAGGGTAATGCCGCTATTTATAGAGCTTACAAAGTCGGTTCTGAGCGAGTAGAAAATACAATATATAATCCACGAATCCGCGAGTCGAGATCAGTTTGTGCGAGATGGCTTATGGCTTAGCCTATGCTAGATCTCTTTGTATCCTGACTTCATTGCCTTGTTGAGCGGGCTTCAGGATTGAGGGGCGAGCTGACGGTCCCCCGATGCTTCGTCCCGCCTAGAAGGTGGCGTATGAAGGCTTGGTTGAAACCCTTTGCCTAATCGACTGTGAATGTCGTGGTGGAATGAGGCTGGTCGGCTAATTCTCGGTCCTACTTGTCTTATTATAGTGCGAGTATAACGGACCAAAAACCCTATTCATTGTTAGACCTTCTAGATGACCCGATATGAATCCGAACGAGCGTTTTCGGGTTTAGCGTATCAATATTATTTGGGATAAAAAAACATACATTAAGAATGCGAATTCATTTTTTTATTTTATTTTTACAAAGTAAGAATGAAAAATTTGATTAGAACATTTTCATTATTATTTTAAGAAAACAATCTATATACAGTTATTAAGTATCGCCGGTGCCGGACAGTGTCCCGGCAATCAAAGTCGTGGCCACAATAGGACTTGAAACAACGTAATTTCCTCCATTGCCGACCCAACGGAGATAGCCGAAGACAACTGAATCCTTCACCAATCCCTGGCATTGTATAGTGAGTTTGTAGCTTTGCTTTTCATATTTTCCACCGAAAACTAATTTATCAGGCGTAACACTAACATTACATCCATTAATGCTCGACACTTTAGCAACGTACGATGAGTCTTCATCGCCCACGTTAGTCACTGTCCTATGAAATTCTTGAATCGTTGTACTACCACTACTCCCATTTGAGCTGAAATATGCAATAAAAGATGGGTAATTGACATCCAAGGATGGATTTTTCGAGCAATTGTAAGATGATGATCTTGATATCACTTTGATTTGATTCGTTGTATAATTCATAGCACAAAGAAGATCAATATAATCTCCTGCTACCATGTCGTATACTAGTCCAGGGTCTAATGCCTTGTTTGGATTTATGTGACCAGACCCCATGGATAAAGGATTTGATACTGCACCATTATTAGTTGATCCAATATCTCCAATTGGGTTGTTCCTGTTGTCCACCACGTCGGCGGTGGTCATTATGGCTGATCGGATGGTTGCCGGAATCCAGTCAGGATGTACACTTCTTATAAGGGCTGCGATTCCTGCTACATGTGGGCAAGCCATTGATGTGCCTGAAATGATGTTGAAATCATTGTATACACTACCGGAGTTCAAGTACGTCACCGGAGTTAATTGCGACCACGCAGCTAAGATTAAAGCTCCGGGAGCTAAGATATCTGGTTTCATAACAAATGGGCAACTTAGTGATGGCCCTCTTGAGCTATAACTAGCAACTTTTGGTGCTGGTTTGGTACCCAAAACTGTCCCCTGAAATTCCAGAATTGCCCTTGGTGCAGAAGTATTCTTAATGTAGTCCAGTATTTTGTCTCCATCTTCAGGTGTTACAAACATAGCTGGAAATCTTGATTCAAGTTGGAGTTCTAAATCTGCGTTATTCGTTATAAAGATACCAGCAGCAGCATCTTGTGTGTTTTGAACATTAAAAACCTGGTCTTCTAAGTTATCATTCTTGTCTTGACAAACAATAATTTTGTGACGAATTCGATTTAGTATCTTTTGGTCATTACATTCATCCAGAAAGACAATTGGGATATGACCTTTAGTGAAATTCTTCCCTGGATAAAGGGATAAGCCTGAAACAGAAACTTCATTCTCGAAAGCAATTGTACCGGTGAATTTGCGATCAATCGTACCGGCAGCAACGGTAATAACCCAAGGTATTCCATTATGTATTGTTTGAAGAAAAGGGCCTTCATTTCCTGCAGATGTGGAAACAAAAATGCCTTTCTCAAGGGCTGCAAATGTTGCTATTGCAATGGGGTCAGAATATAAAGGTACCCCATCTAAGCCTAGTGATAAAGATAGAATATCCACACCATCAATAATTGCTTGATCGATTGCAGCAATAATGTCAGATATGTATGTCCCTTCATCCCAAAGGGCTTTATACATTGCAACTCGAGCCCGTGGGGCCATCCCTGTGGCGGTGCCGGTGGCGTATCCGAAAAACGTAGCGCCCTCAACATAGTTTCCAGCAGCTGTGGAGGATGTGTGAGTACCATGGCCTTCTGTGTCACGGGCGGAATTCATTGATATCGTCAAGTTGGGATTTTTCGCTAGTAACCCTTTGTTGAAGTAACGTGCACCGATCAATTTCTTGTTGCACATCGACGAATTAAACTGTGTGCCGCTTTGACATTGTCCTTTCCATCTTGATGGGATTTCTGTCATTCCATCATCATCGAAACTTTTGCTCTCGGGCCAAACTCCGGTGTCAACTATCCCGATAATAACATCTTTCCCATAGGATGATTTCGGCCATGCACCACTATTAGTGTTGAGGCCAAGATATTTGGAGGAATGAGTTGTATCGATTTTTACTGTGGTGTCTTTAGTTGATGAAATATAGCCAGGGGAGGATTTGATGGCGACGAGTTCGGAAGGAGAAAGAATTGCACTGAATCCATGGATGGCATTTGTATATGAATAAACAAGCTTGGAGGAAGAGAAGGTGGAAGTGGAAGTGGAAGTGTCTGCTATGGAAGCAAGGGTGGTTATGTACCAATTATGATGTGTAAGGAATGCTTTGGGCATGGATGATGACTCCATATGTACAATATAAGTATCATACTCTGCAGAAACAATGAATGATATGTGTGAAATTGTTGCGTAATAAAGACATATGTACAAAACAATGTGAATATGAATTGCCATGTTTCAAAAGTGTTTGCATTAGAGTTGGGGGTTTTGCTGAAAAAGTTTCAAGCTCGTGTGCTTATATAAGAAGCTTAAATTGTTTCCATTGCAAAAGTGTGTTTGCTTTGAATATTATATCTTTTTCCTGCAACCACAACAATGCCTTTCTACGGCCCCCCCACCCCCCCAAACTCAAAGCCACACCTTATATATTTAAATTAATATAGAGCATGTGACTACTTTGTTATTTTTAATCAATAAGTTGGAGAGGATATTCGAAGTTCACATTTTTGGACATAATCTCCAAAAAGCAATAGTCAAATAATTAGATGTATACAAAATACAATAATTATTCATCGCTGAAAATCCGTAAGGCGTATAAGATATAACAATAATACTTAGTGGGTAGGTAGTCACACATTATATGATTAAATTTATGATGACACTTTTAAAATATGTTAGTAAATGGTGAACCTAATCAAAGTATGAGATTGATTAAAACACCAACAATAATGTTGAACTACCATCTACTATCTCTTCTAAAAACTTACGATGATGGGAGGTAGATAATTAATAGGGGGAATGAGGGAGAAGGACAGAAATATTTCATCAATTGAGTAGAAAGACAGTCTTTTGAAATTTTTGCGTAAATGACAAAACTATTTATTCACTGTCAAAATTCACTGTTTAAATTCACTGCCGATATTCACTGTCGAAATTCACTAATTTTCAAAATTCATTGTTGAAATTCATAGATTTTAAGATTCATTTATCGAAATTCATTGATTTCGGGATTATTTGAGGAGATTCACCGATTTTAGGGATTCATTGTTTGTCATTCTTCATTATAAAAATTATCAGATTGTCATCTCCTATAAAAATATATGTATTGTCATATTCTTAAAAATATTAAGTTATGTCATTATCTCTAATTTTCCATAATTAATATTTTATATATTCAACACGCCATCAAGTATGTGTCTGTGTGGGTCTATTATATTTTTAAGGAGGCCCAACACTTGTTGTTTGTTTGGGTGAATGTACTTGGAGCGGGGTTTGAATCCATGACCTCTTGCTCTGATACCATGTTGAACTACTATCTCTCCCAAAAGCTTAAGCTGATGGGAAGGTAGATAATTAACATTTTATATATTCAACAAATACATCTAGAACACTTCGAGTGTGACCGTCTTATCCGGACCGTCGATGTTGGATATCTAATTGAGGCATTTATATAATATTTAATCACATAACACCAAGACTGATTTAATCTAAAATTTTCATATAATTCCGTGATTGAGAATTTTAATTAAATTACAAGAAAATTATATATGGATTAATCGAAATCCGGGAGTGATTACAGATTTCTACTTGTTTCAGAATGGTGTTTGATTTGCTCGTTATGAATTGCAAAATGCATCAGTCTAAACCACCTACACGTTGTACTTATTCGGGAATGAGTAGCAGTGAATGAATTTCACAAATATTGAATTCATCCTCAATGTTAGGAGTAGAATTAAAGATAGTCCATTTATTTGTTAACCCAAAAAATTGATCGATCGGTCGAATTTATAATATTGATTACAAATTAATTGATCATTGGTGAGTTAATGGTAATAACGACAATATGTAATGAATAATGTTTACGGAAACTTATCCTACTGTAACACCATGCTCTTGGATACAGAGCCATTATACGGAAGTGGAATATTTGGCACGTGGTTTTTTAAGTAAACCCTAAATCCCAAGTATGCTTGACGTAATATCAGAGTAATTAAAAAGGAACAAAAGAAAAGAAATAGACTCCCAGGGTCTTCCATAAAAAAACCACATCCAAGAAGAAAGCCACCGCTGTCAGATTGTCTAAAAGCATAAATAACTGAAACCACAACTAAATCCAATACAACTCAACTTTTCTAAATGAGGAAACTACCACTGGTACATGGCACACATACCTTATTCAAAGTAAACAACTATTGAAACATAAAGGAACCAGAATATTCAGTCTAAGCTTGCTCTCCAAGCTTATCATCGCAATCTTATTGGACTTGCATATCTTCTTATTCCAAATAAAGGAGTAAGCTCATTCATAAGCTTAGTAAGGAGTAGAATGTCATAATGATAGATTCATTTTTGTTAAATGTAGGTACGCATAACATTAATCTACTTCACCCAGTTTATTGAGCAAGTTGAAAGCATAGACTTGAAACATACATAAAACTACTTTAAAAGCATAACCTGAACATCGCATGGAAAACGTGTCAGATTAATTACTCCAGTTCATCTTGCACATATTTGTTCCGATTCTTTATTAACCTGCTTAGCATATCATGTTCTTGTCCTATCTATCTTGTTCATGCTTCAAGTCTTGTCTTAACAGACAAACCAAAATAGTCAAGGGTACAACACATTCTACCACCTATCATGAAGGCATGTGGCAACACGCGAAATACAACTAGCTAAACATCTAACGTGACACGTAAGATCATAGTACCCCGTTCGATACATCATCTAAATATAACATTGAAAATATAACTAGTCATACATCCGATATAATATTCAATCATGTTACTCCGTTGAGCATGTTGCTGGGTAAATAGTTGTACCTTACCATGAATATATGGGTAGTCACATTAAGCATGTAGAAGCACGTTAAGAGCACATAAATTCATGTTTAAGTACCATATCTACCCTATGCGATCATAAAAAGTCCATAACAACACCATACTACCAACCTATCTTCACCGCACGTAGCATTATTCATAAAAATGATTTACGAGAATTTCTGGAAATGCAGGATACTTGAGAATATTTCATATATCACAAAAAAACACAGAAAAAAGAACCAAAGTTGTTCTTGGACTCAGCCTGGTTCACTGAGGTGTGTCTAGGGCTAGCCTATATGAGCCTAGAAAACCTCTGGATTTAGTTTATGCTTCAACAGGAACACGCATAATGAATACACATAATTCCTTAATTATATGTTCAATGCACATTTCCAGTAAATGCAGATAAAATTAACAAGTTTAACATAAAATGTGTTCTTTTGATAGAAGACCTTCTTACCTTAAGCAACACCTAATAATTGCAACCAACCGCAACACAAACCGCAATTAATTTTCACTTCTAGATAAATCTAAGTACAAGAAACAAGTTCTACATGTTAAGAGAACCCTAATCAAGATTGAACTTATGAACTCAATAAAAAAAAGTTGTCTTTAACTTCTAACGATGATTCTGGGTTTGAAATTGCTTCTAGAACCAAATCAAACTCAGCGTTGCCATCTGCAAGACATCAACAACACGATCAGACCGCCCTGTCGAATTTCGGGAGGCCAGCTAAGGCGAGAAATACTCTAGTCTAAGCGCTTTTGCCACACTTCTGAGAACAGAAGCACAAATGCAAACGATGACGTAACAACCAAGTTATTAAAACAACCTAGCTCATTGAAGCAGGGTCGTACCTCGCTTATAAAAATTAAGACCACGGTGTGACTTAGAGTCCTTTTATAGGACTATGGCTGCCTTAAGGTTGGTTTTCTTAGCTTGGAGCAAAAAAAACCTTAAAAAAGAAAACGGAAAATTTATTTGATAATAGTAAACTACCCTTAGTACAAGGTGAGGGATTTTATATTCACCCCTCCTTATAAGAAGTTTCATCCTCAAACCTTGACGCACCTGGTATAGAAGGAATATCTTGATATTCTTGTCTGCTTCTAGCTCCAAGTTACTTCTTGAGCTGAATGATTGCTCCATTGCATAAGGTTTTAGAACTGCAAACTTCTTTTTAGACCACTTTCCTAACTTTGCCAAAATACTTGTTGGTTTTTCTTCATGGTCTAGATTATATTGCAAGAGATCATTGTAAACATGGCTAACAGCTTTAAATTGACAAAACACTTCTGCAACATCGACACATGAAACAAATTATTCACTTTAGTCAAAGATGAGGGAAACTGGAATCGATACGCTAAATGACCAACCTTTTCCACTACTTCAAAATGACCAACATATTTCACACTAAGCCTGCCTTTCCACAACTTGTAGGCGACGCTTTAAGATAAACCTTCTCATCATCTTCAAATTCAAGCGGCCTTCGATGCTTACCAGCCCAAATCTTCTGACGATCAGAGTCTCTTTCATACGTTCAAGGATCAACAAACTTTTTTCCCTTGATTCCAGAACTACCTCTGGACCCATAACTTACTTCTTTCCAAGTTCACCCTAACACATTGGAGACTGGCACATCCTTCCATAAAGTGCCTCATGTTGAATTTTGTAGATAGACAAACGTAAAGAAAATGCGGAAGGATTATTGTTGAAGTAAAATCAACAAGTTAAGTTTCAATGATGTTGTTCATGGGGTATTTATAGTTTCATACACCTCATGAATCAGTTATAAGTAAGTCACAAATGCTTATAATAGAATCTAACTGAATAACCGTATTCTGCTGATTGTTGATATGATGACTAACTCAAAAGGGTGCCGAGTCTTCAGAGTTCAGCTGACTTCCACTCAACATACTTCCTTCAACACATATATTGTAACACCCCCTCAAGCTGAGAATCGTACATGAGCAGCTTGCACTCAGCAGACTTCCTTCAGCTACTGAAGCTTTGAAAAATCTTTGAAACGCCCAAATTGTCTAACAATTATGAGAAAATAGGTGCATCTAGAGCCTTGGTGATGTGATGTGCCATGGTGATAAAATCACGAACAACTAGCAATATTACTAAGTCTATTGCAGAATAGTGAATGGTGAAGCAAGGGGTCGAATCCACAGAGACTCGTAAGACACGAATTAATCAAGATTGAGAACACAAAAATAGTCTACGACCAACAACGGTGCGAAGAAGTAAACAATGGTGAAAATGATGCACAAACTCAAACACAAATGCAAGGATATGAGTTTCAAATGTATAAGTTCTAACCATGAGTTATTAGTTATTTTCCCTAATATATGACTTTATCTATCCCGTGGTGAATTTTAACTCTTTAACAGCTACGGGTGCTAACCCATAATATTTTGCTACTTCCGTGGGACGGACAATAGGTGTCTATATGCAATTAACCTCCTTCATTGCTTGTATTAATCCATATGCAATAATATCTAGGGATAGCCGGCTCAGGACCGAAGACCTCCCTAAGCAGCCATCGACACTGATTGGCACGTTCCTAAGGACCGATCAAGACCATGTCCTAATTAACACTTCACCTTGCAAGTCCTTCATGCTAATTTACGATAACATGAAAATAGTTGATCAGGCTAAAAACATGTAAATTAAATTTGTTGATCAGAGGTAGCTAGCGCCGATTATCATGTATTATGATTTACTAGGTATCTCGCAATTGTGATTTAGACCGTCACAATTCTGAGAGAGCGCAGCCTCTATTTCATGATTTCTTCACCAATGATTCAGATCTATACACATATGGGGTAAATAAACTAACTCCTACGTAGCAAAACTAATAATAACAATCAATCCATACTAATCATGAAAGAAAACAACAGATCTACATCTTGAAAAAGCCAAAAATCATACCCTCGATGCCGAGCGTAGATCCTCCACAGATTTCTCCCTAGAAGGCGAATCCGTCGGATCTGTGACTAGAACTCATAGAAAATAAATAACTAAAGAAAAGGAAAGAATTTTATTGCATAGTATATTTTTCTTGAGAAAATTGTACATTGAAACTATGGCCTGGTGCCTCTTATTTATAGTTGAATGAACCGACTTAGATAGCCCTAAAAACTACCCTTCGTCCAAGAAAACGCGTTTCCCGAAGCTCTTGGGATGCTCAAAATTATGGCGGTGGTACTCGCTACTATGAGGGCATTTTTGTACTTTTCTCTTAGCGGACTCAGTTTGGAATATTCTGGAATACCCTAGGCCCAACTCTTTATCCTGTCCATTCTAGATTCTGTCCTCAACACTTGGCCCAAATCCTGTTACCTGAATATAGTCCAATAACACATGAAATAATACCAATTTTGGGAATATTAATCGTAAATACCAAATACTCGACTCATGAACCTGACATAGATCATTCCATACAAATGGCTCATATAAATGGCCGAAAACAACTAATTAGAATGGGTGAAATGTTGATGCCGTGAGATGTATCATTTTAAGCGTCATCATGAGGATGTCAGCAACTTGTTCTATTGCGTTGACTGGAAGTGGTTTGACAAGACTAGATTTGACTTTGTCTCTCATAACATGACAATAAATCTCAATGTGTTTTATTCTTTCATGGAACATAGGATTATGAGCAATGTGCATAGCACTAGCATTATCACAGAAAGTGAATTAAACAACAAAACATGAATTTTTAAATCTTGCAAGATGTAAACCAGCCATTGAAGTTCACACACTGCATTGGCCATAGCCCTATATTCAGCCTCTGTAAAACTTCTTGCTATAGTTTTATGTTTCTTTTCTTTCCAGGACATTGGAGCATCCCCTAAAAACATCATGTAGCCTGATACTGACTTTCTTGTTTCAGGGCACCCGGCCCAATCACTATCTATGAACCCTTTTAGTACAAGATTATTCTAACAATGCAATAAGATTCCTTGGCCTGGATTGGCTTTCAAATACCTCAGCAGTCGATGTGCTATTTTCATGTGATTTTCAATAGGGGTGTCCAGAAACTGACTTAGCTGCTGCACTGCAAAAGCTAAGTCTAGTATGGTAAAAATGAGGTAGATTAGTTTACCCATTAAGGATCTATATGCAGTGTTGTTTTCCAAAAGTGACGAATCTACATGTTGTAATATTTTCTTGGACTTCATAGGTGTCTTGGTAGGTTTAGCCTTAAAAAAATTCATATTCTTCTAGAAGGTTGAGTGTGTACTTCCTTTGAGAAATGGAAATACCTGCAGGAGTTCTAGCAGCCTCAATACCTAGGAAATATCTTAATTTTCCAAGGTCTTTAATAGTGAACATCTGATGTAAAGCATCATTCACTTGCTGAATCAACTTGCCATATGGACTTGTTTCTATGATGTTACATATACCAACAAAGCAATAAAAGATTGGCATGATCCTTTGGTGAAGAGGCTATGATCATGCTTTGACTGAACAAAACATTGTGTTTCTAAAGATTCAGTCGACTAGAAATTCCACTGTCTACTGGCATATTTCAAACCATATGAAGATTTTGTTAATCTGCAAACTTGAATTGGTTTTTGTGTTGCAAAGCCTGGAGGAAATTTCAGGTACACTTCCTCATGGAGGTCACCATGCAAGAAAGCTATGTTGACATTCATTTGGTGAAGATGACAATTGTTAGTCACGCTTCTGCTTCTTCTTTTCCATAAAAGCCCTGAATGAGGTAATTTTGACTAAAGGTGAGAAGGTCTCATGATAGTCAATACCATATGTTTGAGTGAATCCCTTTTCCACCAACCCAACTTTGTATCTCTCCACTGAACCATCAGGATTATACTTGATTTTATATACCCATTTGCACCCAATAGCTTATTTTCTAGGGGCAAATCAACTATCTCCAACATATGAGTAGTATGTGAAGCCTCAATCTCCTTTTGCATAGCTTCTTTCCACGCATCATGCTTGATGGCTTGATTGTAAGTCTTAGGTTATCTAACAACATCAATATCATTAATGAATCTGGCATACTCTACTGAAAGTTTCTCCAGATTCATCACTTCACTCAGCAGATGTAGTGTCTACTGAACTGTATGAGCACCACCTTCATAAAAGATTGGTGATTTCTTGTCCTTGTGGATCTTCTCAATTGAACAGGTGCAGATGCAGGAGCCTGGCTGACATGAGCATTTCCTTTATTGGGAACCTCAGTTGCAGTTGATCAGGTGTCATGTTGCCCTACTGACTCATTCAACAGATCATCAAAGTTGCCCATAACTGGCAATGGGACTGGCATATCAGAGAGATATTTAGCCTTCCCTAGGACTTGCTAAAATAAAAGAAAATAAGTCTAATAAAATTGGGTATTTCTGGCAACAAATGTATCTTTGTTGGTGATGTCCAAGAGAATAGCATCCTCGGAAATGTTTGAGATTCCAAGATAGACACTAATCTTACACCTGGAATCAAACGTTTTCATGTACTACTGCAGTGAACAATAAAAACTAAGCAGCTAAAAACTTTAAACACAAAAATAATCTGGTTTGGTGCCATAAAGCACCTCATGGGGAGTGCTTTCCTTCAGTGGTGGTGTAGGTGTGGCATTAATCAATTTTACAGCATGTAAAAAACAAAAACCCCAATATTCAATGGGTAGGTTGCTCTGAAATCTTAGACCCCTAGCAACATTAGCAGATGCTGATGTTTCCTTTCTACAATAGCATTTTGTTCAGGTGTGCTGACACAGGATGTCTAATGTATGATCCCATGCTGAGCATAAAAGTTTGTAAGCTGAAAATCGACTCCAATGTCAGATCTAATCAATTTGATAATTTTATTAAATTGAGTGGAAACAAATCTAACAAAGGATGTAACAAGTTCAGAAGTTTTAGATTTGCTTCTCATAAGAAAAACCCAAGTAAATCTAGAAAAATCATCTTCAACAGTAAGAAAATATTGTTGTCCATTCATTGTATGTTGTTTCAAAGGACCCCAAATATCCATATGAACAAGATCAAAAAAGCATTCACATCAGTAGTGCTTAATGGAAAGGGATTTTTCTTTAATTTTGCCATAAGGCAGAAATAACAAATATCATGATTACAAAATTTAACATCAGCATAATGAGAACTAATAACTTGTAATCTCTTATCTGGTAGATGTCTAAGTCTATAATGCCACACAAGAGTATCATCTACTCTATCAGACGAAGTATTGTTTTGTACAACATTAACAATGGAAATCCGAACTGGTTGATCTAAAACATATAACCCTCTATTTAGCTCAGTTGAACCAATCACTTCCTTGTTCTTGTCCTGCAAAACACATTTGTTAGTAGAAAAAACAGCTGCACCTTTTGAATGATTAATCAAAGATGGTAAAGATAAAAAAATTATACTTAAAACCAGGAATACAACATGTATCATGTAAGACTAGCTGAGAGTTTACCCTCACTTGTCCTACATGTGTGACAGAAACATTATTGCCATTAAAGTAATCCCATTTTTATACCAGATGACGGTTTTGGATTAATTAACCGATCTAATGAACCTACAATGTGATCTGTGGCACTAGAGTCCATGATCCATTGTATAGATCTTACTAAATTTATATCACATGTCCCTGTAGCAGGTGAGAAATGCGTAACAATCTCAGCAAATTAGCTCTTTTTGACTTGAGACCAGGAGGATATCCATGCTTCTTGTAACAAGTTTCTTCAGTATGACCATTGAATCCACAAAAACTGCATTGTATCTTCTTGGGATTCTTGGGTCTAGTACTAGAATAAGGTACAGATCCTGGTCTGCTGACTGCTTGATGTTGTCCCTGTCCATTTTTCTAAGGCAAGAGAATCATAGAATCTTGATTTTTGGCCTTATTTGCCACACATATCTTCTGTATCTCAAACTTAATGAACATTGCAAAGGAATCATAGATATCTGGGAAAGGCATCATTAACATTTCCTGGGAAACATATGCTCAAATTCATCTCTTAAACTTTTATGGAACTTCATGACCTGTTCAGCCTCCATATGATCCATCATAGTGCTAATTGCATTGCAGTGGCATTGAGGATCACAAAAGCATACTGTCATAGGCCTGATGGTCTTGATTTCTTCTTAAAGAACCATTAACTTTGTAGAATACTGATTGACAGAATTTGTGCCTTGCCTCAACAGATGCACCTTTTCAAGAAGATCAGAAAGACTCAAGGCATCCACATTGGAAAATCTAGCAGCAAGATTTTTCCAAGCTGCATTTGCACTCTTCAAGTACATCAAAGTTTGTGCAATGGTGTTCTCAACAGAATTGAAGATCCATGACCTCACCATTGTATCACACTGCCTCCATGCAGAAAAATCTGCTCAATCTGCTTCTGGCGCCTTGATTCTGCCGTCTACGAAGCCAATTTTATTCTTGGTAATCAACACCATCTCCATGGACATCTTCCATGGATTATAGTTGTTGATTCATCAATGGCAGAACAAGTACCAATGAAGGCTTTCATTAGGATGCACATAGAATGAACATGAGGGGCTCAGCACTTGTTTCTAGCTGCCATGGCTATCAATAACTCCATAAATTAATGAACAATAACAGAATGAAAAATATGATGAAGAAATGATCACAAAATGAATAATAACAAAATTTACTTCTCCAGAAACTAGGAAAAAAACAGAAAGGATGAAGAACACTCTCAAGATTCTTCAATAACTAGAGCAAACACAGGAAAGCATTCAGACGCTTTCTAATTTCTTCTTCGATACCATGTTGAAGTTTGTAGATAGACAAACGTAAAGAACACACGGAAGGATTATTATTGAAGTAAAATCAACAAGTAAAGTTTCAATGCTGCTGTTCATGGGTTATTTATAGTTTCATACACCCCATGAATCAGTTATAAGAAAGTTACAACGGTTATAGAAAAATCTAACTGAATAACCGTATTCTTTCTATTGTTGATCTGGTGACTAACTCATCAGGGTGCTGAGTCTTCAGAGTTCAGCCGACTTGCACTCTACAGAATTCCTTCAGCACATATACTGTAACACCTTAAAGAGCGAAAATTTTAATGCTTGAATGATAACCGATATTGTAAGAAAACACAACACGCAACAAGTAATTAGTCCACTTACAACCAAACTCAAGTATTCAAGCATTTAACATTACCTCAAGCATCTTAAACGTCCATTCGAACTGACCATCTATCGGAGGATGAAATTATGAGCTCATATTCTACTTCGTACCCAAATCCTTTTGAAAGATTTTCCAAAACTAAGAAACAAAGAGACTGTCTAGATTAGAAACTATGGAAACCGAAAATCCATGCAAAAGGACCGCTTGATTAACATACATCAAGGACATTAACTATAAAGCCGTATCATTCTTCAAAGACAAGAAATAAGCTCTTTTTGTCATACGATCAATGATAACCTAGATCATGTCAACACCTCCCACTAATTGTGGCAACCCTATGCTGAAATCTATCATGATCTTCTCTCATTTCCAATTCGGAAAATCAAGAGGTCTCAACAAACTTGCAGGTCTGTGATGCTCAAATTTAAACCTCTAACAAACATCACATTGGGAATCATAAAAATCAATATCATGCTTCATTGCTTTCCACCAAAAGTATTGACATAAGTCTATGTATATCTTGACAACACCTGAATGCATAGAAACACACAACCAACGGTACTCATTTAAGATTTCTTCTATTAGATGCATCACTTTAGGAACACACAAATGTCTCTTAAACCATAGTGATCCATCATCTACATCTCCTAAATTTTATTCAACAAGGAAAATCAAACATAAATCTCATAAATGATGCTTCAATGTGGAACTGGATCACAGAATTCTACTTATAGACGATCTAATTGCTTGATGATCTATTCTTGACTAGTTAAGGTCGACAAAGCTCTTCTACTCAAAGCATTTAAAACCATATTTTCCTTTCTAGGATGATGTTGACTATCAATATTGTAATCTTTGACAAACTATAGCCATCTTCTTTGAATCATATTCAACTATTTATATGTAAAGAAGTACTTATGACTCATATTATCACAAAATTTCAAGCTCTTACTCCATACAAATAGTGTATCCTGATCTTCAGAGCAAAGACAACTGCAACTAACTACAAGTCATGTGTAGGGTAGTTCTTCTCATGAACCTAATGAGAGTCAACTTGACACTTATTTCCTGCGTATTTTATACCCGATATTGACTCATTTACTTAATTCTGGTGACATTGGCTCGGTTACGATATATTTTACACCGTTTTATCACTTATGAGACCTAAGACATATAGTCCATGGTCTTGTATTTTTCGATGTTTTATTATATTCTCGGTCACCCTAGTGTCCCGTAGAGGTTATACATGGTATTGTCTGTGATGTTTTCAGGAACTAGGTGTACAAGATTGCCCGGAAAACATGATTTAGATCATTGGGATAATGAAAACCTCAATTTGGAGGCAAAAGTCCTTAGGCGCACACCTTAGATGGTTTAGGTGCATGCCTGTT
This sequence comes from Gentiana macrophylla, assembly GCA_026214975.1. NCBI lineage: Eukaryota > Viridiplantae > Streptophyta > Magnoliopsida > Gentianales > Gentianaceae > Gentiana > Gentiana macrophylla. The sequence continues at coordinate 46,361,208 of CM047806.1, forward strand.
GATACTAGGAGTACCGGATCATATCTTCTTGTTAAGCGCACACCTAACACTTCGTGGACGCATGCCTATGGATACTGAGACTTTTGGGATTCATGCTTTGTTCTTAGGCGTACGCCTAAGGATGGACAGGCGTGCGCCTATCAACTCAGCTAAAACTCTAGATGTGGCATACTTTTGATAAGTGCACGCCTAGCATGAGTTAGGTGCGCGCCTACGGTGTTAAATGCCCACTTGCACCTCCCACTATAAAAAGCCATTTTTAGTGGAAGAAACATATCTATCATCTTCTTAAACGTAGCTCCGGAGATTTTCACTCCCAAGTCATCATTAGAGGTATGATCATATTCGTATGATGGTTACTCTTTAAATTTGTGGGCCATATGGAAAGGCAGAAACGAGACAAGGTTCCATGGAGTTAGTAGTACATCTTTTGGTATTATTGCAAAAGAGGAATGGCATTACAAGACATTGGCTTAAGGTTTTCTCTTCAAACAATAGCTTTTTCAAGGGGATGATCGAGTCAAATTGTTTAGGGGCTTCGTTACTAAAGTTAAGAGACATTGATCCTTGTGCGATGGGAGCTTCCCCATAAATCCTATAAGTTGAATATCGATGGAAGTGTTCGGTAAGGTAGTGTATTTGGTGGGGTGTGGTTTGTGATGACAAGGGCATCTTTATTTTTTTCTTTCTAAGATCCTTTTGGTAATGTAAATGCCATTGATTCTTGTTGGTCCCAGAGAAGGGTAAAACTATAGTCAGAGGTAGGGGTGAATGACTATAGTGGAGTTTCAAAAAAAATTCTTGTGTTTAAAAGCTTTTGGGCAGCAGATAAGTCCCTTCTTAAAATGTTATTTCAAAATAGTTTGTTCAATCACAGATCTATGATATAATTTAGGCAATTAAATAAGTGCAGTAAGGTAAATTACTGAAAATAAATTGACACAAGGCTTATAGTGGTTCAGGGTGGTGTAATCCCTTAATCCACTCTTCTCCTGTGATGATTGAAGGAATTCACTATTGTTTTTACAGATACAATAGCCTGATTGTCCTTGACTACACAAGCTTCACAATCCTCAAGACTATCATTCCCTGACTGCAACAGCTTCAGTGACTCAGTCTCTTTCACTGCTCCTTGTGATCAAATCCTTCAGTAGTTATCACAAACACAACTCCTTCTCAGATGGCTCTGATTCAGTTGCTTGATTGAAGTGAATTGGATTCACAGAACTTGTTGACCAATCTCAATGCTTGATATTGATATTGATGCTCTCAGTTTTGAGTTAATCACTAGATGTCTCTTTTTAAGCACAGATGAAGGCCTTTTTGATTTGACAGAGTTTCTGCTTATTGATCGTTTTTTTCTTCTTTTTTCTTTGTCTGTCAATGCCTTCTTTTTATAGCCTTGATAATCCTTGATTTGAATTTCCGTCCGTTGGCTATATTAATGAGGGGAATAATCCTTGATTTTATTCTTGATTCCCCCTTAATTGTATTCTCCTTGATTTCAGTGGTTGGGTTTTTCTTCAAACATTTATCAGAAAATCCGCCCTTGATTGATCCTCTATTGATTGTGCATTTAATGCTTGATCCTCTGAATCTTCATCATATTTCAAAATCTTATTAAGTTAGGTTTACTTAGATGTTCTCTGAACGGTCAAGTTATCCTTCTGACTTTTCCGCTTAGATCTTCCTTCACTGCTTTGTTTTTACTCATCTGATCATCAGTTACTTTGCCGATTCACTGTTTCCTTCATTCTTTTACGTTCAGGAGAAATCTTTGTACTTCCCTGATCCTTGATTTGTGTGAGATCAGTGTACACCATATTTAAACATGAGTTTCATCTCTCAAAACTTAACTTAGACTTATCCAAGGTCATCACAGACTTCCTTGGTTATAAGTCAGACCATAATGTCTTCATTTCTTCTCTGCTGGTACTTGGCTGGTTTTACTCTGCGGAAAATATGTTTTTACTTTGCCGTCCTACTAACTAGTACAATACTTGTCTGACTCAACTTATACAATATGTCATACTCTAAGTAAAGACTTATACAGAGAATTCTAACTTATTTTCAGGCTTGCTATAACAGCTAGTATGACCATCATCAAAACATAATAAAATGTTCCTAACAATGCTAAGGCTAAAGCTCTTCTACGTGGTATTAGGCTTTGTATGCAAGACGGGATGGAGGATGTGGATATTGAGATAGATTACCTCTTGCTCTGTCGTATGGTCCACCGCCGAGATATGGTCAGGTGGTCCCGTACTCATATGTTGGAGAAGATTGGTTAGAGATTGCACTGTTTCTATATGAGTCTCTCACATATTATTTGGGAAGAAAATGCTTTAGCTGATGATTGTGAGGCCTTGAGAATTTTGGAGTTCACGATTTTCACCGATGAAAATGAGTTGCATGATGACATTCGCATTCACCTACATAAATATTTTATCAGATTTCCAATGCTTACATGTAGACGACGCCCTTCACTTTCTTCAGGGGTGACACATAGGTGGTGCCGCTATCTTTCAATTTCTTGTTCATTTCTTGTTGTATGGGGTAGCTCTGGCATACCTTTGTCTGTCATACAGGAGGCCGTGGGTATGGATCATAAATATGGAAACAACACTTGGAAGCACCCTTCATGCAATGGAGAGTGAAAACCATGTTGTATTGAGTTTATTTCTTCCCCATTGCTCGGTTTTACCCATATACAAATGTGTAGCCGTTATCTCGTTTTTTGGCTAGATTTGCAGAGGACGCGGTTGGCAAGATTGTATGAATCTGAATTCATGATTATGCGGGAGGCAATTTATTTTCTTCACACTCGAGAACAAGAAATGTGGCGGTATCACTTGGACGTGCCTTTCAAATGTTGGAGGGTTCAAACTGTGTTGTATTTTCTTCATTTCTGATTTTTGTATCACTCCGTGGTTTTCCTCAAGACATGTCTATGTTTTCATTTCCTTTTGTAGAGGAAATTTATGTCGGAAGCCTTTTTTCCAATCCAGATCTTAGTGGGGATCCTAGCATGCGGACGGTTCAAGGAATATGGTTAGATTTCCTTTTTTGCCCAAGTCGGGATCCAATGAATATGAGGAGAGAGAGAATATTGCCTTTTTCCACTTTTCATTCAAGTCGGGATCCTAGCAAGATAAAGGGACAAGAAATTTGCTGAATTTCACTTTTTACTAAAGTCGGGATCCTAGGAAGATGAGGAATCAAGGAATAATGCTCAATTTCACTTTTTACTCAAGTCGGGATATAACCGAGGATGATACGGCGACAAGGAAGATTGCTTCTTTTCACCTTTTTCTCTTGTTGCGTGGGAACCTAGGATGAAGATCATCGATGAAGGATTTACACCTGCAACCAACATGATATGAGCGGGATTGGAAGTCAATGAGCTTTTTTTAATTGAATTTTAGCTTTGTATGTTTTATCCTACGTTGAATTTGGGTTTTGGAGGACTTGAGACCGGAAATAGGGCGGTGTACTCTTTTCTATAGTGAATTTTCCACACTGGGTTTTTGAGGAGATTTTTTGAACAACTATGAATTTCATTATCAGTAAGATGCTAAAAACCAATTACAAAATGTTCCAAATATTCAGCATTATGGCGACAGATTTTTTAAGCATAAAACAGAAGGGAAAAAAAACATCGGATTATAAAACATCACGTATCCGACCCAGAACATCACTAAATAATGCTAGCAACCTTCCTTTTCTACTTCAGGGATGTTGTCAAAATTCCAAGATAAAGGCCAATACAATGCACCAAATGTTAAACTGGTCATAATTCAACCCAATTCAAAATAAATTCCCGAGCTCTTCAATCGTCAAAGAGATTTAATCTCTAAACCTCCCTTTACCTATGTTGCGGCATTCATCGGATTAGTCTTCCACTCTTCCCACTCCAGTTTCTTGAGACCCTTAGAATTTGAAAGCCAAGAATATGATAATCTGTGAACTTAGTTGAAAATCATCTCGGATTTAATACTTGAGCACGAAAGATGACTTTGTTTCTATAGTTCCAAATTACCCAAACCGTGACACCAACAAAAACTGTTGGGAAAACAAACAACCGCAATACCACACATATCACAAATACCCACAAAGTCTACCCAATGACACGCAATGGAATTAAACAAGGCAGCCCCAACGAAGCTAAATCACAAATAAAGCGAAACGAAAGCACAAAGAAACAACACAACAATTTTAACGTGGAAAACCCCTCTCGATATGAGAGAGTAAAAACCACGAGGCCGAGGCCTACAAAAATCTTCAATAATCAGAAAAAAGATGAAACAGAAGTGTTCCGAACACATCAACCAACTCAACTACACCAAAGCATCACCTAAGAATGCAAAATACAAGAGTTGTTGAAAAATATCACCGAAAACGCAGCAATCAGGTCTGCAGCTGATTACGGAAAATTGAACCGTTGTAATGCAAATTCCACCGTTCAATTTGAAGAATATTGAGAGACGAACAATCCCTCGAAACTTCATGCTGATCGGAGATTGTTTCGGTGTCCGGTCATCGCCGGAAAGTTCCTACTGTAACTCAAATAATGCTGCGAATTTTCTCCTCTTTTTGCCTTCTTAAAGTTGTGAATATTAGGGAAAAAATTCACCTAGCTTATTCCCTTCAATAATACTTGACATATATTTTTTTCATTATTTATTTTTCTATTATTTAGTTGGCTCCACAAAGAAGTGATCCACCCAACAAATCTCCACCTCACAACATTGTGGAGGAATTTGTCATTCCCACAATAGAACGACATATCTCAAGCTTCTCCCTTGTCAACGCTTTTGTCAACATATCCGCACCATTATCATCCGTGTGCAGCTTTTCAAGTGCTAGCAACTTCAACTCCAACACATCCCGAATCCAATGACAACGAACATCAATGTGTTTGGTCCTACAATGAAAACCCGCATTCTTACCAAGATGAATAACACTCTGGCTATCACAAAGCAACACACATAGATCTTGCTTCAAACCAAGCTCTCGGAGAAACTTCTTCATCTACAACAACTCTTTACACGCTTCAGTTGCTGCAATATACTCAGCTTCAATAGTTGAAAGTGCAACACATTTTTGCAACCTCGACTGCCATGACACAGCCCCCCTTACAAATTTAACCAAATACCCTGAAGTAGACTTGTTAGAATCAACATCTCCTACCATATCAGAATCAGTGAAACCAACCAACACAGGTTTTTTACTACTAAAAGTAAGGCATGAATCAGAAGTACCCATAAGATATCTCATAATCCATTTCACAGCATTACAATGCTCTCTACCAGGATCAGAAAGAAAATGACTGACCTTACCAACTGCATAAGCTATGTTTGGTCTAGTACATACAATGGCATACATCAAACTACCCACCGCTGAAGCATACGGGACCTTCTACATCTTTTCCTTTTCATCATCGCTAGAAGGACACTGTTTGATACTTAACTTGAAATGAGATGCAAGTGGATTGGACACTGCTATAGAATCACTCATGCTAAATCTCTGAACCACCTTCTTTATGTACTTCTCTTGTGACAAATAAATTTTCCCGACGTCTCTATCACGAGTAATCTGCATCCCTAAAATATGCTTTGCATGGCCCAAGTCTTTCATGGCAAAAGACTTGCTTAACTGCTGCTTCAATATGTGAATCCTTGAAGCATTTCTGCCAACAATCAAAATATCATCAACATAGACAAAAAGAAGGATAAAATCATCCTTTTAGAATCTGCTTATAAACACGTAATGATCTGAAGTAGTCTTCCGGTAGCCCTGCTCCTTTATGACAGACTCAATTTCTTATACCACTGTCTAGGCGCTTGCTTCAACCCATAAAGACTCTTCTTCAACTTGCACACAAGATCCTCCTTTCCTTTCACCTGAAAACCCTCTGGCTGCTCCATGTAGATGTCTTCTTCCAAATCACCATGAAGAAAAGCCGTTTTAACACCCATCTGCTCAACCTCCATATCAAGACTAGCTGCCAAGCCAAGAACAGTCCGGATAGAAGACATTTTCACAACATGAGAGAAAATCTCACCAAAATCAATGCCCTTTCTCTAGGTGTAGAATTACAGTCTTTGTTCTTAATTCTGAAGACCCACTTATTCTTCAAGCTTTCTTCCCCTTAGGCAATTTCACCAACTCATATGTGTGATTGTCATGCAAAGAATACATATCGTCTTTCATAGCATCAAGCCATTTTTCTTTATGTTCATCATCCATGGCCTCCCCAAAACATTCAGGCTCTCCACTATCTGAAAGAAAAACATACTCAGTCACTCGATATCTAGAATAATGGTGTCTCTCTCTGGTATATCTCCTAGGAATAACTGGTGGAGCCTCATCTGGTACCGGTTCTTCAATCATATCATAATCAACGTTATGATCAAAATCAATTGCATCATCTACATCATCCTGCTGATTACCCTGGTCATCTACTGCACCATGCTCCTCTATGGGTGTAGGGGAAAATATCTCCAAGTCAGCAGAACCATCACTAGCCTAAGGTGTTGAACTCTGATTTTTATCATCATCTTGTAAAGTCTCATTCTCTGCAAATACAACATCTCGGCTTCTAATCACTTTCTTGTCAACAAGATCATAAAATTTGTACCAAACTCATTTTGACCATAACCCAGAAAAATACACTGTTTGGTCTTCGCATAAAGCTTAGACCTCTCATCTTTAAGAACGTGAACATAATCTTTACAACCAAAAACTCGTAAATAATGGTAAGATACATTTTTACCTGACCATACCATCTGAGGAACATCATTGTGCAAAGGAACACATGGAGACAAATTTAGTACATGAGCCACTGTACTCAAAGCTTCACCCCAAAAGGAATTTGGCAATCCGGCTTGTGAAAGAAAGCATATGAATCTCTCCACTAATGTTCTGTTCATCATCTCTTCCAAGACATTCAACTGCGGAGTCTTTGGCGGAGTTCTCTAATGTCTGATGCCCTGCTGCTTACAGTAATAATGAAATGAACCTTTCTATTCACCTCAATTGTTAGTCTGAATACTCTTCAACTTATTTCCAGTTTTCCTCTCAACTGAGACTTGAAACTGCTTGAACATGTCAAACACTTGATCTTTTGTCTTCAAAATGTAGACCAAAATTTTTCTTGAGTGATCGTCAATAAAAGTCACAAAATAGAGGGAACCACCAAGCGCCCTTTTCTTTATATGACCACAAAGATCAGAATTAACAAGTTCAATTACTTCTGACTTTCTTGAAGGTGGATTTGATTTAAAAGAACTCTGTTCCGCTTCCCTGCAAGACAATGAGCACACTTCTCCAAATGAAAAATGTTAGAACAAGACAATAATTTTTTCTTGGATAAGGCACTCATTCCTTTCAAGCTCATATGACATAACCTCTTGTGCCACAACTCGGTCTCATCACGTGACTCCACTGCGTGAGCCTCATCAACAATAACTTTAGCTTGAGTCAAGAAAAGTGTAGGTTTCTTTGTACCTCTAGCCACAACTGAAGACCCCTTTGTGAGCTTCCACTTATCATAAGAAAATGAGCTATTATAACCATCATCACATTGTCTGCCAACAGAAATCAAATTCAACCGGATCCCTGGAACATGCTTAACCCGTCTAAGAATCAGTTTGGTACCATTAGACGTCTCCAAACTAATATCTCTAACACCTGCACACTTTAAGATAGAAGTCTGAGCCATTCTCACATCACCAAAGTCACCTGGAGTGTAAGATGTGAAAAACTCTCTTCTTGAAGTAGCATAGACCGAAGCACTACTATCAACAACCCAACTAGTCATATCATCAGCAAGAATAACATCATCAACCTCTTGAAACACGAGGAAATCATCATAAGAAGCTGCATTAACTATAGCTTCCTTCTTCTCATCATTTTTCTTCTCACTGTTTTCTTTTTTTCTCCTGTTTCAATTTAAAGAAAAATTTCCTGATGTGACCCTTCTTGCCACAGTAATTGCATTCATATTTTTTGTGATCATTCTATTCAAGTTGGCTTGCATTTCACCAAAAAAAAAAGTTCACCAAAACACTTCAAAACCAAATCAACTAACCGGAGCTCAGATACCACTTGTTGAGAAATCAAACAACCGCAATACCACACATATCATGATTAACCATAAAGTCTTTCCAATGACACGCAACGGAATTAATTGAGGCAGACCCAATGAAGCTAAATCACAAATAAAGCGAAACGAAATCACAAAGAAACAACACCACAATTTTAACGTGGAATACCCCTCTCAATGTGAGAGAGTAAAAACCACGAGGCCGAGGCCCAAAAAAATCTCCACTAATCAGCAAAAGATGATACAAAAGTGTTCCAAACACATCAACCAACTCAACTACACCAAAGCATCAACTAAGAATGCAAAATACAAGAGTTGTTGAAAAATATCACCGGAAACGCAGCAGCCATGTCGGCGGCTGATTACGGAAAATTGAACCGTTGAAACAAAAATTCCACCGTTCAGTTTGAATAAGAATGAGAGAGGAACAGTCCCTCAAAATGTCGTGCCGGTCGGAGTTCGTTCGATGTCCGATTGCGCCGGAAAGTTCCTAGTGTAACTCAAATAATGATGCAAATTTTCCCCTCTTTTTGCCTCCTTAAAGTTGTGAAGATTAGGGGGAAAATTAACCTAGCTTGTTCCCTTAAATAATATTTGACATATATATTTTTCCTTATTTTCTTTTCTATTTTTAGTGGGCTCCACAAAGGAGTGATCCACCCAACAAAAACAACCCATAGACAAGAAGACAACTTTGACAAAGCATTACCATCATTCGTGGCTTTAATAAAGCAAATATCACTAAATGAGAAAGAGTTTAGGCCAATGATGTCACACCAAATTTGAACATGTGATCAAATCAATAGTGACACATCACATGCGAACAAAAGATGGTTAACAGTTTCTTCAAACTTGTAACACAACGGACACAAAGAATCCTTAATTGCATCACCACGATAGATAAGATTCGGTTTGTGAGAATTCTTTTGAGACTTTCTTTCCACATGAATAGATTTACTTTCGAAGGTAACCGTTTATTCCAACAGACTTAATTAAATTCTCCAACTCACCTACTTCCTCCTCCTCAAAACCCCTCAACCTTCTCCACCATGATCAAAAGGAAGAACGCCTACAATCTACCAACTCTACCACCCTTGCAACAACCACTCCTTTGAACATAGCAAGCCTGAAAAGCCTAAGGAAGGCTGATTTCAACGGGCCAAGGCCAAGCCAATTATTCTCCCAAAACCTCACCCTACTACCGTCACCCACCACCCTACTATCCTCCCAAAAATACACCCGCCCTTTTAGCAATCTTAAGATCACTAACTATCCCCTTCCAAACCCCCCCACCTCTCAACCGACAACCATCCACCTCCCGAGAAGCCTCGACACCTTAAATTGACACAATCACCTTCCTCAAAAAATAATTTTTTTCTGAATGAAATCTCCAGCACCATTTACAAAACAAAGACAAATTCTGCACCCTAAGACTACCCACCCCGATGCAACCAAAAGATTTAGGAGCTTGCAATTTTTTACATTCAACCCTTGCAATTTTTCTTTTTATAGACCCATACCTTCCCCAAAAGAAAGAAGACCTCACACTTTCCAACAAATTCAACACATATTTAGGAGGCTTGTAGACGGAGAAGAAGAAGAGCGAAACAGCGCTTAGAACCTCTTTTTTGAAAACCAGCCTACCACCCTCCTACAGAGAAGACAACTTCCAAGCACAAACTTTTGCCTTACATTTTAGGATAGTGTTTTCTCAAGCTTTTTGCTTTTTCATATTTTGTCACACCCAAAGCCCCAAATATTTAAAAGGTAAAGCAACACTCTTACATTTGTAAAAAAAATTGCCGCATTGAAAATGTCTAGTTCTGGAACCTTTTATCCCCGCCAATGAGCTTTTCCTTATATTTATTTTCAGACCCGAGATCTTCTCAAAACAAGAAAATATCCACTTAAGATTCCTCAAATTTTCCATGCTCCATTTCTCCATGAAAATCGCATCATCCGCATATTGTATATGAGTAATCAGAATTTGTTCATTTATAGTATTAACCCCAATGTACTTTTCATTTACAATTGCTTCCTTCATAAGAATATTCAACCCTTCCGCCGCTATAAGAAAAAGATAGGGAGATAAAGGATCACCCTTCCTTATACCTCTTTGCAAGTTGAACTCCTTGGATAGATTACCACCCACCAATATCGATGCTCTAGCCGAAGAAACACACCTTGGATCCACCTTCTCCATTTTGAACCAAAACCCATATTTTTCAAGGTATTATCCAATAGGACCAATTTACACAATCCCTTTCAAAATCCACTTTAAAAATAAAACCGACCAACTTTTTTTCTTTTTAAGGTACTCCTTTGCTTCATTCAGAATAAGAAACACTATCTAGAATTTACCGACCCTTAACAAACCCGACTGACACTCTCCAATCACCGAAGAAATTACCACCTTCATCCTTTCCGTTAAGATTTTTGCAACAATATTATAATAACCTCCAAGCATACGAAGTACATTCATTTTGAAACTTAGTAGATTCCCTAAACTCAAAAATGCTTCACGAGAATCTGCTTTCAAGATTTCCCAAAATATTTTAATAAAATTAAAATTAAATCCATCCGGCCCGGGAGCTTTAGATCCTTCACACAACCACACCGCTGCTTTAAATTCTTCTTCACTTATTTTTCTTTTAAGCGAAACACACTGATCTGGCAAAATTTAAGCAAAAAGATTACTACTAAAAATAGGCATGGAATGTACCTTTTCCTTTTACAAATCAATAAATGAATTTTGAACATCACGTTTAACAGTAATAGTATCCTCCAACCATTTATCATTACCAACAAGCCCTGCATAGCACTTTTTCTTACCCTTCTTTTAACGCACTTGTGAAAGAATTTAGCTAGCATTTGAATCACCATCCTTCAACCATTTGACTCTTGATTTTTGCCTTAAATTATTCTCCATCAATGCTCCTATTTGAAAAACCTTCTCATAAGTATTCGCTCTAAGTTTTTCTTCTTCCTCATTTAGAATTCTTTCATCAGCTTTCAAATCCAACTGTCCAAGCAATTTCTCTTCTTGTTTAATTTACAGATATATGCTCCCAACAACCTCTTTACCCTATTCTTTCAAAATTTCTTTCAATGGCTTTAGCAAATTCAATTTTAATTTTATTCCTGGAACAAAAGAATTCACCTCATGTTGCCAACAATTCTTCACCACTTCCTCAAAGCCATCATGTTCCAACCAATGATCAAACACCCGAAATGGAGAAGGATCGAAATCGATTTTTTTATAAAGAGCAACAAAGGGCAATGGTCCGATAGTCTCCGGTCAAGAGCTTCCAAGGAAACATCTTCCTATTTAGATAGAAGGCTATCTGACACTAGAACTCTGTCAAGCCTACTCATCTTGGAGCCACCTCTATTATAGCACGAATATTTCCTTCTGTCCATTTTTGGATCCTCAAGCTTTGGAAATTCGATAAAATCATTAAATGCTGCCGCATATTTATGATTAAAAAAATCCGACCCTTTTCTCTAAGATGAAGATCGAACCGAGTCAAAATCACCATGAAGGCAAACTATGCCATTCTGATTCTACAAAAAGCATAGTATTCATTCATAATAATTCTTTTGCAACCACACATTGTGGAGCATACACATTAAGAAAAATACATATTTGGTCTGAATCTTTCCACAACCCTTTAACCACTAATGAAGCTGGATCCTTCAAATTTTTCCACTGCAAAGATCACTTCCTTATCCCACACACTTAATAATCCTTCTGAGAGGCCAACTGCATCTTTACAGAAAAATTCGAAGCCAAAATCTTTCCATTAAGACTTCACCAAATTACGGTTAATCGCCAGTATTTTCGTCTCTTGAATTGAGAGAAAATGTAAATAATGAGAGCAATAAAAATCCTTTATCCACCTACTTTTACGACTCAAACCCAATCCTCTAATATTTTCATATATCATCTTCATAAAATCACTTAAATTCCCAAACGAAACAGACCAATAAAAGTTGATCAAGAAGATCCTTCTTCATCCTTTCCTTTCCAATGAATTACCCAGAATTCTCCTTAATTCTGAAGTTTTTTCAGACTCACTCTTGCCATGATCATGCTCTATAAGCCATTTTCTAACTAAATTTGTCATATATCGAAGATTGGAGTCAGAGATTGAGATGCATGTGACCCTACCTTCCGAGTTCGATTGAATGGGAAATACTCCGACATCTTTGATCTTTGATTTGTCACTTTTCTTCATTTTCTAAAAATATTTGGCCTGTAATCTTTTCATGCAGTCAAAGCCAACGATTTCGGATAATGCATTGTCATTTTTCTGAAGATCCGCTATTAATTCTACTGGCGAATTTTGTTTGCTCTCAGGAAGTCCTCTCATCGGGTCTTCTGATATTAAATCAACTGAGTTATTCTGTATATGGACTTGGGCTTGGATGCGTGTCTGGTCATGTGGTCCATACTAAAGATACCTGAGTCGTCCAATATTAAAACATCTGACTTATTCCTTTGATGGCTTTGGTCTTGGATTTGGGCTTGGTCAATTTTCCATCACAAAATCAATCAGGAACTTTAGAAACATCCTGAGAAATATAATTACCTACAGATGGGCCCCCATCTGGTAACAATTTCTGTTGGACTTATTTTTGTGTTTTAGTGATGAGTGTCAGACTAGCTGTTATAGAGCAAAGACAAAAAGATGTCTAGATCAAAGGTATAGGCTTATTAGAGTTTGATCTTTGTATAGGTTTGATCAAACAAGCACTATAATTGGTCACCGACTTTCATCGTGAGACTTGTCTCAATGTCGATGAGGTACCGAGTCGAGAGAATAGTTTAGGAACCTCTTGAGGACTGAAGAGGTGAGGGCTCAAACTCGCTTATTGAAGGCTAAGGGATCAAACTTAGTATTTAAAGTCAAGAATATGGAATCGAATTTAGGAAATCTATGATGACCTAAACGATTACATATATCTTAATAATACAAGTCCAAGTTCCAAAAGTTAAGTGGTGATTGGAACTTGGTTATGATCAAAATGGTGTAATCTAACTTCACAATAAAAAGTTAGATATTAGAAAAGTCAGCTGCAGTGTTTTATAAACACAGCAACTTTGAATCAGCTGACTATATGTATTTCAGCAGACTCATACTCACAGGAACCTGCTGAACATATATTTCGAATTAATCAAATGTTACATTGGAAGAATACAAGGATATGGACAGGTAACAACTTCTGATTTTATCAAACAAATCAATGGCTAAGATTAAAGGGACGTTGGGAAGAAACAGAGGTTTATCCAATGGATACAAGTCAAAGGAGGAAAGACCAAAAGCGCCAAAAAGCGATCGACAATGTCGATTTTATATACGTGGGACGAAAGCAAGTCAAGATGGGACAAATCAAAAGCGGCTATGTTTGAATTTCAAACATAAGTCACAAGGATTCCTACCTATAAATAAGACTCTAATTCAGATTTAGATGATGAAAATTTGAGGAAAAACAACAGATAATCTAGAGCTTCAGATTCTTATCAAGAAATCACCCTGCTGACCCTACTGAACTTAAAAGCTACTGATCTAGTATATTCTTCAAGTGTAATATGCTATCAAACTACATCAAGTTTACACACTTGAAGACTTCAAGCTGCTGATCATATCATCCTGATCAAGCTGCTGAAAGCTGAATCACTTACTTGATCCAAACTTTCTTTTACAAGAGACCTGCTGAAGACAAGGAAGCATCTTAGGGTGTCAAGGACTGTTGTTTATGGTGGAGCTAGTGAAGAGGCAATCCTACCCTTCAAGGACCAGTGGAAGACTTTGGAGCAGCAATCCTACCTATTCCAAGTGTTCAGTTTGTGAAGCCATAGTTATTGGTGAAGGACAAACATCATAGGGGTTTTTGTAACTGCTACCTCAAAGATCTCTAGTGGATTTCCTCCAACATCACAGGAGAAGAGTGGACTGAAAGGATTACACCACCTGGAACCACTATAAAATTTGCCTACTTACTTTCTGCACTTATATTCTGCATTTAGTATATTTAGCACATCAATATACTCAAACTAGCAAGCTCAATCACACACTTACACTAATGAGTATCTAATACTTGGTATCGTATTTTAACAACAAGTAATAAGGCTTAATTTGAATATATTCATTGCAACAAATTCAAGAAACTCAACGATCGTGAGACTCACGAGTATCGGCATCACTCTTGACGACCGACCACCAATTTCTTTGAAGTTCTTTGAGTTTGTTAACTCCAAAAAGTTTTAAGTGTTAAGTTTATACACCCCCCTCTAAACTTAACCAAAGCCTTTTCAAGGACCAACAATTGGTATCGGAGCAATTATTCCGCTCAAGTAATCCTACTTTTTGTGTTTGTAAAAATACTTTGAAAACTCTTTCAAGTTTCTGATTTTCAAAGCTTTGCATCATGGATAACCACCAGTATGCTAGAACAATGTTTATGTGTTCTTTAGATCGTTTTGATGAGTATAAACATTGTATGCAAGCTTTTCTAGCTGCAACACATGATGAGATGATGGATGTGCTGACAGATGGACCACTGGAGATCACCAAATCAGTGACAGTGGGAAATGAGACATAGTACATTCCAAAGCCAAAAAGAGAGTGGAATGCTGAAGATAGAAAAAGAGCAAACCTCAACAATATTGCTATTGATATCATATACAGAACTTTGGATAGCAATATGTATATGAAAGTGAAGGATTGCAAGACTGCAAAGGAACTTTGGGATAAGTTGCGATTAATCTGTGAAGGCACTGATGCAATCAAGAAGAACAAAATCAGTGTGGCCAAGAAGAAGTTCCAAGAGTTCAAAATGAAACCAAATGAAACAAATGAACAAATGGAGTCAAGATTCAATGCAATCATGGATGAGCTCACCCTACTGAGTGTAAAATACTCAAAGTAAGAAATCAATTCAAAAATCTTAGAAGCATTACCTGCAAAAGAAGTTTGGGAGATGAAGATGACTACAATAGAAGAAATGAGAAGTCTACATGAAGAGGACACCTTCAAATTGTTTTCAGATCTTAAGGCCTATGAATTCAGTATGAAGCTTGTACACAAACGAAAAAAGAAGAACCAAAGACCACCGTGACCGGGCTGCTACACATCAAGAAGAAACATCGGGAGCTCAAGATGATCTACTGGATGAGATGCAAGAGCGATTGCCCTACTTGAGCAAGAAAATCAGAATGATGATAACTGGAAAGGGTTCTCCAAGGAATTTCACAAAGAAATTCAGTGAAAAGAAGAAGGAAGAATCCAAGAAAGACAATGATTACTTGTTTTATCAATGCAAGAAACCAGGACACTTCAAACCAGACTGTCCTGAACTAAAACAGAAAAAGGAACCTGATTATCTCTGTTTCAATTGCAAGAAGCCTGGACATTTTAGACATGATTGTCCAGACCTACTGAAGAGCAAAAGTCAACAAAGAAGATCTGGCAAGAAAGCTATGGTTGCTGAAGATGAATCAGGATATGAAGTAGAATCAGAAAAAGAAAATGAATCTGATCATACTGCACTTGTTGCTGATATGGATGATTATGCTTTAATGGCAAATATGGATGAAACAGAGGAGGTATACAATTCTGTATCTATAAACACTCATGCTGGAAGTGATTGTGAATCAACTTGTGGTTCAAATCCTAAAAATTATGACAATGAAGAAACTTTGGATGCCATCCTTAATCAAATGAGGATAATACAATCTGGTTATGAGATTGTGAAGGCTGCAAAATAGGCTCTTCAAATAGAAGTTGAAAGGTTAAAAGCTGAAGTAAGAATTCTCAAAAGAAAAGAAAATGAGGTTGGACAGAATCAGCATAAGCCTGTTGTACATTTAGTAGCTGCTGAATCTGCTGAACAATCTTGCTCCTCCACTGCATTCAAATCTGGAAAGCCTTACGGTGATAGAACAGGCCTTGGATTTGGAACTCAACAAACCAATAAGAGTGGATCCAGTCAGGTCACTGAACCTAGTACCAGAATTGGTCCTAAGTTTGTACCTGCACAAGATTCAACTCCAAAAAGGGTTGCTGAGGCAGTGAAGCCTATTGAGAAAGCTTCAAGGAAGCAAAATCAGAAGTCAAAAAGGTCAACAACACCTAATAAAAGGAATAAATCTAAAAGTAGGACTGATGTACCTTCTAGACATACTGATAGCAGACCTACTACCAAGTCTGCTAGACCACAAAAAGGCAAAAATCAGAAATATTCCAAGGATAAGAATTCTAAACCTAAAAATGTCAATCATTTGAGGGATACTTATCTCAAGGGGAAAGGTAGACTGTTCCCTACTGATGATGATTGGAATATTCCTGCCTCCACTGCAAGAAACAATAGATATAACCATAATGCTAGGGTAAAACCTCAGCAATGGACTCAGCAGAGGACTTAGCAGAGGAATTATACAAGACCTCAGCAGGGACCTCAGCAGACTCCATAATACAGGGCTGTTACTAACAGACAGCAATCCAATGGTTATGCTAGTGCTTCTAACAACAGCAATCACTTCAAACAGCATTACATACCAAAAGGCCAGAAAGCATATGTGAATCCTACACAACCAAATGTTAGACCTTATGGATGTGTAGAATACATGTATGAACAAAAGTATGACACTTTTATGAGAAGACCTTATGGAAATTTGCCAAGGGTCATGCTTACCACTGACCATTATGGACCCAAACAGTTTTGGGTACCTAAAATGCATTAACTTTGTTTTGTAGGGTGTCTGGTACTTTGACAGTGGATGTTCCAGACATATGACAAAGAATAAGCACTGTTTGTCAAATTTTGTGGCAAAAGATGGTCCAAGAGTGAATTTTGGCAACAAAAATACACCAGAATACACAAAAGGATATGGCACACTTGTGAGAAATGGATTAACAATCACGATTGTTGCATTTGTGGAAGGACTGGACTACAACCTACTAAGCACTGGACAGTTTTGTGACATGGGTTACAAGGTCACTTTTGACAAAGGCACTTGTATTGTCAATAGTGAAAGAGGTGATCAAGTTGTGTTGGTTGGAAGAAGACAACAAAACATGTATATTGTGGACTGGTCTACTGCTGTTCCAGAGACATGCCTGATTGTGCATACCAAGTCAGAACTCAATTGGTTATGGCATAAGAAGTTGAATCATCTAAACTTTGATGATATCAATCAGTTGGTGAAGAAGAAACTAGTAATTGGTTTACCTGAGATCACATTCAAGAAGGATGCTATATGTGATGCCTGTCGGCAAGGTAAACAAACAAAATCAAGCTTCAAGTCAAAAACTAAGCAATCAACAAAAAGAGTTTTGGAGCTGATGCACATGGATCTTTTTGGATCAGTAACACCAACAAGTGTAACAAGAAAAAAGTACACTTTAGTAGTTGTGGATGATTATTCAAGATACACTTGGGTGGTATTCATGAACAAGAAAAGTGAAACACTACAAAAGATGCCTGAAATTTTGAAGAGATTGCAAAATGAGAAAAGTTTGACAGTAGTAAAGATCAGATCAGAAAAGGGTACTGAATTTCTCAATAAAGTTATAAGAGAATATTGTGAGCAGAATGGTGTACTACATCAACTAGCTGCTGCTGGTACACCTCAGCAAAATGGGGTTGCTGAGAGAAGAAACGGGACTTTGAAAGAAGTAGGAAGAACTATGATTTGTGAAGCATTATTACCTGAAAGATATTGGGCTGAAGCAGTCAATACAACATGATATACACAAAACAGAACCTCCGTAAACAAGAAGCTGCTGAAGACACCTTATGAGATTTGGAATGGAAGAAAACCTAATATGTCCTACTTCCATCCATTTGGAAGCAAATGTTTTATCTTGAATCATAAGGAGCAATTGAAGACATTCCAACCAAAATCAGATGAAGGAATTTTCTTGGGATATTCTTCAGTCAGCAAGGCATTCAGGGTACTGAATAAAAGGACACTGAAACATGAAGAAATAATACATGTTGTAATTGATGAACCTAAGTTCACTGGAATGGAAGATGAAGCTTCAGAACCTGCTGAGAACAACAAGTCACCGATCCAGAATGTGTTGATGTTTTGGAAAGGATAAATGAGTTAAAGATTTCGACTCGCCTTCGCTGAGCACCTGCGATAACACTACTCGATGCAACAATCGGGCAGCTCAAGGATCTCACCGAACTCCTGGCTTACAAACAAACCCTATCAAGATGATGATGTTCCTGAGAATCAATCTAACCAAAATCCACAATGGTTAAGGGATCACCCTGCTGAACAATTTATTGGCAACATACAGCAAGGTGTAAGGACTAGAAGACAATTAGAAGCAATGTTTACTTTCTTTCTATCTCAAATGGAACCTAAAGTTGTTGAAGAAGCAATATCATATCCAGATTGGATAATTGCAATGCAAGAAGAATTAAATGAATTTGAAAGATATCAAGTTTGGACACTAGTGGAAAGGCCTAATCATGCAAATATATATAATTGGTGCAAAATGGGTATACAGAAACAAATTGGATGAATCTGGTACCATTGTAAGGAACAAAGCCAGACTAGTAGCAAAAGGCTATTCTCAAGCAGAGGGAATAGATTTTGATGAGACATATGCACTTGTTGCAAGATTGGAAGCTATAAGATTATTCTTGGCATATGCTTCCTACAAGAACTTCAAAGTATATCAGATGGATGTCAAAAGTGCATTTTTGAATGGCATTCTGGAAGAGGAGGTCTATGTTCAGCAACCTCCTAGTTTTGAAGTTAAAGATCAAGAAGATAAAGTGTACAGACTCAATAAAGCACTTTATGGTTTGAAACAAGCACCAAGAGCATGGTATGATACTTTATCTCAATTATTGGTGGACAATGGTTTTACCAAAGGTACCATTGTCAAGACTCTTTTCAGAATCAATGAAGGAGACAGCACCCTGCTGGTACAGATTTATGTTGATGACATAATTTTTGGTTCTGAAAATGAATCACTATGTGAAAAATTTGCTAATCTGATGAAAAGTAAATTCCAAATGAGTATGATGGGAGAAATGAACTATTTCTTGGGTTTACAAGTCAAACAGTTGAAAGATGGATTATTTATTCATCAAACCAAGTATACCAAGGAGCTACTGAAGAAATTTGGTATGGAAAACAGCACCAAGGTATCAACTCCTATGAGTACAAACATTAGATTGGATGAAGACAAAGATGGAAAAGATGTTGATCAGACCTTATACAGAAGGATGATAGGCAGTCTGTTGTACCTTACTGCCAGCAGACCTGATATATCCTTTGCTGTAGGTGTTTGTGCAAGATTTCAATCAAAACCTAAGGAAAGTCATTTAGCTACAGTAAAAAGGATTCTCAAGTATGTAAAAGAGACTTTGGATGTAGGAATATGGTACTCAAAAGATGGAAGTTTCAAGGTTATATCCTACTCAGATTCTGATTATGCTGGATGCAATATTGATAGAAAAAGCACCACAGAACACATCGCTTGATGGGAAATAGATCGGTTTCTGGTTCAAGATGAAAGCAAATTCTATATCTACTTCCACTCTTTGAAAGTCGAATATATTGTCACTGAAGTTGCTGTGCACAAATACTTTGGTTAAGACAACAGCTAAGGGATTATGGAATTGAAGAAAGAGAAATTCCTATAACATGTGACAACACAAGTGCAATTGCAATCACAGAAAATCCTGTTTTGCACTCAAGAACCAAGCATATTGATGTGAGACATCACTTTATAAGAGATCATGTTGAAAAGAAAAATGTGGTGGTTCTTTACATCCCTACTGAAGATCAACTTGCTGATATTTTCACAAAACCACTGGATAGTGAAAGATTTGCTAAGCTAAGGACTGAACTTGGAATTATTAAAGTTGACTGATACATCTTTAATCAGCAGTGTACTGGAATTCACCAAGGGGATTAGTCTTTGCTATGATGGGTGAGCTCACTTAGCAGACTAGTCATTGGTATCAACAATTCCATGTACTTATTTATGTTTGGACAATTGAGCAAATGAAGTTTCCAAGGGGATTTGTCTTTGTCCTGTTGGGTGAGCTCACTTGACAGATCAGTCATTGGTATTAAACTTCATCTTGTATTATCAGTTGGACAAAACAAGAAGAATTGTAGATCAGCAGAGTTACTTTGTCAGCAGGCTGCTGAGGCATACTTGTCAGCAGGCTGTTGAGCCAAGTCTACTGATGGCAAAAGGCTACTGAAACAAACGTTACACAGTCAAACTTCAATAAAGTCAAAAAGCAAAAGACCGGGATATTTATTTTATCTTTATAACCGTAGTTACACGATCGAATGGTTACAATGCATTATGGGACACGTGGCAAGATCTCATTCACTCCAAATGTAATCATGGTTAATGCTACAGTACGTGCTCTGACAGTTTCTACCCCCTACTCTCTGCTTTATATACAGACATATACACAAAGGATACTTACAAGATTTTCATATTGATATTCCTTGCAAATATACCGTGTGAACATAGATTTGAAAGCAATCTTCTTCATCTTTTTCTCTAACGATGGCAGACAAGGATGATATTCACATTGGAACGAGCCAAAGTGTGAGAGGTTTCATTGTTGATGCTAACAAAACTGAGTTAGCTATTAACATTGGTAGAAGAATCAGAAGATACGAAGGATTGGGAGATGTCCTCAATCTGAGATTGGAAAGAATATCCTACACAAATGTTTTAAATTTCTGGAAAAATATTAGGATAAGAGAAGGAAGAGAGGCATTTACTACAACAGTGAATGCCTAGGAGATTGAAATTTCCTCAAACCTGCTGAGGGAAGCTTTTGGTTTTGGACCTGGAAACAATGCTCCAACCAATCTTGAGAAATGGGGTTGTCAAGATTGGATTTTGTTGATAAGATAATGACCAACAATACCATCAAATCATCATTAAGCATCGATGTGAAGTATATGAAAATGGAGTACAACCTGCTGAGCAAGATATTAGCAAAGAACATCTTGGGATTCAGTGGAAGTCTTGACACTCTGTCAGGACCCAAGATTGATCTACTGATCATCATCAGTAAGAGCATGAAGTTTGATTGGGCTGGATTCTTTGTCCAATATATGAAGAAAGTGATAACTGAGGAAAGAGAAGGGACAAGGAAATCCAAGACTTTGCCCTTGGGTTTGATGATTCAAGCCCTGCTGAATCATTTAGGGATTGCTGATGTTGCACCTGAAAAACTCAACAAGTCCAGACACAAGAAGGAGATTGGCTATTCCATCCCTGGTTTGGATGATGATGAAGATGTGGATGATGAGGCAACTGAAAGTGATAATAACGGAGATGATGATGCTGGTGGTGAGCAGGTTGAGAAAGTTGCTAAATCTGCTGCACCCAAGAAAGTTGCTGAGAAAAGGAAGGTTGCTGATACTAGGAATATCACAGAGTTACTAAAGCCTAGGAAAACAAGAAAGCAAATATGAGAGACAGTTGAATCTACTGAGGGTCCAGTTGAAATTGAGGTCACTGACCCTGTTGTAGTTACACAAAAAAAGTCTGCTGCCGAAATTTTGACAGAACAACAGAAGGAAGCCAGTAGAAAGAGGAAAGCTACTGAGGTTGAAGATGAACAACCTTCCAAAAGAATGAAGGAAATTGCAAAGAAAAAGAAACATGGCAAATGGAAACAGTTGAGGATTCTAGAGGCACAAAGGGAAGAAGAAGAAGTATAGGCTATTGAAGCTGAGCCCTTAAAAATTGTTAGGCCTACTGAGACTGGAGAAGTTGTTGTTGAACAACCTGCTGAAAAAGTTGTTGAATCCTCCTCGTAAAGGCGCTGCCCTCACCAAGCTCTGGTTGTTGTTGAGCAACTTGTTGAAGAACCACAAAGAAACTCTTTGAGTCTACACCTGCTGTGGAAGTTGAAACACCAGTACAAGACCCTGCCAGTTCTGCAATAGTTCAGGGGGAAGAGAAATCTGTTGCCAACCCTGCCGATGAGCATGTAAGCCAGGGGGAACCCAGTGTGGAACAGATGGAGGTGGTAGGTACTAATGTACAATCTGAGCAACCTACTGACCTAGTTGTATCTATTGAAGAAACTCTGAATCTACTTGTTGAGACCCTTGGAGGTCAGCAGAGCAAGCAAACAGCTCCTAGAAATCCAACCATGCCCTTTGAAATAAAAGGGAAGAAGAAGAAAGAAGGATATGTTGATCCTAAGCTCCAGTTGGTGGCTGATTACTTTCAGTGGAAGTTTGGATTTTACAAAAGACAAAAATCAGCTGCAGAGCCAATGACAGATTTTGAGGAGTGGGCTTTTGGAAAGTTAGGAGTGGAGAAATTACTTGATTTGGTTGATACCTCTGTGTTGGAAATGAGGTTGATGGACCTCATTGATGAGCAAAAGAAAGAAGAGGGTATCAAATTCAGGGATCCTAGAGATGAATCAGACAGTGATGATTCTTCATCATCTGACTCTGATGATGGTCATTCCCCACGTCAAGGAGAGGCCAGTGGAACTGCATTGTTAAATGAACCAAGTATAGAACAGTCCACTGATGCTGGTAAGTCTGCTGAGGGCCAACAAACTAGTCAAATGGAGGAAGATCTGGAGGATTTCACCATGGATGATTTGGAAGCCCTAATCAATGAGGGTATAAATATTGGTGCAAATAGGCTGGTTGGTGTGTCTGATACTTCATTTGTTGTAGAATCTGTTGAACATCCTGACAACCAACAGACTGAAGAGTTGGATGAAGAGAATGTTATTGAACATAGTGAGCCTGATGTCAGTTCTGAAGATTCAATTCAATATCAAGAGTGGATTGATACTCAGGACACTCTATGTAAAACTACAAATACTCTATGGAAGATTGCTAGTTCCAGAGGATTTTTGGAAGAAAATATTGCTGAATTCCCTGCAATTCTTGTATAGAGAGTATTGATCACTGAGGAACAAACAGTGATAGCTCAGAGATTGGACATGGTGCTGGGATTTGAAGGATCACCATTATTATTTGAAGAGGTTCAGGCTTGTTAGTAATACCATCCGCAACGGAAGCGATTTATGGATCTAGATCTATATAATACACGTAATAAAACAACTAGATCTACATCTACAAGGGGGTTGTAGATCATACCTCTTGGATCTCAAAATCCAAGTTGAAGAACCGCAATAGGATGAACGAAGGAAAGCGTGAAGAGCACCACGATCTTCCGTACGTGTGATCCAAGCAACTCCCGGTGGAAGGAAATTCTCGACTCGAACCCTTCCGATATGCTACCCGGAAAAATCTCCAAGATTTCTCCCTAATACCCCTTGGCCGAAAAAATATTTTCTTCTCCTCTCTAAGAGGTGAAGTCGAAATATGTAGTGTGTTATTTGGCTTGGGAGAACTCTCTTTATATAGAGAGTAAAACTTAAGCCCCAAGGATTTTATAATTAATACAAAATCAATTATGATAATCCTATTAAATAAAAGATAATCCCAAAATATTCTAGAACAAATCTAGAATAATCTTTATCTTTATTTCTTACCATAAATATTTATCCAATAAATATTTTATGCACATGTCTTATTAATCACAAGAAAACTAATTTCTTGTAGACTAATAAATGCTTGGGTCGAAATTATCATTCTTGTGACCTAGTCACAAAATTTTTGACCAACACACTAATTTTGGGCCAAGATTATGAAAAAGTCTTTTCCACATATTTAATTATTTAGCCCAACTAATTTAATAGTCCACTAAACAATTAATTCACATATCGCTTTAATAAAGTCCAACAAGAACTAAATTAATATTATTAGGATTCGACGTCCGAGAATAGCTATGCAATATTAGGAGGCACGTCGGGGACCATGGACTAATAATCGCCGGCTCCGATAAATCAAATAAATAATTATAGAATAATTATATTCGATAAATCAATCACAGGAATATGCCACCATAATCCCGTGATCGCACTCCTCCGATTATGAGATTATATTTATCTCCTCACGAGAATAATAATAAGCGCCCATTGATATAATCATTACATATGGATTAATCCTCCATAGACTGCTCATTCTAAATCGGGAAGTTACCGTTAACCCTTTTAGAACCTCTTATCCTTATTTACCATTAACCCCTAGTGATCAATTAATTCATACAACTCACCGGTGATCAATCGCAGATATGAACTCGCGATCGATCGCTTTCTAGGATTAACAAATAAGGGAATCGCTTATCTACTTCCATAAATGGAAGGAATGGATTCCGTGTCTCGTGATAACACGTACTACTCACTCAATCCAAAGATAATGCCAAGATGGGGTAATTCGCACTACGCACTCGGTGTAATCCTTAACCGCCAAGTCAAACTTCATACTCGATTCAAGCAGCTTGACCGTGATCACCTCAAGATTAAGATATATCCATAAATATGATCATCCATTGATTCGATAAGACTTCTCGATTACGGAATTATATCGAGAACTCTAATCAAATCGGTCCAGCCCTATATGATATATCTATCATATATAAATGCCCTACCAGGTTCTCTTAACCGAAAGTCCGGATAAGACAATCACACCTATTGTGTTATGGGCGCATTAATAGCACGTTAAAGGAGAGACCCGATACTCTCGATTAACTTCACTACGGGCTAATTGTATTTTAAGTACATCTTCACTAACTCAATCCTCCCGTGTATACCATACACCGAGTTAAGTGATTACATAAACGATATACTTAGGGTTTTCTCAGTAGTGTAATTACTATTGTCACATCGGTGAATATGAGAATAATAAATATGAATAATAACATCATTTCATTTATTAAATAAAACAATTACAAAATTGTCTTTCGGCATCACACCTAACAATCTCCCACTTGCACGAAAAGCATGTGATTAATTGTTTTAGAGCACACCCTATTATTTAAAATACAACAAACTACATCTCCCACTTGCTCTAAAGCAATGGAGACTTATCCCGTATTCTAGTACCCACTAAGCATGTCATAACCATTTCAGATTCCAAAAGTACACTCCGAGTATGCCGTCGTAGATAGGTCGGTGACTCGGGAGCACCTACATCTAAATGTCATGGGTCTTAATGATTAGTCGTTTGTCGGCTCGAGACGATCCGTAGAATCGAAACGCTACCGTTCATCAAATCATGTGTTACTTGAGTAAACATCGAGCCCGAGATCGACTTAACGATCATCCTCAATCTGACTTAAAGTCAAAATCGCTTGTATCACACATATCCAAGTTCACACATGAATATGTCCGCATATTGTTCCTCGTTCTCTTCAAGATACTAAAGGACATACTAAACTTGCTTTGTTTAACCGCCGAATCTAAGATTCGATCAAAGTTGACGCTCAATAACCTCGACCATCTCTTACTAGAAAGAGAATCTATCCCATTTCTCTTGATCCGAAGATTTGAGAGTCATTCCCGAGGCATAGGGTAGAACTTCCTCGTTGAATGTTGCATACATAGATGCATCATCTTAACCAATAAGATGGATGGGAAACCAAAGGATCGATTCTAATGAGTTCAACCGAGTCAAACTCTTAAGAATGTTGTCCAAATCTCTCATTGCGAGAATTGTGGTATTGTCGATTTCGACTTCGGATAACACACCCATGTTGATTCCAATCGTAGTGCAAAGGTTATCCTTCACAAACACTAATTTATATATTCACTACTTTACTAAAATTGATATCCAATCTACAAAAGACTTATCAATATTTTGGTCAAATCCACATATTGTAGAAATATATGACTTCCAATGACCGAGAGGTTTGCTTTTTATCCACAAAGGACATAAGCCTTGATACCATCCCATCATAAGTTCATAAGTCAATACCCTTCTGCTTTGAATGAATCCAGACTCCATTTGTTTGGCAAGAAAGTCTCAGGGAATCACCCCTATTTTCTGCTTTTGAACGAAATCATGCAATACCGAACTCATTCTACTCTTTTCCGTGTAGATCCAATTACTCCCACTGGGCCTGAGACGCTCAGTGGTTCTACAAGAGCATGAAATGTAATTGGAGTACCGAACTCCATTCACAGGGTTATGGCCATTAAACCAACCTCTATTATCGTAATCCTATAACGCTTCACAAAAGAGCTATAGTCATCAATCGATCCTCGACTACAAAGTCCGCCAACCCGTAATGGGTAATGGATAAAACATACTCCCAATACTTTCTGGGTGGATCGAAATTCTGATATAGTTTAGTAGTATTTAGTGTTATCACCAACAACCAAAGTTGGATGTGGTTTGATCTAATCGCTAAGTAACTACCTTGAGTAACCGTACTCAAGGTTCAAGGTTTGTTGTTCATTGACTCTATCGTAAAGGATGCAACAAAGATAACCGCCCTTCCCGATGTCAAGAATCGATAACAAACCTTTTCTCAATGCTACAAGATATATAACGATTGGTCATCGACCGACGCGTGTTCGTGAAATTCCCAGTCAAACCATCAAGCATCATGTGCTAAATGCTTATATTGACGGAATTTGGGTGAACCGAATCCACTCATTATCCGTTAATTCCAAAGCATATTCTAGGTAGACTTCTGGTTCTACACTTCAATGTAAACCGTTATTTCACTTCCAATATCTTTATTGAGTTAAGTAGTGTATTGTGGCACATCTACAACTATGTAAAGGCAATTCAATGGTTTCTTCCTTAGTGAAAACATTTCACTATGAGGCAGACCGAGCATCACCCCTAGGACTATGTGATGGTCCATTTATGAGTATAGAATACTCCATCTCTCTGGAAAACAGAGAAAACCTCAAAATATTTTGGATAAACTTGCCGGAGTTTTTGAATAGTTATCGACAAAGAAGTCACTACTCGTAAGCTCCTACTAGCTTGTTTCTTTCATCGCACTCAAGGTCGCCATGAACAAGCAATGTTACTTTATTATAACCATTATCCTTTCCAAATTGAAAGGAAACTTAGTCATTGAACCTTTAAGACAATCTAACCAGATCGGGAGAAAAGGAATCACCCTGAGCCAGCCTTCAAGTCTTGTCTTTTAGGGACTATGCACTAACTATGGAATATGAAGAAGCGTTTATCTAAATATAGAAACCAATTGCTTTTAATAGTTCTTAAGATGTGTTTTATATACATATTTCAGCCAGCTCTAAGTGGTAAGTGGTTTTGACTTTATCAAACAAAAGTCCGAGTCTTGGATTCAGACTACAAATGGTATATTCACTTTCTATACGACAAACAAATTATCGAATGAAGGTAAATCCATTCGCTCCAACGAATCTTAAATGTAAAATAAATTTTCCGCGATATCCAAGGATTGAATCCGAGATTCATTTCCTTATATCACTCCCACTATTCTAGCTAAAATTAACCGCCCGCTGTTTACTCTTTTAATCGTTAAATGCACTTGCTACCTTGTTCTTCCAAAGAACTTAGCTCGAGAAAATCACCAAGGATTCATAGGTTGGTGATCCAAAATCACTTTCCTTATCCTATGATTTTCGTTAATTAATTTTCGGTTCAAATTTAAAGTTTTCTCTTTAGGTGACTAACACTTTTAGACATATTCTCCCATTCTTGACTTTCAATGAATGGAAATAGTCTTGAACTGGCCGTTCGCTTGAGTAGACACTACTCTTGAACCGTGGGATGTCTATTTCGAGTGTTACTCGTCGAGACTTCTCGGATTTTCTAATATACCGTAAAAACAACAAATCATAACATTAAAGCTCCCACTAGTTTATCGGTTCCAAATACCGCCTAACGAGCAATGCTTTATTTTATGATTTTCCGATTTTTCGATTAGAAAATCTTTCGTATATAGTTCTATTGTTTCCAAAAAACAACAAATCATAGAAACTTCCACTAGTTCATCGATTCCAAATATCGCCTAACTAGCAACATTTCATGATTTTCCGGTTTTTCAATTAGAACGGTTACGTGTGTAGTCGGGCTACACTTTTCTAATGTTCTAGAAAAACAACAAATCATAAAGCTCCCACTAGTTCATCGATTCCAAATATCGTCCAACTAGTATCACTTCATGATTTTCCGATTTTTCAATTAGAAAATTACTCGTGTAATTACTACACATTCAAAATTCACTAAAAGAATTTCAAAGTCCGAGATCACCTAAGTTTGTCTCCCGCTTGACACGACGACACTAAAGACATACCTATATGTCACTCTGGTTTTAAAAGGCTTAAGAGAAAATATCTCTTTCAAAAATAATTGCATTATCGATTAACTAGTTCAACGCCCTAGTTACTTTCCACTTTTTAACGAAGTCAATACTAGTCAATTATAAATTTTAAGCAATTTAGTAAGGGATATAATGTCAGTAAATAAAATGACATATATTAATTCAAGTTTAACACTACTATATTATTTTATTTTAGGAATTGTAAACTAAAATTAAGTCTACTCTACCATTCCAAGGTTTTAACCTCGCATCTCAAAGGTCGCTGAGGTAGGTCAAAGAGATGACGGTTAAATCGAGACAATCTCATCAATGAATAACTTGTGAGAATCAAACATCCTACTACGAGAATCGAACATCCCTTTATTCATTGACTACCTTCCTTTTTTAGCCTAGATATTTCCAAAAATATCCTTTATGAGTGTGACCTACTATATCGGATCTCTTAGGTACGCCCGAGTGTGCCGTCGTAGGATAGGTCGCTGACCCGACGAGTACCCGTAAATCCTATCCTTTCGGAGACCAAGCCATGAATGTTGATAGGGTGAACACCATCCGTAGGGGGACGAAATCAAAGCGCCGCGAGGCGCCACCCTTCTCACTTACTTGTATCTATAGTAGAGGCCGTGGGGTTGGTGCCGCCTCCCCGCTCCCACTCAATATTTTGGAAGTGGTGGTGGGTTAACTAACCACGCCTTTTGATGTTAACATAAAAGTACATCAAATCAAGGATTCCGAATGGTGTCGGTAACGCAGCAAGCCTACCCGCCCTATTCGTTGGAACATATGTGACAATGGACGAAATCGGGTCAAGATAGCCTCATTGAGATAAGAAGGAATCACCCATCCGCTCTCCGGTGTAGCTTAGTCTTGCCGGACCCCGCATACATCACACTAGGAGGGTTAAGTCGGTCGAGCGAAGCTCAATTGACCACCCAACCTATAAGCGAACCGCCTTTATCCAAGATTTATTGTTCTTTGACCATCATTCAATCTCGTAGACACTACTTAATCGAAAAACGTGATCTCGCTTTGGGCTTTAAGGCGGTTCACCGAGAACACACACCGAAAGGCCTAACGATTTCATAACCCGCCCTCGGATCTTTAATTAGTTACTAAATTAATTAATTACCACGTATTAATTAAATTTCAACTAATTACACGAGTTTGTATACATGCCTATTTTAATTACCAAAATTAAAATTCTACATGTATGCATGGAGTGGATTTATGATATGATGCATGTCATGGCAATTCCGGTTTTATATCTATTTTATGATCAAACACATAAAAAATAAATGCGGAAAATTTAAACACCGAGATGGATCGTTGGCACCCCCGTATCTAATCTATTAGAAAATAAATAACCAAAACCCTAACTAGGGTTTACTACTTTCTAACTAAATCTGCAGCTGTTCGAACTCTTCGACGATCGGCATACAAACGAACTCGGATCGGGACGAAACTTTCCAGATCTTATCTTCACTCCTTGAACTTCAATATGGACGGTTGGATCGGTGCTTTGACTTACCAATTTTCTCCAGTAAACCGCCAAACTTGCTGCTGAATCTGACTTTAACTGCACTGCATCAAGGAATTCCTGAGGCAGATCGGGAATCGAGATGAATCCCGATCGACCTGAAATTTTTATGGTACGTCCAAAACTCAAATTTGATCAATCTGAACGGTCGGATTTTCTTTTCAACGGTCCAAACTCTCCCAGAAAATCGAGGAAGTCACAGATAGTGTTTCTGTGAATCCTGCATTTTTCTGTTACAGCAGCCTCTTCGCAGCATCAAACGGATATCGAAACGGACTCTGATCGACGCCAAAATTTGTGGAGTTGATTATCATCTTCTAATCTTGATTCTGACCGGAGGGATCTTCGTATCAACGGTTCGATCAACGGGAAACACGAAATAACTAAACAGCTACTAAACAGATCTATTTTCTGGAAATTAAAATTGCAATAAAAAAAAAATTACATAATTTCCTATACTCATACTGACAAATTTTCATCGCTTATATAAGTTCACAATAGATCTAACGGGTAAACAAAGTGCCAACCCCAATCCATCTCTTCAACCACGACATTCATAAGCATAAAAATTAAACATATGCATCGGCCCCCAAAAAAATTTGGGACAAAAAAAATCTACATGTTTTACCACTCCTAGATCTAATATTTTATACGTATAAATATAGATCACCCTGGCGACTGATACCACTGTTAGTAATACCATCCGCAACGGAAGCGATTTATGGATCTAGATCTATATAATACACGTAATAAAACAACTAGATCTACATCTACAAGGGGGTTGTAGATCATACCTCTTGGATCTCAAAATCCAAGTTGAAGAACCGCAATAGGATGAACGAAGGAAAGCGTGAAGAGCACCACGATCTTCCGTGACGTGTGATCCAAGCAACTCCCGTGGAAGGAAATTCTCGACTCGAACCCTTCCGATATGCTACCCGAAAAATCTCCAAGATTTCTCCCTAATACCCCTTGGCCGAAAAATATTTTCTTCTCCTCTCTAAGAGGTGAAGTCGAAATATGTAGTGTGTTATTTGGCTTTATAACTCTCTTTATATAGAGAGAAGAAAACTTAAGCCCCAAGGATTTTATAATTAATACAAAATCAATTATGATAATCCTATTAAATAAAAGATAATCCCAAAATATTCTAGAACAAATCTAGAATAATCTTTATCTTTATTTCTTACCATAAATATTTATCCAATAAATATTTTATGCATTACGCCTTATTAATCACTAAAAAACTAATTTCTTGTTCCAAAATATATGCTTGGGTCGAAATTATCATTCTTGTGACCTAGTCACAAAATTCACCAACACACTAATTTTGGGCAAGATTATGAAAAAGTTTTTTCCACATATTTAATTATTTAGCCCAACTAATTTAATAGTCCACTAAACAATTAATTCACATATCGCTTTAATAAAGTCCAACAAGAACTAAATTAATATTATTACGATTCGACGTCCGAGAATAGCTATGCTATATTAGGAGGCACGTCGGGACCATGGACTAATAATCAATGCTCCGATAAATCAAATAAATAATTATAGAATAATTATATTCGATAAATCAATCACAGAATATGCCACCATAATCCCGTGATCGCACTCCTCCGATTATGAGATTATATTTATCTCCTCACGAGAATAATAATAAGCGCCCATTGATATAATCATTACATATGGATTAATCCTCCATAGATCGCTCATTCTAAATCGGAAGTTACCGTTAACCCTTTTAGAACCTCTTATCCTTATTTACCATTAACCCCTAGTGATCAATTAATTCATACAACTCACCGGTGATCAATCAATGTGATATGAACTCGCGCGATCGATCGCTTCTAGCATTAACAAATAAGTGGAATCGCCTATCTCTACTTCCATAAATGGAAGGAATGGATTCCGTATCTGTGATAACACGTACTACTCACTCAATCCAAAGATAATGCCAAGATGGGGTAATTCGCACTACGCACTCGCTGTAATCCTTAACCGCCAAGTCAAACTTCATACCGATTCAAGCGGCTTGACCGTGATCACCTCAGATTAAGATATATCCATAAATATGATCATCCATTGATTCGATAAGACTTCTCGATTACGGAATTATATCGAGAACTCTAATCAAATCGGTCCAAATTTATATGATATATCTATCATATATAAATGCCCTACCAGGTTCTCTTAACCGAAAGTCCGATAAGACAATCACACCTATTGTGTTATGGGCGCATTAATAGCACGTTAAAGGAGAGACCCGATACTCTCGATTAACTTCACTACGGGCTAATTGTATTTTAAGTACATCTTCACTAACTCAATCCTCCGTGTATATACCATACACCGAAAGTTAAGTGATTACATAAACGATATACTTTAGGGTTTTCAGAAGTAAATTACTATTGTCACATCGGTGAATATGAGAATAATAAATATGAATAATAACATCATTTCATTTATTAAATAAAACAATTACAAAATTGTCTTTCGGCATCACACCTAACAAGGTCGATGAGGAATGAACTCTGAACATAGGTTGGAGAGAAAAACACAAAGTCTTTGAGGTTCAAACAAAGACTGACAAAAAGGTTGGAACTAGATATGGGTTGGAGGAAAAGATAATTGAAAATTTCTACTGTAGTAGAGCCTACAAAGGAAAGGTCACTGATTTCCGTCAAGATGTCCGCTTGTTGTTGATGAGATGAACCTTTTTTCTTCAAGGACTATGACTATGTGATGAGGAATTTCAAGTGCCTGAGGAAGAACCTATAAATGATGAACCACCACATGCATTTGTACTACTCTTTGAGGAACCAGCCCTAGATCCTATCCTATAGGAATTCCAAGGTCCTAATCTCGTTGGAAGAGATATTTCAGGCGATGGTTGTCACTCGCTATTAAGGCACAATACAATGTCAAGAGCCCTCACTGATGAAGTCACGCTGGACATATGGCCGAGAGGAATGGTCAGGGGTACCGGCACAAGTTTTGGATGAGTTGTGGAATGTAGAAATGTCATTACAAGGTTAAGAACTCAACTTGACAGGCAAGAGCAAAGATTTGAAGATTTGATGAATCTAGTGGAAAATAGAGGGAGGACCACTGAAACAGTTGCCTCCAATATTACTTTCACTCAGTATGCTCTTGTTGATCTTGCTCAAGATGTGAAGGGGATAAAACAGGGCAATACACTTAAGGATAATTTTATCAAAGCTATTGCATCTCATTGGACTTATTTCTTAGTTTTGAGGATGAGTGCCATACTAGTCATTTATATAGTGCAAAGGCAAAAGATGTCTAGATAAAATGTATAGGTTTATTAGAGTTTGATTCATAAATAGGTTTGATCAAACAAGCATCAGAATAGGTCGATTGCTTTATCAATGAGATCGGTCTCAGTCGAGAGGGTAGATAGGTCGATGGTGGTCTCGCAACTCCGCCAAGATCAAGATCAAGATCAAGGCCGAGGGTTCAAACTCGATGAAATGAAGGCTAAGGGATCAAACTTAGTATTTAATGTCAAGGATATGGAATCGATGATCTAGGCAAGTCTGTGATGACCTAAATTGATTACATATACCTTGTGTGTAAGGTCTAAGTTCCACAAGTTGGATGATGTTTGGAACTTAGTTATATTCAAAATGATGTAATCTAACTTCACAAATAAAAGTTGGATAAAGGAATCACCGCATTATATTTTACAGACAAAAATATAATATTCAAAGCAGATCGATTGGTTTTACAAACAGACTAATGAACTCATTGATATATGCCTCGATTAATTCAAGATTATTGAGAAGTTACATGGATAAGAATAACCAACTACCTCGACTTATCAAGCAAATCAAAGGTGAGATTAAAAGACGCTAGGATGATCCATATTTTTATCCATTGGATACAAGTCAAAGGGGTGGACAGATCGCACTATCAAAAGTAATCCGACGAAAGGTCGATCCCATGAATAGTGACAGAATGCAAGGTGAGGATGGGACAAATACAAGGAACGGTCACATTTGAATTTCAAATTCAAGTCACATGCATTCCTACCTATAAATAGAGGACTTTCAACTCAAGAAGAAGATGATGAATTTTGGATTAAAACTTCAAGTGATAATATTGAGTCGAAAAACACCCTCACTGAACTCACCGAGCTTAAGGTCACGATCTAGTTATTTTCTTCAAGTGCATTCTCGTGTTTAAGCCGCATCAAGCATACACACTTGAAGACCGCAAGTCGCCGATTATATCATCCTAATCAAGTCGCCGCAATCGAATCATTTACTTGATTCATTCTTTATTTTATAAAGAGCCTCACAAAGACAAAGAAGCATCCGTTAGTGTGAAAGATCATTGGTTTGTGGTGGAGCCGGTGAAGAGGCAATTCTACCCTTCAAGGACCAAAGTGGAAGACTCGGGAGCAAAGAATCCTACCTGCTCTTAGTTTTCGATTTGTGAAGCCATAGTTATTGGTGAAGGACAAGCAACCTAGGATTCTTTGTAACAGATAACTCAAAGATTACTAGTGAATTTCCTCCAACATCACAGAGAAGAGTGGACGTCAGAGATTACATCACCTGGAACCACTATAAAAATCTCTCTACATACTTATCGCATTTACTTTCTGCACTTAGTCATTATTCATATCAACTCACTGAATCTAGCAATCAAATCACACACATACACTAATGAGTATCTAATACTTAGTAACATATTTAACAACAAGTAACAAGGCTTAATTTTGATATTATTCCACGCAC
The DNA here is from genome assembly GCA_026214975.1 of Gentiana macrophylla. NCBI lineage: Eukaryota > Viridiplantae > Streptophyta > Magnoliopsida > Gentianales > Gentianaceae > Gentiana > Gentiana macrophylla. The sequence continues at coordinate 46,395,834 of CM047806.1, forward strand.
AAATTCAGCAAATTGAATCACCGAGAGACTCATCGCTTATCAACAGAAGTTATCGAGGTCTCAAAGCAGACTATCAAGTATCGCAGCAGTCTGGTGTTGCAGAATTTGTTAACTCCAAAGTTTTAAGTGTTAAGTTTATTCACCCCCTCTAAACTTAACTAAAGCCTTTTCAAGGACCAACAATTGGTATCGGAGCAAAGGCTTCGCTCAAGGAATCCTACTTGTTGTGCTTGTGAAAATTCTTTAAAACTTTCTTTCAAGTTACTTGATTTTCAAGACTTGCATCATGGATAACACACGTATGCTAGAACCATGTTGATGTGCTCTCTTGATAGATTTGATGAGTATAAACGCCGAATGCAGCATATCTTTGTCGCTACTCATGATGAGATGATGGATGTACTAAATCAAGGACCACCTGAGATTACAAAGGCGAGAATAAATGGGTGATGAGAATCGAGTACATTCCTAAACCAAAGAGAGAATGGAATGCGTAAGACAGAAAAGAGCAAACCTCAACAACATTGCTATTGATATCATCTACGTAACCTTGGATAGCAATATGTACATGAAAGTCAAAGATTGCAAGACTACAAAGGAACTTTGGGATAAGATTCACTTAATCTGTGAAGGCACCGATGCAATAAAGAAGAACAAAATCGGTGCAGGCTAAAAAGGTTTCAAAAGTTCAAAATGCTACCTAATGAAACCATTGAGCAAATGGAGTCCAGATTCAATGCAATCTTAGATGAACTTACTCACGAGTGTAAGTTATTCAAAAGAGGAAGTAAACACCAAAATCTTGGAAGCTTTACCTGCAAGAGATGTTTGGAAAATGAAGGTGATCGCAATTGAAGAAATGAGAAAGTCGCATGAAGAAGACACCTTCAAACTGCTTCTCTCGATCTTAAGGCCTATGAATTTAGCAAGAAGCTAGTGCCTCGAATCGAAAAGGAAGAGCCAAAGACCATCTGCATTGGCGCTTCACATCATGAAGAAACATCGAGAGGACAGGATGATATGCTAGATGAAATGCAAGAACAAATTGCCCTACCGAGCAAGAAAATCGAATGATGAAGACCGGAAAGGCCCTTACAAGAAATTTCACAAAGAGGCCTCACGAAAGAAGGAAAGAAGAACCAAAGAAAGATAATGACTATCTATGCTTTCATTGCAAGAAACTGTGACACTTCGGACTGATTGTCCCGAGTTGAAACAAGGCAAGGAACTCGATTATCTTTGCTTCAACTGTAAGAAGCCTGGACATTTTAGACTGATTGTCCGCACTCATCAAGACCAAGAGTCAACAAAGGAGACATGGCAAGAAGGCTATGGTTGTTTGAAGATGAATCAGGATATGAAGTGGGATCTGAAAAAGGAAATGAATCAGATGACACAGCACTGGTTGCTGATATGGAGGATTATGCTTTGATGGCCAACATGGATGAAACCGAGGAGGTATACAACATCAGTATCTATAAACACTCCTCGCTGGAAGTGATTGTGAATCAACTCGTGGTTCAAATCCTAGAAATTCGACAACAATGAGACTTTGGATGCCATCCTTAATCAACTAAGGATAATACAATCTGCTTATGAGATTGTGAAGGCTGAAAAAGAGGCTATTGAGTTAGAAGTTGGAAGATTGAAAGTTTGAATTAAGGGTTTTCAAAGGTAAAGAAAAAGATGTTGGACAGAATCAAGATAAGTCTGCTGAACATCCAAAGACCTTCTCAATCACCGAACCATCTTGTTCCACTATCGCATACAAATCGTGAAAGCCTTATGGAGATAGAATCGGGCTTGGATTTGGAACTCAAGAATCTAACAAGAGTGGATCCAAGAAGGTTATCAACCTAGTACTGCAATTGGTCCTAAGTTTGTGCCTGCACTAGATCCATCTCCCAGTAAGGCTGCTGAAGCAGTAAAACCAAATGAGAATGCCTCAAAGAAGCAAAATCAGAAGTCTCAGAAGTCAACAGCTCCTAGTAAAAAGAATAAATCCAAAAATAGGACTGCTGTACCTTCTAAGCCTGCTGATAGCAGACCTGCTACCAAGTCTGCTGGACCACAGAAGGGAAAGAAACAGAAATATTCCAAGAATAAGAATCCTAAATCCAAAAATGTTGATCATTCAAGGGATACTTATCTCAGGGGGAAAGGTAGACTGTTCCCTGCTGATAATGATTGGAATATTCCTACACCTAATGCTAAATAAACAAGAGATAACCATACTACTAGGGTAAAACCTAGGCAATGGAATCAAAGAGAGGACTTACACAAGACCTCAAGCAGACTTATATTACAGAGTCGTTCCTAATAGACAAAGACACCTATGGTTATGCAAATGTTTCTAATAACAAGAATCATTTCAAACAAAGATTATGTACCAAAAGGCCGTAAAACATATGTGGTTCCTACACAACCTCTTGTTAGAACTTATGGATGTGTGGAATACATGTATGAACCAAAGTATGAACCAAAGTATGACACATTTAGAGAAGACCTTATGGAAACATACCAAGGGTCATGCTTGCCACATCGACCACTATGGACCCAAACAGTTTGGGTACCTAAAATGCATTAACTTTGTTTTGTAGGGTGTGTCCGTACTTTGACAAAGGATGTTCCGGACACATGACAAAGAATAAGCACTGCCTATCAAACTTTGTGGCAAAAGATGGTCCAAGGGTGAATTTTGGCAACAAAAATACACTGCTATACAAGAGGATATGGCACATTTGTCGAAATGGACTTACAATCAAGAATGTTGCATATGTGGAAGGATCGATTACAACTTGGCCGAGCAATCGGACAATTCTGTGATATGGGATACAAGGTCACTTTTGACAAAAACAATTGTATTGTCATTAGTGAAAGAGGTGATCAAGTTGTACTTGCTGGTAGAAGGCAACAGAACATGTATGTTGTGGATTGGTCTACTGCAGTTCCAGAAACCTGCCTGATTGTGCATACCAAATCTGAACTCAATTGGCTATGGCACAAGAAGTTAAATCATCTAAATTTTGATGATATTAATCAGTTAGTGAAGAAGAAGTTAGTGGTTGGTTTACCTGAGATCACATTCAAGAAGGATGCTATCTGTGATGCATGTCAGCAAGGTAAACAGATAAAGTCAAGTTTCAAGTCAAAGACTAAACAATCAACTAACAGAGTGTTGGAGCTTATGCACATGGATCTTTTTGGACCAATAACTCCAACAAGTGTGACAGGAAAGAAATACACCTTAGTGGTTGTGGATGATTTTTCTAGATACACTTGGGTGATATTCATGAACAAGAAAAGTGAGACACTCCAAAGCTTACCTAATCTTTTGAAGAGATTACAAAATGAGAAAAGTTTAACAGTCATAAAGATTAGATCAGATCAGGGTACTGAATTTCTCAACAAAGTTATAAGAGAATATTGTGAACAGAATGGTGTACTTCATCAACTTGTCATTGCTGTACACACCTCAAAGAAATGGGGTTGCCAAAGAAAGAAAAACAGACATTAAAGGAAGCAGGAAGAACAATGATTTGTGAAGCATTGCTACCTGAAAGATATTGGGCTGAAGCAGTAAATACAGCATGCTATACACAAAATAGAACATCAGTAAACAAGAAGCTGCTGAAGACACCTTATGAGATCTGGAATGGAAGGATACCTAATATATCCTATTTTCACCCATTTGGAAGCAAATGTTTTATTCTAAATCATAAAGTTCATTTGAAAACATTCCAACCAAAATCAAATGAAGGAATTTTCTTAGGATATTCTTCAGTCAGCAGAGCATTCAGGGTACTGAACAAAAGAACACATCAAACATGAAGAAACAATCAATGTTGTGTTTGATGAACCTAAGTTTATCGGGTATGGAAGATAAAGAGTGTGAACTCAATAAAATCAACAAATCACCGATCCAGATTGTGTTGAAGTTTTGGAAAGATTCAATGACTTAAAAGTTTCGACATCGCCCTCACCGAACACCTCACGACAATGTTACCGATGCAACAACCAAGCAATTCAAGGATCTCACGACTTCAGAGAAGAAACTACAAAGCAGACCCTATCAAGATGACTTTCCGAAAAATCAAAATAACCAAAATCCACAATGGTTAAGGAATCACCTCACAACAAGTAATTGGCAATGTACAAAGAAGGTGTGAGGACTAGAAGACAACCTGGAAGCTATGTTTACTTGTTTTCTATCACAAATGGAACCCAAAGTTGTTGAAGAAGCAATTTGAGATCCAGATTGGATAATTGCTATGCAAGAAGAATTAAATGAATTTGAAAGAAATCAAGTTTGGACACTAGTTGAAAGGCCAAGTCATGCAAATATCATTGGTACTAAATGGGTATACTGAAAATAAACTTGATGAATCTGTACCATTGTTAGAAATAAGGCCGACTAGTTGCAAAAGGCTATTCTCAAGGTATGAATAGATTTTGATGAGACTTATGCACTGCTGCAAGATTGGAAGCTATCGAGATTATTTTTGGCACATGCCGCATACAAGAACTTCAAAGTATATCAAATGGATGTCAAGAGTGCATTTTTGAATGGTATCCTAGAGGAGGAAGTGTATGTTCAAGAACCTCCTGGATTTGAAGTTAAAGATCAAGAAGATAAAGTGTATAGACTCAACAAAGCACTTTATGGATTGAAACAGCACCAAGAGCATGGTATGAGACTCTATCTCAATTCTTGGTGGACAATGGTTTTACAAAAGGGACCATTGACAAGACACTTTTCGAATCAGTGAAGGGGACAAAGACTCCTGCGGTACAAATTTATGTGGATGACATAATTTTTGGTTCTCGAGAATGATTTACTTTGTGAAAAGTTTGCAAATCTAATGAAGAGCAAATTCCAAATGAGTATGATGGGAGAAATGAATTACTTCTTGGGATTGCAAGTCAAATAGCTTGAAAGATGGAATCTTCATTCATCAAACCAAGTATACCAAAGAGTTGTCAAGAAATTTGGTATGGAAAACAAAGACTAAGAGCTCAACTCCTATGAGTACAAACATCGATTGGATGAAGATAAAGAAGGCAAAGATGTTGATCGACTCAGTACGTAGGATGATAGGCAATCTGGTCAGATCTCAACGCCAGCCAGACTGATATATCCTTTCTTTGTAGGTGTTTGTGCAAGATTTCAATCCAAACCTAAAGAAAGTCATTTAGGTGTCACAAAAGAATTTTCAAGTACCTAAAAGAGACTTTGGGAGTAGGAATATGGTATTCCAAGGAAGGAAGCTTCAAGGTAATATCCTACTCAGATTCTCGATTATGCCGATGCAAGATTGATAGAAAAAGCACCTCAGAACTCGCCGCTTAATGGGAAATAGACTGGTCTCCTGGTTTAGCAAGAAATGAATTATTTCAACTTCCACACTCGGGTCGAATACATTGTCTTTGGAAGTTGTCAGTGCACAAGTACTATGGCTAAGACAACAATTAAGGGATTATGGAATTGAAGAAAGGGAAATTCCAATCATGTGTGACAACACAAGTGCAATTGCAATCACAGAAAATCTCGCTTTTGCATTCAAGAACCAAGCACATTGATGTGAGACATCATTTTATAAGAGATCATGTTGAAAAGAAAGATGTGGTGGTTCTATACATCCCTACCGAAGATCAACTTGTCGATATTTTCACTAAGCCACTTGATAGTGAAAGATTTGCCAAATTAAGGACCGAACTTGGAATTATAAAGATTGACTGATATTCAAAGAATGTACTCGAATTCACCAAGGGATTAGTCTTTGCTATGTTGGGTGAGCTCACTTAGCAGATTAGTTATTGGTATCAACAATTCCATGTACTTATGTTTGAACAATTGAGCAAATGAGGTTGCCAAGGGGATTGGTCTTTGTCATGTTGGGTGAGCTCACTTGATGACAGATCACCATTGGTGTTAAACTTCATCTTGTATTATCAATTGAACAAAACAAGGAGAAAACAAGGATCAAGAGAGTCACTTTGTCGCAAGAGTCATTCAAGCACATTATCGCCAGATCGAGAGCCCACCTCGCCGAGGATACCTTGTCAAGGAAACTTTACTCGACCAAAGTCATTAAAGTCAAAAAGCGCTTTGGGGGATATTTATTTTATCCATTATTACCACGCTTAAACCATCCAACGGTTACAAACGCGTTATGGAGGAGTAATGGACCACGTGTCAAGACAAAGATTTAATCGATTTAATCGTGGTTACCTCAATGTACGTGCTATGACACAGCTTTCAACTACCCACCGCCTATATAATCGCATTACTTAGCGGACTCACCACTTGCAAATTTCGCTTTATCTCTCAAAATCTACTTCGTGGTGAACACAGATTTGAGAGCAACTCTTCTTCATCCTTTTCTTATTTCAATGGCGGAAAGAGTTGAAGTTCAAATCGAATCAAGCCAAAGTGTAAGAGGCTATGTTGTTGATGCAAATCAAATCAGAATCGCCATCAATATAGGTCGAAGAATAAGAAGATTTGCAGATCGAGAATATACTCAACATCGTGATTGACACATACGATATCATACACCAATGTTATTGATTTCTCGAAGAATATGATTATTGAAGAAGGAATCAAGCTTTCAAAACCATCGTGAATGGTGAGGAGCTTGTAATCTCCTCCATCTTACCGAGACAAGTGTTTGGTTTTGAAGAAGTTGTTGATGGTTCACCAATCCTCAAGCTATGGGATTGACAAGATGACTTTTGTAGATCGATCAAGATGAAGCAACTATTAAATCGCATCGTGCATCAACCGCAAAAAACATTGGTATTGAATATAGTTTGCCGAGCAAGCTCATTGCAAAGAACATACTTGGGCTAATCGGCAAGATGGATACTCTATCGTGACCCAAGATAGAGTCGATGATTATCATCTGCAGAGAGCATGAAGTTTGATTGGGTGGATACTTTATCATTATATGAAGAAAGTTGCAAAGGAGGACAAACTAGGGAAAAGGAAATCAAAGGCCTTACCTTAGGTTTGATGATTCGCACTCGCCAATCACTTGGAGGTTCCCGACATTGAACCAGCTTGATATAAATCGGTCCAGATACAAAAAGGAGATTGATTATGCAATTCTGGACTTGATGATGATGAAGAGATTGGCCGGAGAGGTCACGATGATAATGATGATGGAGATGATGGTGATACTTGGTGGTGAGCAGTGTTCAACAAACTAAGAAGATTTCTATCAAACTCGCCGCACCAAAGAAAATCTGGCCGGAAAGAGAAAGAGTGCTCGATGTTAGGAAGACTTCGTAAGTCTTGAAATCAAAGAGAACAAGGAAGGAAACAAAGACAGATCGATGAGTCCGCCGAGGTCAAGTGGAGGTTACCGACCTCTCGCCAGAAGTTCAAGAAAATCATTGGTGAAATTTTTAGAGAACAAATGTAAGGAAGCTAGCGTAGAAAAGAAAGTTGACTAGAAAAGTTGATGATGATGAACCCCTATCCAAGAGGATGAAGGAGGTTTCCAAAAGAAGAAATATGGCAAGGGAAAGAGTTGAAAAACCTGGAAGCTCAAAGAGTCCAGGAGGAAGCACCAATAGAAAGAGGAAGAAGAGGTCATGCTGAAGCCGAGCCCCTAACTATCATTCCACCGCTTGTTATCGTGATTCATCAAATGAAGAAATTATCAAGTCTACCGATGTCGAACAGTTGTTTTTGAGCAATCAGAGAGGATGTACAAGCAGCCCACTCGACCACGAGCCTCGTGTAGCATCCATCGAAGAACCACAAAGAAACCACCGGACTCGAACTCGCTGTGGTGGTTGAAGAGGTGATTGGAGACTTGGTTGAAGACCACGCAAATTTGGCAATAGTTCGTGGGGAAGAGCAGCTTCTCGCTAACCTCGCCGATGAGCATGTAAGTCGTGGGGAACCAAGTGTGATACAGATGGAAGTAGTAGGTACAAATGCACATTCACAAAGAACTCGGCGACTTTCAAACATCTCAGAAGAAACCATGGATCTCGCTTGTTGGAACCTTTGAAGGTCAACAAGCCACCTGAGTCGCTTCCTGTGAGATCTTTCATGCCATTTGAAAGGCATGCAAAAGGAGCAAGAAAATCAAGAGTTTGTGGATCCCAAACTTCAAAGAAATTGGCCGATTATTTCCAATGGAAGTTTGGTTTCTATAAGAGACAAAAGCCACCAACAACCAATGATGATCTTTGAAGAATGGGCTTTTGGCAAAGCTGGGAGTGGAGAACTTGGTGGATCTCGATTGATACAACCTTGCCGCAATCAAGATTGATGGATTTATTTGATGAGCAACATAAGGAGGAGGGTATCAAGTTTGTAGAGATCCAAGAGATGGTCCCGATGATTCTTCCTCATCATCGATAGTAGAGAGACTTTCCTCCGACCAGAGAATCAAGTGGGGCTGCACTAACACATGTACCATCTCGTGCAACAACCACTATCTTGGTAAGTTCCGGCGAGGGCCAAGAGATCGGAGAGATGGATGAGGATCTACAGGATCTCACCATGGATGATCTGGAGGCATTGATCAATGAAGGCATTACTCGAGTAATTGGTAGGTCGACCGATGAACCAAGTACATTCCATGTTGTAGAGCCTCATCGCACAAACCGATGCCGACAGAGTGAGGATTTGGATGGAGAAAAGGTTGTTGATTTTAATGAACCTAGTGCCGCTTCAAGAGTCAATTGAATATCAAGACGGATTTGACATTGATGGCACTCGACTAAAACCGCCATCATCCTCACACAAGATTGGTCATGCTTTGAAGGTTTCCAAGTGGATAATACCAATATATTCAATCCACAGGGAAGTTGAAGAGGAGGTACAGTTGTTTGGGATACAAACAAAGACTGGACAAAGGTTGGAACAGAGGTACAGTTGTTGAGTCTCAAACAAAGACTGGACAAAGGTTGGAACTGATTTGGGTTTGGAGGAAACCCCGCTGGCTGGCGAGGTCGCCAGTAGTGGAGCTCCGCTGGAGCCAAGGCCATCAGGGAAGGATAGTCGCAGATCGCACATTAATGAGGATGAGCAAATTCTTGACTATAACTACAAAGTGATGAAGAATTACAAATTTTTGGAGAAGAAGAAGTTGTTGAAGAACCCGCACAAGATCCTATCCTTGAAGATGTTCTTGGTGCAATGGTTGAGGAAGGACCTCCCCCTGCGGGAGAGATTTGAGTAGAGCTATGGTCATCACAGCAGACAACAGCACAATATAGAGTTGAGGAGCTCACTTGATGGATCTACCGACAAGAGAATGGCCAAATGAGTGCCAATTGAAGTTGTCAATGAGTTAAGAATCGTAAGAAATGACATGCAACAGCTTAAGAACTCAATTGGACAGTAAGAACAGTAGATTTGAAGAATCTACAAGATGGTAAATGATAATAGACAATCTAATCGATACAGCTTGCTTCAAACTTTACATCTACTCAAAATGCAATGAATAATTTGATACTAGATGTCAAGGGTATCAAAGTTGGAAATACAAACCAAAGACAAGTTTCTAAAAGATCAACTTGTCTCTCTACATGAAAACTTGACAAGCTTGTCAAGCTCCCAAACTTGTCGAGCCTGCTGTCGCGCACAACAACTCGCTATGCCTGATCCCAAACTCACCGAAAGGATCAACAGATCGGAGGAGACCTCGCAATCAAGGATTACTTCACTTGATACTAGAACCGAACAAAGGGCGGTGTCAATTACACAGTGTGATAGTATCACAGAAGCTATTCATGGCCTCATCTCACGCTTTGTTGATGATGTCACTAAGGGGAAGAGGGCCAATCACCGCAGCAAAGGAGGCCGCCGACTTTTGCACGTAAGAGATGGACTGATGATACAAATGCTTTTAGGCAACTCGCACTGGCAGATTGCAACTCACGATGATCTCTCGTCACAAGACAAGAAAGAATTTCATAATGTAAGGAGACCCTATCGTGACATGGGATTTCATGAAGGTCTTAACTCCTTCTTGAGTTTGAAGTTTTGGGAGGCAAGGATTAAAGCTTTAAGAGCAAATACCAGAGGCGTAAGAAGTAGCAGAGGTGAAAAGGTGCCGCCAATTACAAAAGCAAAAGATTCACCAATGAATTTAAGGAGTCAGATATGAAGTTTGGCTTCAGGTGAATCGATCAATCTTGTAATCGCTCAAGCATGGAATTGGTGGAAACAAGTCAATTCTTATATTGACTTTACACTTATTGAGAATGAATGGATGGTTGAAATGATAGAAGAGATCGAGCCTATCAAGAGACAAGTCGAGAAGGCTAGACAAGAAAGAGAGAAGAGACAATAGATCGCCTACTTTTCACTGCTTATCTTTGTCAGATCTAGTTGTAATAATGTGAACAAATTTTTATAATGAGAATTGACCGGATTTGTTCTGTTTGTGTTTTTATCTTTTGCTTTGGTCGATTAGGTGAGGGTAGTGGCATCATCACCAAAAAGGGGGAAATTGTTGGACTTATTTCTTAGTTTTGATGATGAGTATCATACTAGCCGTTATAGTGCAAAGGCAAAAAGATGTCTAGATAAAATGTATAGGTTTATTAGAGTTTGATTCATAAATAGGTTTGATCAAACAAGCATCAGAATAGGTCACGATCGCTTATCACCAGACTCGTCTAGTCGAAGAGGGTAGATAGGTCAAGAGACCGTCTGCAACTCCAAGATCAAGACCAAGATCAAGGCCGAGGGTTCAAACTCGTGAAATGAAGGCTAAGGGATCAAACTTAGTATTTAATGTCAAGGATATGTGGAATCGAGATTCTAGGCAAGTCTCGTGATGACCTAAATTGATTACATATACCTTGTGTAGAAGGTCTAAGTTCCACAAGTTGGATGATGTTTGGAACTTAGTTATATTCAAAATGATGTAATCTAACTTCACAAATAAAAGTTGATAAAGGAATCACCGCATTATATTTTACGCAGACAAAAATATAATATTCAAGAGATCGATTGGTTTTACAAAGCAGACTAATGAACCTCACCGATATATGCCTCGATTAATTCAAGATTATTGAGAAGTTACATGGATAAGAATGTACCAACTACCTCGACTTATCAAGCAAATCAAAGGCCGAGATTAAAAAGACGTTGGATGATCCATATTTTTATCCATTGGATACAAGTCAAAGGGTGGACAGACTGCACTATCAAAAAGTAATCCTGACAGTGTCAGTCCTATGAATAGTGACAGAATGCAGTGAGGATGGGACAAATACAAGGAACGGTCACATTTGAATTTCAAATTCAAGTCACATGCAATCCTACCTATAAATAGAGGACTTTCAACTCAAGAAGAAGATGATGAATTTTGGATTAAAACTTCAAGTGATAATATTGAGCTGAAAAACACCACTTGAACTTACTCGAGCTTAAGGTCATTGATCTAGTTATTTTCTTCAAGTGCATTACGTGTTTAAGCCGCATCAAGCATACACACTTGAAGACCGCAAGTCACTGATTATATCATCCTAATCAAGCTGCCTTGAATCAATCATTTACTTGATTCATTCTTTATTTTATAAAGAGCTTGTCAAGACAAAGAAGCATCTCATTAGGTGTGAAAGATCGTTGGTTTGTGGTGGAGCCGGTGAAGAGGCAATTCTACCCTTCAAGGACCAAAGGAAGACTCAGAGCAAAGAATCCTACCTGTTCTTAGTTTTCGCTTTGTGAAGCCATAGTTATTGGTGAAGGACAAGCAACCTAGGATTCTTTGTAATGTATAACTCAAAGATTACTAGTGAATTTCCTCCAACATCACAGAGAGAAGAGTGGACGTACAGGATTACATCACCTGGAACCACTATAAAAATCTCTACTTACTTACTGCATTTACTTTCTGCACTTAGTCATTATTCATATCAACTCACTGAATCTAGCAACTGAAATCACACACATACACTAATGAGTATCTAATACTTAGTAACATATTTAACAACAAGTAACAAGGCTTAATTTTGATATTATTCCATTGCACAAATTCAAAGAAATTGAATCACAAGAAACTCATCGCTTATCAAGAAAGTTATCGAGGTCTCAAAGCAGACATCAAGTATCGCAGTCAAGTTTGCAATTTGTTAACTCCAAAGTTTTAAGTGTTAAGTTTATTCACCCCCTCTAAACTTAACTAAAGCCTTTTCAAGGGACCAACAGCATCCATTCACTGATAAGCTTGATAAGCTTGTTGATGCACCTAAGCCTGTTGTGGCTGAACCTACTGGAACACTTCATCCTACTGGATTGGATCCTAAGTTCACTGAGAGGATCAATCTACTGGAGCAAACAATGCAAGGAAGGATCACTGCAGTTGACACTAGGACTGAAATTATGGAGGGTCAACTGAACAACTTAGTGATCACACAGAGAGTGTTCATGGCCTCTTGTCCCGCTTTGTTGGTGATGTCAATAAGGGGAAGAGAGCCAAACAATTTGTGAGCAAAAAGAAGTCGCTGCATTTTTGCACAAAAGAGATGGGAGGCTGACACAAATGCATTTAGAGAGCCTGCACTTGGCAAACTTCTGCTGACTGATGATCTTCTCAAGGAATACAAGAAGTTGTACTATAATAAGAGGAGACCTTATCATGACAAGGGCTTTCATGAAGGGCTAAACTCCTTTTTGGGATTGAAATTTTGGGAAGCAAGAGTCAAATCCTTGAGATCTAAAGGTGGCAGAGGTGGATGAGGTGGATGAGGTGGAAGAAGTCTTCCTACCACATCAGCAAGGGAATCACTGAATGAATTCAAAGAGTTATACATGCGTTTAGGCTTCAGAGTACATCAAATCAACCTTACTCTACCTGAGGCATGGAAATGGTGGAAGGAAGTGAATCCCCATATTGATTTTTCCCTTATTGAAAATGAATGGATGAGAGAAATGGTTAGAGATATAAGAGCATATCATGAGCAGCAAGAGAAGGAGAGGCAAGAAAGAGAAAGAAGAAACTAGATCAGCATACTTCATCTGCTTTATTTTTTTTGCTGAATTTAGACTGTAATACTTTTTGAACAAATATGATTATAATGAGAAATGACTGAATTTGTTCTGTTTTTTGTTTTTACTCTAATTGCTTTGATGTAAGGAGGGTATTGGCATCATCACCAAAAAAGGGGAAATTGTTGGACTTATTTTTGTGTTTTAGTGATGAGTGTCAGACTAGCTGTTATAGAGCAAATGCAAAAAGATGTCTAGATCAAATGTATAGGCTTATTAGAGTTTGATCTTTGCATATGTTTGATCAAACAAGCCTCAGAATTGGTCACCGACTTTCATCAAGAGACTGCCTGTGTCAAGAGGGTACCTGAGTCAGTAGACTAGTTTAGGAACCTGCTGAGGACTGAAGGCTGAGGGCTCAAACTCAGTTATTGAAGGCTAAGGGATCAAACTTAGTATTTAAAGTCAAGAATATGGAATCAGAATTTAGGGAAATCTGTGATGACCTAAACTGATTACATATATCTTGTGTACAAGGTCCAAGTTCCATAAGTTAAATGGTGATTGGAACTTGATTATGATCAAAATGGTGTAATCTAACTTCACAATAAAAGGTTAGATATTAGAAAAGTCAGCTGCAGTGTTATATAAACACAGCAACTTTGAATCAGCTGACTTATATGTATTTCAAATGAGACTCATACTCACGAAACTCACAACATATATTTCGAATTAATCAAAGGTTACATTGGAAGAATACAAGGATAAGGACATGTAACAACTTCTGATTTTATCAAACAAATCAATGGCTAAGATTAAAGAGACGTTGGGAAGAAACAGAGGTTTATCCAATGGATACAAGTCAAAGGAGGAAAGACTAAAATCGCCAAAAGCAAATCGACAAAGTGTCGACTATGTACAGTGACGTAAAGCAAGTCAAGATGGGACAAATCTGAAACGGCTATGTTTGAATTTCAAACATAATTCACAAGGATTCCTACCTATAAATAGAGGACTCCTAATTCAGATTCAGAGGATGAAAATTTGAGGAAAAACAACAGATAATCTAGAGCTTTAGATTCTTATCAAGAAATCACCCTGCTGACCCTACTGAACTTAAAAGCTACTGATCTAGTATATTCTTCAAGTGTAATCTGCTATCAAGCTACATCAATTTTACACACTTGAAGACTTCAAGCTGCTGATCATATCATCCTGATTAAGCTGCAGAAAGCTGAATCACTTACTTGATCCAAACTTTATTTTACAAGAGACCTGCTGAAGACAGTGAAGCATCTTAGGGTGTCAAGGTGTTTAGGGTGAAATTATACGATTTATTAAGATATGTTTTATATCAATTTTCCCCACATTTGGACTATTTTCATAGATATTGAGCTATATAGTTAAATATTGAGTAAATGAGGTTTTTAATGGTTAAATATGAAAACGTATCGATTTAAGTGATTATTTCATGATTTTATATTATTTTGGAAATATGTTACACTTTGGCATGTTTTGATCCTCTTGTAGATACACATTGATGGTGGAAAAGGTGATCCTAAGAGCTAATTTCGTGATTAAGAAAGGATCAATCAAAGATATGGAAGAATAAAAGAGATAAGGAAAGAAATCAATGAAGATAAAGATGGAAATATCAAGATTTCGACGGTGGATCAAGGCCCGTGATAGGGTGGACGAAAGTCCCATTATGGACGGGCGGTCATCCAAGTGAACGAAAGCGTTCGAGGGAAGGAATTCGTAATGTAGAGTTCAAACGCATGCCGAACGGGCGTCCGATCGGGCGCTTGCAAAATACGAGTGAATTAATTTCCATCGACGAGCGTCAGGTGAAGCGGACGCCCGTCCGCGAACCGACTTGGGCTAAACCGCCTTAAATATCTATATAAAGCCGCATTGCCTCAACCCTAAGATCATACTTTTACACCGAATATTACACGCACAGCAGGCCGCCGCTTGCTGAAGTCAGCAAGGCCGGTCACCCGAGCCTTGTGCTCGGGTGAACCGAGGTTAGATTAGGAGTAGATTAGATGTTCTTTTCTTTCCCGCTTTCATGGTGATTCAACCATTGTAACTGCACTATGTGAGTTCTTCTTTTAGATTTATTCAATTTCGCTTTTATTTCATGATCTTTAATTAAAAGTTGTTTCTTTCTATGATTTATGATGCTATTATGTGGACTCATATCGAGAGATTTGTTTACTAATTGATACGTTTACAACAAACGAAAGTTGCGTAGACTAGATCACCGTAGAAAGAATAGATCTTTTATCTAAACAAACGGAAGTTGATAGATATAATCTAGGTTGCTTGAATTTATGAACTTAAAATCATGAGAGCTACTTAGGTTTGTTAATTCATACACCCGAGTTTTGTAAATGAACATTGGTCCCAACATTCGGAAGATGAGAGACCGGTAATTGGATTTACTAAGGAATTAGGAATCCATAGCTTGAGAAATAGGTTCACTAAGGAATTAGGGATCTAGATCTTGTGAAAAGGTGTAACCATAACTTGAATTAAAATCATGAGATGAACTAGGATTGAGATCACTTAGTTTGTACATTGTTTGAGCCCATGTATCGTTAGTTTAGTTTAGATTTATTTCGTTTTAGTTTAGATTTAGTTTACTTGTTCTATGAGTTTATTTGTTCGTTCTTTCATTTATTCGTTTTTCCTAAGTAACAATTGAAAGGAATTAGTGAAATTAGATTCAACATCCCTTTTCCCTGAGGATCGATACCCGTACTTATCCAACTTTACTAGCAACTACCCGGTATTCGGCCGGTTAGGAGGTAGTTTTGCATGGTAGTATAGTTCTGCGGATCTCGTGTTGTTTAGAAATAATTAGGGTTTCTTTGTGTTTTTCCCGCATTCTTCGCTTTGTATTCGTTGTCTTTGGGCGGCGTTTGTTTTAGTGAACGCCCGTCCAGTCCCTAACGTCTTGAGGAAACGAGCGCTTGGAATTATGGGACGTTCGTCCGCCTGCATTTTCAATCCTGCGCTCGATTTGAAGAATCGACGCCCGTCCCGCCTCAACGCTAAGTGAACGTCGTCCGGGTTCATCCAGTTCTAAATTTCTTGATTTTATTTTCAATGCTTTTATTTGATGTGATTTTTCATTAGAGCTTCGTGGCTATTACATTTTCCGTAGATGTCCTGAATATACATGTTTTTATTTTTCCATCTACGAATCCATGTTAGATAATTGATCAATTCCTTATATATGATTCATCTAGGCATGTTATAGTGACTCGCCGGTTCTCGTAAGCTATAATCGTTTTATGGTTAATTAGTAGCTAATGTCGGTTCCCGTATGCTACATACCGCTCCGATGAATCTTTTAAGCTTTTAAGACTTACGTGCTTCCTTTGTTTTTATAGTTCATATGGGTAGCTACTGTCGGTTTTCCGTATGCTACGTCCTTTCTCCATATGAGTTATACCTGTTTAGATAGATGACTGTTGGTTTCCATAAGTCTATCACTTTCGATAAGTCTTAAGGCGCGTCTACACTGCATGTAATGAACAGAACTGTCGTTTATCGTAACCTGTCATTATGTGGTAGACGTTTATATATATGTCGTGTTGCAAATTAGTGGGCTAGTTTTCTCTCTTTTATTTTATTTTCTTTTCTTTTTGCATATCATTTAAATGCATTTCATTTAGTTGCATTTCATATAGTTGCATTGTTTTTCTATTTTTCCTTTTTATATTTCTTAAGTGTGGTCACTGTCGGTTCCCGTAACACCACATCATTTATTTCTTTCTTTTATTTTTCTTGAGTGTAGTTAACTGTCGGTTTCCGTAATACTACCTCGTTTTTTTTCGAGTATGGTTACTGTTGGCTTTCCATATACCATCACTCTTTTATTTTTTTAGGATTTGTCATGTAGAGTGCATTGTACTTTATTTTCATATAGTTGCACCTAGCCTACGAGTTTGTGATATTTTCATGTATATGTGTCCATCTTTATATGAGCTTAAATTTGAATATCTCTATAAATTCTTTTCCTTATGTGCTTTATTTGTATAAGTCTAATCTTTTCCCCGTAGACTCTTTTTGCACTAATCAAGTCTGCAGGATACTTTCTATAGCTATTGTGCACTTTAAAAGATGTATTCAGTTGTCCTGTGATGCTCCACGCTCATCGAGCTATGCAAGCAATCCTGGTTCTTGTTGGTTCCTCCGCACTGCCAACATCCAATCGCCTAAGTTCTCTAATTTATATTTCTCAGTATAACTTGAGGACAAGTTGCAATCTAAGTGTGGGGGAAGGGATAGATGATTTATGTATCTACTTTCGTTTGCTCATATTTTTAGTATTTCTATGAAAAGTGCTTAATTTTCAAATTTTTTGTTATATCCCGAGTAGACAAAGGCATATCTTTGCTTGAGTTTATATCATTTTGCTATATTCTCAGATATTTAGTAATTTTAGTTGTTTCACCCGACACTCTTTTTCACATGCCATAGTAAATGATGAGCTAAATGTTGAAAGCCTACCCCATTTTAGTTGGAGATTTTTGATGATTATAGCATGTTTCTTTGCTTATGTACAATTCTTGAAAAGTTTAGTAGTTTGTATTCTAGGATTAAAGTATGACATAATGTGAATATCTGTAAGTTTGAATGTGATAAGTGAAACGTGATTAAGTCTTTGCAATAGTAATAAATTGTTTACTTGAGGTGTTATGCTCATGGTCTGTAGCTACTAGAAAATAATCTTTTCCACCGCCAACCAAATCTCTAAGTAAACATAATTGTAATTGTGTGTGTCGGAAGTCGGTTTATGATTTGGGTGAGGTAGGTGTACCACGTATGTCCTATTCCACTATGATGACCAAAGCTCACGACAATCAGTTTATAGTCGCCTTATGATTGGAGTAAGGTAGGGATTATCTTGAAATGTCCTATTCGCTATGAGGGCAAAAGCTTATTCGATGTGTGTTAGAAAAGTGTGAAAAAGTGAAAATATTGAAATATATAATTATGAATAAGTAAGGACTTAGTTATCGTTAATCTTATACCCAGATAAACTGAAGGATATGTTGTAGATTATCCTCTGAGTCCGTCGTAAATGTTTTAGATATTCTCTACTATTTCTTTTTGGGATATGTATGTTTTGTAAAGTGCCTGTTATAATCTTTGAATATTTCTAACTTAGATGGGAAACCGGGCTAGTTTTGGTTTGAATAACTTTCAAATTGTGGAACTTAGTGGAAGTTT
The DNA here is from genome assembly GCA_026214975.1 of Gentiana macrophylla. Classification (NCBI taxonomy): domain Eukaryota; kingdom Viridiplantae; phylum Streptophyta; class Magnoliopsida; order Gentianales; family Gentianaceae; genus Gentiana; species Gentiana macrophylla. Next base: position 46,414,045 of record CM047806.1, read on the forward strand.
ATTATGGCTATGCACACACTACACGGGTGAACTACTAAGTTATTGAATATACTTCATATTTGTATGGATGTTTATTTTTCTCGAGCTTCACTTTGTTTTGTTTTACTCGAGGACGAGCAAAAAGATAAGTGTGGGGGTGTTGTTTAGGGTGAAATTATACGATTTATTAAGATATGTTTTATATCAATTTTCCCCACATTTGGACTATTTTCATAGATATTGAGCTATATAGTTAAATATTGAGTAAATGAGGTTTTTAATGGTTAAATATGAAAACGTATCGATTTAAGTGATTATTTCATGATTTTATATTATTTTGGAAATATGTTACACTTTGGCATGTTTTGATCCTCTTGTAGATACACATTGATGGTGGAAAAGGTGATCCTAAGAGCTAATTTCGTGATTAAGAAAGGATCAATCAAAGATATGGAAGAATAAAAGAGATAAGGAAAGAAATCAATGAAGATAAAGATGGAAATATCAAGATTTCGACGGTGGATCAAGCGCCCAGATATAGGACGAAAGGCGTCCATTATGGACGGGCGGTCATCCAAGTGAACGAGCGTTCGGAGGAAAGAATTCGAGCGAGAGTTCAAACGCATCGAACGGGCGTCCGGGGCGTTTGCAAAATATGAGCTGAATTAATTTCCATCGACGAGCGTCCAGTGAAACGGACGCCCGTCCGCGAACCGACTTAGGCTAAACCGCCTTAAATATCTATATAAAGCCGCATTGCCTCAACCCTAAGATCATACTTTTTACACCGTGAATATTACACGCACAAAGCAAACCGCCTTGCCGAGCTCCAAGGCGGTCACCCGAGCCTTGTGCTCGGGTGAACCGAGGTTAGATTAGAGTAGATTAGATGTTCTTTTCTTTCCCGCTTTCATGGTGATTCAACCATTGTAACCGAGACTATGTGAGTTCTTCTTTTAGATTTATTCAATTTCGCTTTATTTCATGATCTTTAATTAAAAGTTGTTTCTTTCTATGATTTATGATGCTATTATGTGGACTCATATCGAGAGATTTGTTTACTAATTGATACGTTTACAACAAACGAAAGTTGCGTAGACTAGATCACCGTAGAAAGAATAGATCTTTTATCTAAACAAACGGAAGTTGATAGATATAATCTAGGTTGCTTGAATTTATGAACTTAAAACTGCGAGAGCTACTTAGGTTTGTTAATTCATACACCCGAGTTTTGTAAATGAACATTGGTCCCAACATTCGGAAGATGAGAGACCGGTAATTGGATTTACTAAGGAATTAGGAATCCATAGCTTGAGAAATAGGTTCACTAAGGAATTAGGGATCTAGATCTTGTGAAAAGGTGTAACCATAACTTGAATTAAAATCATGAGATGAACTAGGATTGAGATCACTTAGTTTGTACATTGTTTGAGCCCATGTATCGTTAGTTTAGTTTAGATTTATTTCGTTTTAGTTTAGATTTAGTTTACTTGTTCTATGAGTTTATTTGTTCGTTCTTTCATTTATTCGTTTTTCCTAAGTAACAATTGAAAGGAATTAGTGAAATTAGATTCAACATCCCTTTTCCCTGAGGATCGATACCCGTACTTATCCAACTTTACTAGCAACTACCCGGTATTCGGCCGGTTAGGAGGTAGTTTTGCATGGTAGTATAAGTTTATAAATTTTCTTTTGTTTTAATGATGCAAAATCTCTCCAACACAAGGACTGTTGTTTGTGGTGGAGCTGGTGAAGAGGCAATCCTACCCTTCAAGGACCAGTGGAAGACTTTGGAGCAGCAATCCTACCTGTTCCAAGTGTTCAGTTTGTGAAGCCATAGTTATTGGTGAAGGACAAACATCATAGGGATTTTTGTAACTGCTACCTCAAAGATCTCTAGTGGATTTCCTCCAACATCACAGGAGAAGAGTGGACTGACAGGATTACACCACCTGGAACCACTATAAAATTTGTCTACTTACTTTCTGCACTTATATTCTGCATTTAGTATATTTAGCACATCAATCTACGGAAACTAGCAACTGAATCACACACTTACACTACTGAGTATCTAATACTTGGTATCATATTTTAACAACAAGTAATAAGGCTTAATTTGAATATATTCCGCTGCAACAAATTCTGTAAACTCAACAATCAAATAGATTATCGAGTATCGCCAGACTCTCGACTCACCAAGGTCAATTCTTGAAGTTCTTGAGTTTGTTAACTCCAAAAAGTTTTAAGTGTTAAGTTTATTCACCCCCCCCTAAACTTAACCAAAGCCTTTTCAAGGGACCAACAACTTCGAACTTAATAAAATTTCTTCCAAAGCTTCATTAATTCCCCTAACCACATCAGCTTTATTTATGGAATCTCCCCCGCCAATTTTGCTGCCTTTCAAAGCCGTCATTCCCTCATACGAGGTATTACCATCAACTACTTGTAGTAAATCGAAATTCGATCGCTTTTCGATGATAGATCCTTTTGATGAGTTGTCTGAAGCTGCTTCAAATTCCTCATTGTCGGAACTAAGTATCTCCGACGAGGAATAGCCGGAAGGAGAATCAGCATGATGGAGAAACGACATTCTTCTTCCACTTGAAGCCAGGCCTTTTCCCCGTCAACATTAATCTTCAATTTCGTGGATATCCCCGTGATTCAAGCGAACCTGAATTCTTCCTGAAACCAGATAGGTCTTTGCTTCTGTTTTATGATCAACCTCCATAACCTCTTTAAAGTGACTTCCAATTGAATGAAAAGTTTTCCAATTCCATACGTTTAATGGGACACCTCTACAGCTCAGCCAAATAAATCTATCATTCTGAAATAAGTCCTTTGGCCACGGGCCTATACCCAATCAAACCAATCACCTAAACAGGATCCTCCATTGAGCAGCAATCGATTACGTTGGCTGAAACTTTCGCATTCCAGCAGCACATGCATACCTCCACGAGGTTTTAGCAAGAAATTTACATACCCTTCTTTTTATAATACCGTCTGAATGGATTCAACGGAGTCCATGGATTTTAAAGTACCTAAAATGCATTTGTCTAGCCACTGTGTTTCCAAATCACTGGTGAAGAATTCCAACGCATAATCTGATAAGTCTTGTTTGTTTCCTGAACCATGATCTGCTTCAACAAAAGATAGGGTTTTCCCTCCTACCTTTATACCACTTGTAGGGTTTTGACAAATTATCTCACCACTCTTAACTCGGGCAACTTCAACGTAAGTTTTCCCATGTGTTATTTCCGATCTCAAATTCCCTCCAACGCCAATTACCTTATTATTACTCTTCGGTGCTGCAGTTGCCTTCTTGACATGATATTCACTTTGGAACCGTAGAAATACTTTATACGAGTCAATCCATACGTTTCCAGTTTCTTGTGTAGTATTGAATGGAGGCCATCCTTCTTAAACCTTACAAAACCAAACTTCTTTCCTTTACCATTCTTTTGCTTGCACACAACAACGTGTAAAAACTTACCAAAATGTTCAAAGATTTCCACAAGTTTTTCTCTCCACAATCTCAAGGAAAGTTTTTAAAGTAATATGAATGTGATATATTTTCCAATCCTTAAACCAACTGCTCTTTACACCCATTCCGCCGCTCTTAGCCTACCTTGCATGCCTCTTGAAAGAAGAACCCTCCACTCTCTCACACTCTCTCTCTCTCCACTCTCCTTCTCTCTCTTCCTGAAAATTTTATGATAGGTTTTAAGGAGATATGGCTATGTTCCGATAAGGTAGTATATAAGGAAAGATCATGATACGACTGTTTTCTTGGTTTTTTGTGGCCATAAAATAAATATTTTCTGAAAACAAATTGTGCGTGTCTATATATATATATATATATATATATATATATATATATGATGTATAAAACAGTAAAAGTAAGATATTTTCCATTTAATTGATTTAGAATATTACAATCACTCTAATTTATAGTTGCAGGTACTCAGTAGGAGGTTAATACAAAATTACAATATTGTGTGGACACAATGATTACACAATCAATCAGCATTAATGTGAAAATAACCGAGAGTCAATCAATTATTATTATTAGCGGTATTTGCGGTAAATGTATCTTCAACACGCCCCCGCAATCCCACGGGAACGGAGCGACGTGGAGATTGTCCTTGAGGAGATGAAATCGAGCATGACTCAGAGGTTTGGTGAGAAGATCGGAGAGCTGGTCGTTGGAAGAGATGAACACCACTTGAAGCTTTTTCATGGCCACTGATTCACGAACATGATGGAAGTCAATCTCAATATGTTTGGTGCGAGCATGGAAGATAGTATTAGCGGTAAGGTAAGTAGCTCCAATGTTATCACACCACAAGATAGGAGGCTCGGGAAGAGAGATGGTGAGTTCATGAAGCAGTCGGCCCAGTCGGCATCCGAATAGGCATGAAGCCGAAGTGGGGATTGACGATGAAGGTGAAGGCCATGATCAAAAGAGAATTTGAGATTGCGGAGAATTCGTTTCACCGCAGCCCAATGAACATCACGAGGAGCATGCATGTATTTGCTGACTTTGTGAACGGCGAAGGCAATATCTGGCCGGGTAAAATTCAAGTATTGTAAACCACCAACTATACTGCGGTAAAGAGTGACATCCGAAATGGGAGAGCCATCAAGGCGGCCAAGACGTGTATTGGAGGCCATGGGAGTTTGACACGGCTTGGATTTATCCATACCAGCTCGCTGAAGGAGACTAAGAATATATTTCCGTTGACTGAGAAGCAGGCCATCAGAGGTGGATAAGACTTCAATGCCCAAAAAATAAGATAAGTTACCCAAATCCTTGACCGGAAAATGAGAGCCCAAGTGAGTGATAACCTGTCGAACTAGAACAGAGATGGAACCTGTGATAATTACATCATCAACATAAATGAGAACATAGACACAATGAGAACCAGATCGATACATAAAAAGGGACGTGTCAGCCTGTGATGCAGTAAATCCGTAAGACAAAAGGACATCATTGAATCGTGAGAACCAGGCCCGAGGGGCCTAACGGAGCCCATAAAGACTGCGTTTAAGCTTGCACACGTGACTGGGATAGTCCGGATGCACAAAACCCTGTGGTTGGGACATATAAACATCCTCTGAGAGATAGCCATGAAGGAAGGCATTCTGTACATCGACCTGTTGAATACACCAATCATTAGTCAAAGCAAGAGATAGTAGTAACCGAATGGTGACCGGCTTCACAACCGGGCTAAATGTTTCTGAGTAATCAACACTAGCTTTCTGATGGAAGCCCTTGGCAACGAGTCGAGCTTTGTAGCGTTCCACTTGACCGTTAGCATGTTTCTTAATGCGATAGACCCATTTGTTTCCAAGAACATTCATATGATGAGAGTAGGGAACAAGGTCCCAAGTGTCATTTTGAACAAGAGCGTTAATCTCATCCTGCATAGCATCTCTCCATTCTCGAGAGTGAATGGCACTGGAATAAGAGGTGGGTTCGGAGGGATGATGTTCAAGAAGGTAGGCTTTGGGAAGAATATAATTAGAGGGCCATTGTTTTGGTTTGAGAGTGTTGGTTTTTGAGCGGGTAATCATTTGATGGGGTGGAGGTGGTGTAGGGGAAGAGGAAGTGTCCGAGGAGGAGGGAGAGACTAGAGTATGAGAGGGGAGGGATTATGGAGGAGGAAGAAGGGAATCGGGTGGGGGGGGGGAGATGGAGGAGGAAGAAGGGAATCGGGTGGAGAGGGGGGAGGGGAAGGAGGAGTGAACCGAGAGGGTGGAGTGATAGTGGTGGGGAGAGGGACAAGGAGAGTGTCATAGGAAAGAGGTGGAGAATATTGCGTGTAGGGGAAGGTAGATTCATCGAAGACCACATGGCGAGAAAGATAGAGACGGCCGGAAGTGAGATCTAAGCATTTGTAACCATGATGATGATCACTATACCCGAGGAATAAGCAGGTTTTGGAGTGGAAATCCATTTTGTGTTGATTATAGGGCAGGAGATTAGGCCAGCAGGAACATCCAAAGACACGAAGAAAGGAGTAGTCCGGGGAGCGGTGGTAGACCATTTCATAGGGAGATTTGTTATTCAGGACATGAGTAGGGAGACGGTTAATGAGATAGGTGCCAGTGAGGAAGGCATCTTCCTAATAAGGTAAGGGGAGATTGGATTGAGCTAGGAGGGATAAGCCAACTTCAGCGATTTGACGATGGCGACGCTCAATGGCGCCTATCTGTTCATGAGTGTGGGGATAAGAGAGTCGATGATGAATGCCCAGGGATTGAAAGGAAGTAGTTAGACGTCGGAACTCACCCCCTCCCAATCAGTTTGCATTGACTTTATAGTGGCATTAAATTGTCGTTCGACGAGACTTTTAAATTGTGGAAATATAGATTCAACATCAGATTTTAGGCGCAGGGGATAAAACCAGATAAATTTTGTGAAATCATCAAGAAAAATTATATAATATTTATTACCATAAATAGAAGATTCTGGGCATGGCCCCCACACATCAGAGTATACTAAATCCAAGGGACGGGAAGAAGTAAATTCCGACAGAGGTAAAGTTTGACGATGGCTTTTGGCCATTTGACATGCAACACAAACAGGTAAAGGGGAGGGGGAGTACAAGTAACATTTTGCTGACGAAGAGCATGACGAAGAACAGGAAGGGAACAGTGTCCAAGTCATTGATGCCATTGATTAAAGGATGTGCGGGTGGTGACAAAAGCTTGAGCAGGAGGTGAGCTAAAGGACTGATAGAACTGATATAGACCGTCTTTCACAAATCCTCGGTTAAGGGTGTGGCCCAAGTAGTCCTTCACAAGAAAGTAATCATGATGAAATTCAAAAAATACATTATTATCTCTAGTAAATTGGGAAACAGAAAGAAGATTGGTACGAAGGGAAAGGGCAACGAGGACATTTCTTAAAAGGAATGAGGAAGACGGAAATGAGATGGTGGAAGAACCAAGATGAGTTATGTCCAAACCTGTACCGTCACCAACGTGGATTTTATCAGGGCCGTCATACGGCTCGGCTTGGAGATTCAGATTTTGAAGTCGGTTGGTGATGTGATGAGTAGCCCCGGTGTCAGGAAGCCATTGATTTGATGCAGCAGGTTGCAGCTGAGACGGGCCGGCTGTATGGTGAGCTTGAGGTGGTGGACGGGGCGGTGGTGACTGAAACGTTTCATCGAACCTGTACCAACACTGAAGAACAATATGACCAATTTTTTGACATAATTGACACGTAATACCTGCATTTGGGTTCGGCCCTCTTCCACGGCCTCTCTGATTGCCACGCCCCCGTCCTCTGTGTGTCTGTGAAGGGGCCGGAGGCCTGCTGCGTTGGTTGGACTGAGAATAATGTGCAGAGTGCGGCGGAAGGGTGGAGGATGGCAGCGGTGGTGGTTGCTTATGGAGAATCCGGGCTTCGGTTGTGAGGAGAAGAGAGTAAACCTCATCCAAACTAATGGTGGAACGAGTAAAAATCATTGCAGCAAGCGAATCATAATCCGAACCGAGACCGGCGAGAAGGTAGGCAGTAATGTCGTCTGGTGGAAGATGATGGCCGGCAAGAGCGAGTTCATCACTCAGGCGCTTGATACGCATGAAATAATCCACAGCTGAAAGGGTGTCCTTTTTGGTTGATGCAAGCTGCGTTCGAATCTGGACGAGCCGAGCTCGAGATTGGGATGAGAAACAAGTGGTGAGAGCAGCCCAAATCTCTGCTAAAGTTGTAGTTGTGAATACTTGCGCTAAAACATCATCAGAGAGGGATGATGTGATAGTGCTCAAGATTAAACTGTCCTGCTTAGTCCAATGCGCAAAATCGGGATTAGGTTTGACAGCGCCGTTGGTGGTGATTGTTTCCGGTGGCTGTTTGACCGTTCCATTAAGATAATCGACTACACCTTGTCCTTTAAAAAATGGCAGAATTTGAGCTTTCCAAAGAGGATAGTTTGTACGAGTTAATTTAGTAATGTGAATCGTGGAGGAATGATTGAAAGTGGGATAAAGAGATGGAGTATTTTCACCGGTGGTGAGTTGAGAGGTCGAGTCTTTTTGACCGGTCATGGCTGAAGGAGAGACGAGTTGGGGTGGGAGGAAGAAGAAGAAGGAGAGAGTTTATGGGGATGAGGATCATTAACTCTGATACCATATAAAACAGTAAAAGAAAGATAATTTTCATTTAATTGATTTAGAATATTACAATCACTCTAATTTATAGTTGCAGATACTCGGTAGGAGGTTAATGCAAAATTACAATATTGTGTGGACACAATAATTACACAATCAATCAGCATTAATGTGAAAATAACGAGATTCAATCATTTATTATTATTGGCGGTATTTGTGGTAACTGTATCTTCAACATGATGTATATTCGTGTGCGTGTAAGCGTGGGTCATATTCATATTTTAGATGTGCGCTAAATGTCAAAACAAAATAATTATGTTTATGAATTTTCTCTTGGAAGGATTTCAAAGTGTACAAGAAAAAGATGGACCTATTTTGTCCGAACGCCATTATGCACATTGACAAAGTATGGTCGAGACAAGAAACTTGTGATATTTTGAATCCACAACCATGTGATATTTACAAAATGTACAACAATTGACAATTTGTTATAATCTTTATATATATATATATATATATATATATATATATATATATATAGTAATAATGAATGTATCTTGTCGTTTCATAAAGAATGATAAATAGTTTAATGTCTGTATTAAGGTCTAACATGATATGCTAATAAAAAAAATACATAAGTATAATAATGTATCGAATAGAAACTTTTGTTACTTGTATATAATTATTAAATTTTTCCCAGAGATCCCCTCTTGTATTTTTTAACAATGGAATGATACACTTGAGAGAGCTAACGGTACATTGACAATACGAAAATTATCCAACCTTAGATTATTTTTTTAATCACTCAAATATTTAAAGCATAATGTTGCTGTACCCTTCACATGAAACTTCCGGCAAAGAGGATACAAACATTTTATATTATTATTTTTGCCCTGCAAGAATGTCACCATTCAGAATTATAGCAAGGTGAAATAGTGTGGACCTCATGCAAAAGTTAAGTTACCTTGTAGAAATTCAATAATTTGTATAAGATATGATTGTGTGCATATTACATTTATAACGACGATACTCAAACTCGCCACAAATGAAATCATGTTTAAAACCCAGCAATCAGAATTCGTAAGGATATCAATAATCCAAATACTATATAACTAATGGTCTCGTTGATGAGATGCTAACGGTGATTGATCGCATATGTATCCAGATAGTAGGAGATCAATTTATTAACCTTGTTCTGAATAATTGAGGATAATAGTCCTTTTATAATGCTTCCTCGTGTAGAGTTGATTATGCGGCCATTGAATTTTGGTGAATGGCCTGTAGCAATTATGAGGATAGTAATGATGTAATCATGGCACTATTTGCATGAATCATGGAACAATTATTACATCATGGGCATGGACGGACCTGGCATTGGGCTTGGGGGTGCTATGTCCACCCAACTTTTTTTTTTAGTATATAACATTAATCAAACTCAGCCCATCCCAAAAAAAATTAGCTCAGCCAACCAGCAAAAGTCTAGCTCATTTCTATAATTGTCCAAGTCCAACAAAACTTATACTTTATCCTTTATATTCTGCATGACATTTACCAATTACCACAGCTTATGCTTATCACTTATAAAAAAAAAAAATTAAAGAAGAAAAGAAAGAAAAGAACAGAACAGAACAGTCGAACAGGTCTCTCGTCTGCGGCTGATAATTCACCATTCACGCAGTCACGCTTCCGGCTTCTCGGCTTCTCACCACTTCCGATTTCGATTACAATTTTTCTAAGTAGTTTAATTATATGATTGGTTGGATTTAATTTTTCAATTTCTTTTAAATCAACATCAATTTTGCACGATTTTCTTCTGTGTTTTCTTGAATTTTTTTGTTAAATACTGATTGACAAAGTTGTGTTTGTTATAAACTTATATATAGAGAAAAAAAATTTGTTTTTGCCGGTCCGTCTCACTGTTTGTTCCTAAATTAATTAGGTCTCCTGATCTCCTGTAGATTAGAATGCCAGATGCATAATGTTTGTTAAATTAATGTGAATCTGTGATTTAATTTAAAGATTTGAGAATAGAGATACCGATTTCCTTTTTTTCCCTGCTTCTACTTGGATATTCTAGTGTTTTTGTTTTGTTTATGTATTACCCAGCCTTATAGGGGTGGGGTGCATGATCCCACCTCGCTTTTGGACGAGTTACTATTATACCCTCTAAGAATATTAAAATTGTGTATGATATTATTTCGCATAATATCTAACATAAATATCCATTTATCTCAATTTGCTGTTTTTAATTACTTATTCTGCGCCACAGTGTGCTCAAATCTTGGCTTTTTGAGTTTTTTTTTTCACGCTTTTTTTTTTTTTTTAATTTACTTCACCTGGAAAATTTTCCTTATCATGCACTGATTATGTATGTATATTAGTATATCATATGATCAAATTTTATATATGTTGACATGTTGCTCAGACCAATTGTTATCTTATTCTTTGAAAAAAAAAAAACAACCACCTGCACTTCCATTGCAAAAAATTTATATTTCCGAATACTTTAATCATAACCCATCCGGAAAAAAAAAATATGGTTCCGTCCCTGATCATGGGTTAAAGTCATGTTGACTATTTAATTACCTATTGTAACGCCTCCCGACTCCGGGTTGGTAGCGCTAAATGATTTATAAATGCCCCGGTCAACTACTTGCACCGCCGCCCTCGCTTGGTCTAAAAAAGGTGATCCGAGTTGACAAGATATTTATGTCTCACACTTATATATGAGGTGATCATTCTACTTTTTTCCTATGTGACATTACACCTATAGTATGTGTTCATTGAAGACTTATAACAAGATATGTGTCCCGAACCGAGGTGAGCCTAAACCATGTCGGTGGTATGAGCTGGTAATTATATATCTTTCTTCAAACTGACAACATGAGACAGATGACGGCCCGCATCATGTCAATAACTTATGAGAGTCCTGCATATCGTGGCAGCCTTTCTACTAACGTCAATGCATGTCCGAGGCTAGTCGTGCTTTTGAGATGATTAGATCTGTTTTCTTAAAAGACCCGAATTGCGTCTTTGAGTGACACGTGTACGATGTCGGGTTATCCCCACGCCAAATAAAACTATAGTAAATGTCAATTTTATGAATTTCATATCAATGAAGAGTTCTTGATATTTTTTATCGACTTAAAATGAATACTGAGAACATATACATTACAGAACCATACTTATGAGTTAAGACCAACATATACATTACAGAACCATACTTAAGAGTTAAGACCTCGTGGTAAGGGAAAATCCACGTTATTCGTGGTTGATGACGCTTGGTGGTGTTGGTTAATTTTAAGTTTCAATATATTTCCTCAAATTGAATGTGTTTGGACAATGGTATGTGAATGAGAAGAACATTTAGAGTAAATTTTTTTTTTTAACATCAAAGACAAGTTGATCTAACATATATGCACCAACAAAATTACTACCGCCTTGAAATCAGCCAATTGCTCAATCGATCTCTTACGCAAGTTGACTTTTGTATATTTTCCTTTGAGACATATTATCGGTTGCCTGACCTAGCTAGCTCGGAGACCATGGATTTATCCAAGAAGAATGCATTGTTCAATCATCTAGGTTCTAATATTTAGCATCCAAAAGTATCCATTCATTTGCTATAACCAAATAAAATGCCTTCCCAACAGGAAAACTTCAGAACGCAAGAAACTTTTCTACCCAAAAGAAATATCCCCAAGAGAACTAGCCTTTAAAGCGAAAAGCTCCAACCGGAACTATATTGCCAATCTCAGCATGCGACCGGGCAACAAGAATCATATGACATACGCCGTGAATCGAATCGATACAATCATTCATGAGTTTCTAATGTATTATATACGATACGAAATATATGTATAATTATGGATCGAGGAATATTTGAAAATTTTAGTGTATCCATTAATAGATATTATTACATAAAAATTTTAAATAGTGAAAAAATAAATATAAATTTATTTACCCATATTGCACAAGGTGGCGCCGCCCTTATCTTAGCCCAAGCGAAGAAGGCATATGATTAAATATACGACTTATAGTCCCTCCAAGGCGGACTCACATAGGGCCAGGAGGCCATAGCCCCGATAGAAATTTCTATACGAAATAACTAATATATTTTTCTAATATTATTAAAAATTGTGTATGCATATTATTCCGAATATTTTTTGATGAAATTGTTCCTTTTATTTCATTGGGTGAAATTTCTTATCATTGGTCTCATGGTCCTTGAATCAAAACCCGGCAACAAAATTCTTCCTAACCTTTTTTACTTCCTTATTCATGTTTTTCTTTTCTAGTGTTTGTAATTTATATTTCTCATTATCTTATTAAAATAGTTTGATAAAACTTTTCTAATTTTCTTATCACGTTATTTGTCATAGTGTCTATATACACAAAACTTTTATTACATCCTTATATTTAGGCGGCTTCTATCGGCACCACGAATAAACTCTCGACACACTTTAATTTATTATTTCATTTACTTTACTACACCACCTAATCACTCAAGGCACTACTTGAAAATAATTCATTTAATAACTTTTCAAAACTATACGCTTTAGTCCATCAAGTTTAAGAATTAAACACTTTAGTCCTCGCTTTTAACTTCTACCCTTCACTTTTTAAAAACCTTTAACCCTAACACTAATTCATTACTTCTCCTTAATTTTCATTTGACACGGTAGATTCAACAAGCTAAGAAATTCGCGGAGGTCTCGCCGAGAAGATAAAACATTGCCCGAAACCACAAGATTAAACACCACTTTGATCCAAATCATGTAAGTATCTACTTTGTGTGCATTTCGGTTGTAAATTGGTAGAAATCGAATGGCATATTCAACGTTTTTTCGAATAAAATTGCCGGAAACGTCAATCTAGTTTTAATGGTAGATTCAATGTTTTTCGAATGAAATGCTCCTAGAAATCGAAGGTTTTGATCGAATGTTTGTTTCATTGTAATGTGTATTCGTTTTTGGTTGAAATCGGATGGAATTAAGGTTGAAATCGGAGGGTTTTTTTGGCCTTTTTTTGATAACCCGGCCGTTTTCCGATCGGAGGGTTGGGGAAGATGACTGGTGCTTGAAACGTCGGCTATATGGACGTTTTTGTTAAAATATTACGCCGCCAGATGACGCTTTAGATCATAAAAGTCCATTAGGGTTACCCAGTTATCCGTCGCAGTGTGGGTGACGTTTAGATTGCTTCAGAACGTTGACATGGCAGACGTTTCAAGGAACGACAGTGATATTGATGTTACTGTTTTAATGTAACGTCACAAACGCTGACGTTATATTCTGAATTTTGTTATAATGACAAAATTAATGTGCATATATCAACTTTGAATTAGTGTGTTTCTTGACATTGTAAACAACTTTGTAAACAATTTTCCACCAATGAATTAGTGTACTCCCAACTATGAAAAGTTTGTTAGTTAAAAGCATACTTAGATGTCATTGCAAAGTAAGTGTGTTAGTTAAAAGTATACTTAGATGTGATTTGCCCATTATGTGTGTTGTGTAGACCCGATAATATTAGCCATGAGATCTCTTTGCTTTAACAGATTGGGATCTCTTACAAACCCTTAAGGATCCATTTGTTGTTTTTGTAGACTGTCCATTAAACCAATGATATCCATTTGTTAATATCTCCCATAAATTGAAATGCCAAGGATATCCATTTCTTAATGGACAGATTGAGGCTAGCCATTATCTAAGTAAAGAGGCCTGATGTCCCCCTCACTTTGAAAACCGGGAGTCTATCGACGAACAATTAAAAGAACTCACAGTAGAAGAACTTCAGGTATTAAAACAACAATTGTTGATCGTACAAGAACTTCATGTATGTAGTATGGATTGAGGCACTAGTCCTGTCCTTTGTGGTTGGTTATGTTTGGCTTGAGTATTTATGTTGTCTTGTTTTGGAATGGCATACGCACTGATTATGATTCAAATTATGATTCATCATTCCTTTTTAATCTACAGTGATGAAATGGATATTGATCGTTTCTTCAAAGTTCTTATGGGTGGTTTCGCAACAAGTTTGGTATGTAATTATTAATTAACTTACAATTTTATTTCTTATATTATGATTGAACTAATGTGATATGCTTCTCTCTTCATAGACACTACCACAAATATACGTTGATAATTTGAACGACGCGCTGCGGAACCTAGATAGGGTTGTTCTCAATAGCCGAATAGGGAAATGGGAAGTGAGGGTTGGACCAACAAACAATGGAATTCTTCATTTCTTTAGGGAAGGTTGGTAGCTTATGTGGCTGCTCATCACTTGAATGTAGGGGAGTTCGTAATGTTTGAACACATAGGGATTTCATTTTTGACACTATTGTGTTGTGTCACAATTCCTTCGTAAGAATTTTTCGAGTCCGAGAGTGAAGAAGAGGATGCATGATGATGACGAGGAGGAGGAAAACGGTAACCAAAATCCCGCTTTGTGACGACGCCTGCAACCGGGCATTTTCACATGGTTATGTGGTGAGATATGTTAAAATCTTTTTAGTTGTTTTCTTGTTTTATCTTTTTTCATCATTGCAGCTTTCTACACTATTTAAATTTGTTTGTGATTGGTAGAATATTCCAATGCTATTTGCTAGAACATACGACATGTTGCGAAACAAGATCGTAGAATCATGAAGTGCTTCTTCGTATTCATGGCCTCCTAGAATTGTAGCTTCCGTTCTTTGTTCGCTTAAGCGGTTTGAATGATTTCATTCACGGACAATGACCTAAATGTTGGAGATGAATGCGACTTTGAAGTCGTTGATCACCTAGAAAATCATGTCGTGTTTAATGTGGTGAATACTAAACATTGAAGAACGCTTATTTAGGGACGCTGAATTATTGGATTTTTAACGCTTGGATTTTTATCATCATTTTTGTTTTGATAATTTTAAACCGCTTTGAATGGCGTTGTTTGAATTACGCTTTTATTTATCGCTTTTGAACCGTTGTATTTTGTTTGCATGATAGTTTGTACCATATTTGGATAACGCAAAAACACCAACACAAATATTTTCAAGATCGGGATCCGTAACGCCACTATATCTCGACGCTTATATAGCAAGACCTATCCAGGCACGCCGACGTCAAACACAAACGCCAACATACATGACGTTAGTTTACAAAACCAATGTCGAAATGGTCGCCGTGTCGTAAACAAAAACTCATGTAGTCCTGGGGATCGCGTAACGCCATCACGCTTGACGTTTGGTTTACTTAAAAAACATCAGATTTGTTGACGTTTTTTAAACAAAGGAGATTATGTTCTGCTGTCCAAAACGTCACCGTATCTGACGTCTAATTCTAATAACAACGTCAGTTCCGTAGGCATTTTGGAAACGAAAGATATTCAGTTCTGGTGTCCAAAACGTCACGGGATCTGACGTTGTTAGTGTAAACAAACGTCAGTCCTGCTGACGTTTGGTGAGTTGCCGGCCGGAAAATCCAGTAGCCGGTCGGAAAACTCAAAAAAAACTAGGGCCAAGCAAAAAACCCAATAAACCCGAACCAACCCAAAACCCAAACCGAACCAACCCAAATTAACCCAAACCAGTTGAAACCAAAAATTTTGGGTTGGTTTTTGACCCAACCCGAATGCTATTGGGTTGGTTTGGGGTTTTTATTTTTTTCTTCGGTTCGACCCAACCCAACCCGAAAAATGTTATTGCTATTCATTTTCGATCAACATTTATTCTTGTGGTGTGATAATTGAAAAATGAAGAAACATCTGTAGGATTGCAGAATTAGACTAAAATGACTAATTGATGAATATTAGTATTTTTCGAATTAATCATGGATCATTTCTTTAACTTTTAAATTTTCATGTATGATTATCATTAATATTTAACTATTGTTCTTTGTTACTATCTCTATACGTTGTTGTTTGTGTCATAGATTATTGGATTTGTAATAATGATGTCCACAAAAATTGTGTTTAATTATTGTTCTCTATGGACATGTGGTAAAAAATTTGAATTTCGATGGAATACATGTATGGAATTTATTACATCAAAGTTTGATTATAAATACATTGCTTATGGCGTAAAACCGGAAACCCAACCCAACCAACCCGAACCAAACCATTGGGTTTTCTAATAATTTGGTTTGGTTTGGGTTAGTATTTTTTTAAACCAACCCGACTAATACTATGCAAAACCCAACCCAAACGAACCCAACCCGACCCAAGCTCAACCCTAAAAAAAACTTTATTTTTTCCGTAATTAATGGTGTTTCAACTCATTGAGCATGTGTTTCAGTGTTATCTTATGAAAATCCAAGATGAAGAAGATGAAGAAGACTTTTGATGAGGAAGGATTTTGATGAAGAAGAAGAAGGTTGATGTTGGGAGATATTGCCCACACTCTTGAAAAAAAAAATTGTACAAGTGTTGCACAGATTGTCAATACTTGAGGGGGGTGTTGAGACAGATTTCCCACACTCTTAATGTATAAAGAAATATAGTAGCACATTTACTACCACCAATTGGTTTTAGTACAACGGTAAGCGCTTGATCTTAACATGGTATCAGAGCTAGAGGTCACGAGATCGAATCCTGGTTGGAACATTATTTTAAGAAATAAAAATTATGCAAGTGTGTGGACAGATTGTCTACACTTGAGGGGTGTTAGGATATATTGCCCACACTCTTGAAAAATTTGTACAAGTGTTGCACGGATCGTCAACACTTGGGGGGGGGGGGGTGAGGCAGTTAACACACTCTTAATGTATAAAGAAATATAGTAGCACATTTACTACCACCAATTGGTTTTAGTACAACGGTAAGCGCTTGATCTTAACAGTTGAAGAAGATTTTTTGATGTTGAAAAAGAAGGTTGAAGATGATGAAGAACAAGGTTGAAGAAGATGAAGATGAAAATGAAGATGATTTTTTGATGGTGATGATGATATTTTAATGATGAAGATGAAGATGAATTTGTGGATCTTGATGATGATTTGGGTGAAAATAACTTGGGGATTATAATGTTTCATTTTAATTATCAAAAACTAAATTGTATTTTATAAGATTTGTTGTATGAGAAGTTTTCATTTTTTTGTGGTCTTTGAGACATAAATAATAAAAATATTCAGTGACGTGGTCCAAAAGGAATTTATAATGTCAGGTAAGAATCGTGGTGATGATGTTCTCATATATTTATTCATTCACTATTTAACCAAGAATCCAAAAAATTGTTTCCTAATATTCATCTCTCTTTTGTTTTCTTTATTCTCATATTAAGTGATAACTTCCATAATATGTGTAAAGACCCGCTTCTATAATTAAGGGTATTTACGTCTTTTTCGGTATTTTAAAAATATATATTTTTAACGGTTAAATAATTCACCAAGTAATACTCGGTTTGAATATATATATATATATATATATATATATATATATATATATATATATATATATATATATATATATATATATATTGACGACAACAACTAATGGTGTTTAAGATCTTGACCTTAAAGTCGAGACTTAATGCCTAAGTCCAAAATTTAAAACCATATCTCTAAGATGCTTATGCTCTCTAAGATTGCATAAGCTCTCTTAGGCATTAGTTATATAAGCTCCCAGTGTCATGGCGCAGTGGTAGAGAACTTTGGGTGTTATAAATGACAAATGGGACAAGAGGCTGGAGGTTGGAGGTTCGATTCCCATGGAACGACTTCTTTCAAAGATCATGGTATAATGACACTCTTGACTTTAAGCCACTAGTTCTGATTAACATCTCCACTCATTCCGTGGGATAGGGAGTGGGGACCCTTTCTAAGTTAGTGGTTTAACTGCTTTTTATAAGCTCTCTAAGATGCTTAAATTTTGGACTTAGGCATTTTATACCAGGAGATTAATTGAGGAGTGATTTGCGGAGAGCTCGAAATTTTGGGCCTTCGCTAAGTCGCCGAATTAGGCTTTTTCTGTAAGAACATGTTTACAAACGTCATTTCAACATCGCTTTCTAAAATTTGTAGATATAAAATTCAAATTCATTGATGTTAGATATGTTTTCATATATTGTTATCGTTTACATTTGGGTTGCTGTAACAAAACGGGGATCGACCTGAATATAGGTATCTATCTATCTATGTATGTATGTATGTATGTATATATGTAGTATTTATATCTTCGTTAAAAAAACTCACACACAAATACGCACGACGACCGCACGCACGGCGCACACAACACGCACGATACTTGCCCGTCCGTCCGATGCACGCATGCATTCCGGCCCGCCCGTCCTCCCGCTCATGCCCACATACACACACAGAGATCGAGGGGGCAGAGCCATCTCATGAGGGCTCAGGGCAACGCCCCCGAAAGCTAAACACCCCTACCTGAACAGTTGCACGGATTTACACGATTTTTTTTTTTTTTTGCAAGACATGTAATTTCGGGCACCCCTTGACGGTTAGGCTTTCGGCGTGCCTAACCCGCCTTACATTAGGGCCGGCCTTGCCTAATTGAATTGAATTTGATTGCTGAGGTTTCTTGTAACTGTGAAAATGAAAAGAAGGGTATTCATTTTTTTGTTCACTCCTAGAAAATATGAATATTAGAAGTTGTAGGAAATAGGGTTTGGGGTTATAACGCTTTGTAAAACTGTAAAATAATAATAATAATAATAATAATAATAATAATAATAATAATAATAATAATAATAATAAGTAGGAAAGAAGAGAAGGGAAAAATGAAAAGAAATGATATTGCAAATATTTGATTATTTAAGAAAGTGTATGATCCACTCAAAAAAAAGTGTATGATTATTTATAATCTTATTACAGATAACAACACAATAAATTATTAAAATTATCAAATACAAAAATCAATCAGCTTCAACAATCTCGGGTGGTGTGTTTCCTCCGTCAAGGTTGGATCTACCTATATCTCTCATCCGTAATTCTTCAAGAGATAAACCAACGGTTGAACCATCACCAACAATCTCACCTTGCACATGTTTATCGAATATTGATTTCTTGAAGTGGGTAGCCATCTGTTTTATTATTAATTTTAGTAAGTTCACACCAAATAAATTCAATATGGTTTTCTAAGGAAAAACAAAAACATATAGATTGGAAATTAATTACCTGAGTGACAAGAGCATACAGAGGCAAAGTGCTATAACTACAAAGAAGCCGAAGAATCACCCTGAAATTAACCGCATTTTAGAAAAACACCCCGATAAAAATAAGCAAATGGATAAAACTAGAGACTCTTTGGTCTTACCCAATGATAAGCCTGACAATGAAATGAACTAGATGCATTATATTGCACGAGTCGAAACCAGATTGAATGAGATACCAAAATAAATATGTAATCTTGAATGCATTTGGAAAGAGAATGAAGTGGATCAAGAAACGGATAATTTGAGGCCGATAAAACCAAAAGTGATCATCATAAGGCTTTACCCCCAATTCACCTTCTATAACTATATGTCTCTCCGCCACACCATGAGCCAACCGTGTGATTACATGCTCCAATTTCGTGCCTACGGCTACCAGAAGCTAACCAAATCGTTCAAACTTCCCGTCAGTGAGTAACTAACAACTAACCACATAAATGTATGCACCGAGACACACATATAAGTCCCACTTACAATGAAAGGAATAAAAGCTATCCAAACATAAGTGTGCCAACCTGCACACGCACACACAACAAATGTAAAACAGACGTAGTTTTTAAGGTCTATAAAATAAATAAAAAGAATAACATTTTGATGGTTATGGGATATGATAAATATAATGTAAGAATTATAAATGAAAGGCATATACTTTAAATATTAAGCAACAAAAATATGACCACAATCACCTACAAATACCAATTGCACCAAGAAAAACAATGTCATGATTCATTACGAGTTTTAGTAACACAAATACAAAATAAAAGAGTTTATTTAGAAACAAGAATTGAACTTGCCTTATGCCAACAACTGTCTCAAAATCATCTTCCAACGCACGTAGCATGTACTTGTTAAAATTAAATTTCAGATTTTCCCTATAATGTGTCTGTAACAAGAAAATACAGCGAAGATAAAACATGTGAAGGTGGAATACTTTTCAATCCCAGTAAATCGACGCTTGATGAAATCATGATACCGAATAAGCGTGATCTTTGGTCCTGAAAACAGATAGATATTTGTCAAACGTGAAAAGCAGATCATTCTACACGTCGACCAAGATTTCAAGGCCATTGCCCTTTATATCTAATAGATTACAACATTATTTCTCACCTCTTGGTTTTACGATATACAGAACACAACATCATAAAAAAATACATATAAAACAACAAAGTATCACAAGACAATTAGCACACACCTTCTTCGGTACTTTGGAGATTTCATTTGCAAGCGAATCCTCCCAACGTCTCCATTGTCGTATCTAAAGACAATATTGTAAAATTTCCATTCAGAGAATATAATCAATAAAATATACCAGGAGATTGTATATAAGCATCGCCACGTGTCATCTTTATATTGAGGAGTGATTAATTGAGGAGTGATTGGGTCCAAAATTTAAAACCATAAGCTCTCTAAGATGCTTAATGCCTAAGTCCAAAATTTAAGATCTTGACCTTAAAATTTATAACTAGCTAACTAACTATAACTACCATCAAACACAATGTTTGATGTAGTTCTCTAAGATGCTTGATGTTGTTGTCTTTGTCTTGAAAATGTAGCTCTACATTTGCCTTTATACTGTAATATAGGTGGAGTAGCTTGAAAATGTATGACGATACTGGATATCGTCTGTTACAATCTATTCAAGACCAAAAAACCTTAGAAAAAGATGAAATGGGGGTGGTGTTTAAGTGTTATAGATTGAGCCTGAGATTATGAATTCCAAGTTGCATGCGTATCCTGTATATTAGTCAGGAATAAAGTCTTTTCGTGTTTCTTGGGATCGTTTATACAGAGGACGCTTTGTCGTCTGCTTGTGCCGTGTCCATTATGGACTCTATTTCATATCCTTCAAGGATTGGATTTGCCCGTGTTAATCTCCTTGATTCTAAGAGATAATCAAGGTATTTGAATAATAGGATCAGAGCCCTTTATGGTTGAGGATTCTTTTTATAGTTATCTTTTATATTATGCACGTGGATAATTATTGGGAGAGCTCTGGCCAACCTGCGTCGAGCCTCGAGGCCGTTATGGCCTGAACTATGCTGACCCAACTCCGTTGCACTCTGACCGACCTGCGGTGGACTAAGAAGTGAGTCAGGCCGATCCCCCACCTGGGGGTTTAAATCTGCCCTTAGGCTTAGAGTAGGGCTCCTGGCCCTTAATTTTATATTTTGATTTAATGCTTGGTCGATGTGAGGGTGACACGTGGCGAGGTGCAGTCCGACCTCCGTCTTGTAGCTCTACATTTTCCACGGATATAGGTGGAGTAGCTAATGTCTATGAAGTTATTATGAACACCAGAGTTGTTTTAATATGGCATACTTATGCAGCGGACAAATTTTAACGTTTGAATTAATTTTTCACAATCAAACATTTTGTTCACCCAAAACAAATTTGTTTGACATTTCTTAGATATTCCTTTGTTGCGTTATCTAAATTATAAAATGGAAAATCATTACACACTTATATATATATATACTATTCTTTTCTATCCAGTTTAATATAATACACTATAAATATCTATAGTCATTCTCTTTACACTTTGTTAGATGATGTGTAAGAGTATGGTAGTGACAAGTGGCTGTGTATGTGTGTGACATGTGTCACAGGTTGTTAGGATAAGATTCCTTAGTATTGGTATTTATGTATTATGCTGCTACTGTGTTTTGTATTCAATCAAGACTGATAAAATCTATCTGAGATTTCCATCTCTTCTCTTTCTTTATGTTGGTATCAGAGACATGAGTGCACCACCTTCCTCCGCCGTCACTGGACCACCAGGAACGGCTGCTACAACGGTAGCAACGACTGAAGTTATGAGTATAGCTGAAGGCTCAAGTATCACCACTCCGAGTGGAGGAGCAACCACCGTCGTCCCCACTATCGGCATTCCGGTCACCAATCCCTTTAGCTATGGATCTCTACCTCCGTTCTTCCCATCCTTGTCGGAGAGCACGGGAATCGCAGCACCATTGCTTTCAGTGGGTTTTGGAGGTCAAAATTTCTCACCCAGAACTCCAGGATCGTTTTTACCACCGATTGTATTATCTCCTGGACAAAATACTCCTTTCACCGGTCACTTGACTCAGACTTGCTCGGTTAAGCTTGATCGGAACAACTACCTGTTGTGGCGGTACACGGTGCTTCCAGTCATCAAAGGTCACAAGCTGGAAGACCACATTACTGGTAATCGGCCCAGATCAACAATGATAGGAGGTATGTCTCTTCATACCACTTCTGATAATTGGGATACAGTTGATAATCTGCTTGTTCGTTGGCTTCTTGGATCCATGACCGAACAAGCCTTGCTAGAAGTTGTTGGTTGTAATACTGCAAGGGAAATCTAGGAAACGTTAGAAACGTTGTTTAATAGTCAGGCTGAAGCCAAGATGCTGGAATACAAGGATGCCCTAACCAAATCCAGGAAAGGGGCTAAGACAATGGCTGATTATCTGGTATAAATGAAAGGATACTCAGACAAATTAGCAGCAGCTAGGTATCCAATTGGCAAATCAGAGCTGATTTTGGCCACTCTTGAAGGATTAGATCGGGAATATGAGTCTGCAATTGTCAATATTAACTCTAGGGTCGGATCTTTAAGTTGGCATGAAGTGCAGTCACAACTCATTACACATGAGCGGTTGATTGCCAGATTGAATGGACAGTCAGGAGCTGATAATCACCAACCTGCAGCTATGCTTGCTGGGAACAAAGTTTTCACTCATGACACTCAAGGATCTGGTTCTAACAGAGGCAGAGGCAATGGAGGTTACAGAGGAAGAGGAGGTGGAAGGTCTGGAAATCAAGGCAGGGGTAGGGGTGGAAGAACCCCAAATCAAGGACAAGGAAATCAGGCCAAGATGGTATGTCAATCAGGCGAGAGCAGGACACACACAAGATTTCCTCGCCGGTATAGGTTTGATCAAAATTTCAACAACAATGTCACCGGGTCCACCTCCTC
Source organism: Gentiana macrophylla (assembly GCA_026214975.1). Classification (NCBI taxonomy): domain Eukaryota; kingdom Viridiplantae; phylum Streptophyta; class Magnoliopsida; order Gentianales; family Gentianaceae; genus Gentiana; species Gentiana macrophylla. Next base: position 46,437,246 of record CM047806.1, read on the forward strand.
CTAGACATCCTCGGCTTATCTTGCAGGACCTCGGGATCACAGGTGATCGGCCTTGGTATTTAGATTCTGGTGCCACTAATCATGTTACTTCTGATTTGAATAACTTGCACCTTAGTTCTGGTTTTGCAGGCTCAGATGGTCTTGCTGTAGGGAATGGTGAGTGTCTTCCTATAAGACATATTGGATACAAAACTTTACATACTAGCACGTAACCACTTCATATGAATGCCTTGTTACATGTCCCCAAAGATAACAAAAAAAATCTTCTTAGTGTTTCTTCTTTGACTAGTGACAATGATGTTATTGTTGAATTTAACTCCTCTTGTTGTGTTGTGAAGGACAAGAAAACAGGAGCAATCTTGCTGAAGGGTACACTCAGTGATGGTCTTTATCGAATGCTAGAAGCAAGTGAGAGCCGCCTTCACTCCAAATCACTAACTCTGAATCCACACCCTAGGTGCCTTGTAGGTTCTATTGTTAAGTTTAATTTAGATCCTAATGTGTGGCATAGGAGACTTGGCCACCCTTCTAGTGATGTCTTAAAGAAAATCCTAAACAGCTTGTAATGTTTCCTTTGTTAATGAAAGTTTGAAATTCTGTGATGCCTGTCAACTTGGCAAAAAACCATGTGTTGTCTTCTACTGTATCTACCTCTAATGCTGCTAATGTTCTTGATTTGATTCATACTGACCTTTGGGGCCCTGCACCCATACACACACCTGAAGGTTTTCACTATTATATGCACTTTATTGATGATCATTCCAGGTTCACCTGGATATACCCTCTCAAACAAAAATCAGAAGCACTTGCTGTTTTCACTCAGTTTAAAAATCTTGTTGAAAATCAGTTTTCAAAAAAAATCAAGTGTGTTCAGTCAGACTAGGGGGGAATACAGACCTTTCACTGATCTTCTCAGACAAAATGGCATAGTTTTCAGACACCCTTGCCCTCACACACACTCACAAAATGGCATGGCAGAGAGGAAACATAGGCATATTACTGAACTTGGTTTGACTCTCCTGGCTCAATCTACTGCCCCTTTAAAATTCTGGTGGCACAGTTTCCTAGAAGCTGTGAGTATTATCAATGTACTTCCTACTAGAGTTCTCAACAATTGTAGTCCCTTTGAGGTGCTGTTTAAAAGAAAACCTAACTATAACATGAGACATGTTTTTGGCTGTGCTGGTTTCCCTCATCTAAGACCCTATCACACAACCAAATTCCAGTATCATTCCAAGAAGTGTGTCTATCTAGGTATTAGTCCTGATCATAAAGGGTACAAATGTCTTGATGACTCTGGTAGGATATATGTGTCCAAAGATGTGATATTCAATGAATGTGACTTTCCCTTTAAAGAAGATTTAAACTAGGGCCCCATAGGGAGATAGTGAATGTCATGTCTGATCCTAACTATGTTACTTGGTCCAGTATCTCCCAAAGTTCTGAATCTGATGCCATCATCTAGACAGCATTTGATAAAGATGATCCTCATGTACCTGCCAGTGGAAGTGCTACCATATCCAACTCTTCATGTGACAAATCACCCTTCATAAATTCACCTCTCATAAATTCTAATCAGAATGATTCTGTTCATTCTGACCAAACATCACCAGTCTCCTCACCTAACTCCAACACACAAAACACCCCAGACACAATTTCCAGTGGTCAGAATCCTACTTTCAATAGCCAGGACACCATCATTGAAACTGAAGGTAGTCCATCACCTGCTGCCCCACCAATCTCAAAATCACTACCAATGCAGCCACAACCTCATCCAATGCAGACCAGGTCAAAATCTGGCATCTTCAAGCCTAAAACCTACTCTGTTGAAGCCACTCCATCAGTACCTACAGAGCCTTCTAGAGCATCTGAAGCCCTGGCTATTCCAGAATGGAGGAAGGCAATGGAAGAAGAATATGCAGCTCTGTGTAGAAATGATACTTGGGAGTTGGTGCTTCCATCAGGTAAGTATCACTTGGTGGACAATAGATGGATTTTTAAGCTCAAATTGAAGCCAGATGGCTCTGTCTTAAAGCACAAAGCTAGATTAGTTGCTAAGGGTTTCCTGCAAAACTATGGAGTGGATTTTACTGAAACTTTCAGTCCAGTGGCTAAGGCTGCAACTATCAGAATTTTACTTACCCTTGCTGTGTCTTTTAACTAGAAAAATTAGACAGGTTGACATAAATAATGCCTTCTTGAATGGTCCTTTCAAGAAACTGTCTATATGCCACAGCCTCTAGGCTTCATTGATCCCCAGAAACCTAATTATGTGTGCAGGCTTAAAAAGGCCCTATATGGTCTAAAACAGGCACCAAGGGCCTGGTTTGATGCCCTAAGTAAACAGATGAATGTTTGGGGATTCAAGCAGTCTGTGTGTGATTCTTCCTTATTTGTGCTTAAAATTGGTGCTGACATTCTGTATGTATTAGTGTATGTTGATGATATCTTAGTGACAGGCAATAACACACAGTTAATAGGCAAGTTTGTTCAGCAATTGGATAGCAGATTTGCTTTGAAGGATCTGGGAGATGTTTCACATTTTCTGGGGTTAGAAGTTTTGAAGGATGACACTGGCATGTATCTAACTCAAAAACAGTATGCAGCTCAACTTCTTCACAAAGTGGACCTGAGAAATCTGAAGGCATGTCCTACACCCATGCCTGCTGGAACTCACTTGTCACCAGATCAGGGGACATCTATGGCAAATTCTACTATCTATAGAAGTATTATTGGATCCCACCAATACCTTACTCTCACCAGGCCAGATCTGAGTTTTGTTGTCAATCACTTGAGCCAGTTTATGCAAAGGCCCACAGATGAGCATTGGAAAGCACTGAAGAGGGTACTGAGGTATATCAAAGGAACTCTCAGCTATGGTTTACATTTTAGGGTCAGTCCACTGCTGCACATAAATGGTTATTCAGATGCTGACTGGGCCTGCAGCTGGTATGATAGAAAGTCTGTGGGTGGCTACTGTGTTTTTCTAGGAGAGTGCTTGGTGTCTTGGAGCTCCAGAAAACAACATGTTGTATCTAGATCGAGCACAGAGTCTGAATACAGAAGTGTTGCTAATCTGGCTGCTGAAGTTCTGTGGTTGACTCAATTAATGAAGGAGATGCAACTATCAGTGATGAAGACACCAGTGATGTGGTGTGACAACACAGGGGCTACAGCTTTGGCATCCAATCCTGTTCATCACTCTAAAACCAAACATGTTGACATAGATGTCCATTTCATCAGGGACCAAGTGTTGAAAGGCAAATTGAAGGTCCAGTACATACCATCCAGTGATCAAATAGCAGACACATTGACAAAGGCTCTTCCAAACTCTCAGTTCCAACAATATATAAGCAAACTGAATGTGTTTCACCTACCTTCAGTTTGAGAGGGGGTGTTAGATGATGTGTAAGAGTATGGTAGTGACAAGTGGCTGTGTATGTGTGTGCCATGTGTCACATGGTAGTGACAAGTGTATGTGTGTGACATGTGTCACAGGTAGTTAGGATAAGATTCCTTAGTATTGGTATTTATGTATTATGCTGCTACTGTGTTTTGTATTCAATCAAGACTGATAAAATCTATCTGAGATTTCCATCTCTTCTCTTTCTTTATGTCACTTCAGTCAATTTTATCATATTATTCTCTTATAAATTTTATCCACTTCCTTATATCCAAATAGGGGCCAAGAAATAAAGCACCATCGAAAGGCTACCAAACGATTCGACAAACCAAAATTAAATATTTATAACATGAATGGATTACAGACAGCGTCTGGTAGTATATCATTTGGGTAAGTTTTCCCCTACTATTTCTTTATACAATGTTGCAAAAACAAATAGTCTTTACGGAGTTTGCCTTGTGTTCAAAATCCAGGTACAATAGTTTCCATTATCCTATATCTCACACCAATGTGAGAATTTTCTTTCCTTGCATTTTCTTCATTTCTCGATGCATTTTCATAATGTCTAGGTATAGGAGTATGTGATCAACAACTAATTGAGTATTTTATAGAAATGAAAACTGCTTTTGAAATGATCGAGACCAACTGACATACATATATAGGGAGGGATCCACGAGAGAATTAAAATCGACAATGCTTGTGATGGCGATATTTAATACCATGCTTTGGATTTACTATTTTGCCTTAGTCCACATCATCCTGGTGATATCGGTCAACTCATCAAGATGTCTTATTGAGATTATTTGGGATTTTTAATCTTGTTATTGAAGCCGCGGTGAGAGCTTCGTAGCCCCTTCTAAAATGGCCTCAGTGGGCCTAGGGGTCGGGAGCAGGGTTTTACATAAAGACACAAATAACATAGTGGGCACCATGCATACGGAGGGTGTGTGGCGTACGGGCGAGTATCGTTCGTGCGGTGTGCGGCATACGTATAGTCGTGCAGGTGACGTGCGGCGTGCGCACTTGTGCTCATGAGTGTGTGTTTTAAAGCAGATATAAATACACAAATACATAGTCCAACTTTATATATTTATAGTGTAACACACCAAACCATTGGGTCGTAGCGGGACACATAAGATACTATGTTTGGTTATATTAATTACGGTGGTCGTTATAAAATAAACAAATAAAAACATATTATAACCTCATTATTATTATTTTCGATGTAAATGACCATATATATATATATATATATATATATATATATATATATATATACACACACGTCTATCTCTTTGTTTTTTTTTCAAAACAATGAGCGCATGTCTATCTCCTTAATTGTAAATAATATTTTTTTTTATCTTTGATTGAAATAATATTTTTCTGTAATAATATCTCTTTGATTACAACTATATATTTTTTTTTTTCAAGATAATACATATAATTGTAAATCAAATTATTTTGTGATATTTACAATTTACTAAATTGTAAATCATACACGTCTATCTCATTTCCTTTTTTTTTCAAAAAACAATGATTAGTTTTATATATACACGTCTATCTCTTCCATTTCAAACCAAATGATTAGGTTAAAAGTGATAGTTGCCGCATGTGGTGGTTGGGTCTCTGGAGATAATGTGTTTAAGTTAAGGATAAAGTGTAGGTTTGAATATCAAATTAAGAGATAAGAGATAAGAGATAAAGTTAAATCAAAATTTTAAATATTGAACTAGGACTTATCCATAGAAGTTTAGTACTATAAATAGGACATGAGACTTGACTCCATAGCACACAAAAAAAGAGAGAAAAAGTAACTCTTCTAGCAGACGGTCGAAGGAAGGATAGTTGGAGCGAAATTGTGACTGTGAGTTCCATTTTATTTCTTTTTAAGCGTGTTTTTATACTCTCATAAAGTGTAGACGTTTTTTTTTTACTCCTCCTAGACGTTTTTTTTTAATGCACCTATGTCTAGCCTAACTGCTTGAGTCGACTGTTGGGAGTAGTAAATTTCAACTAGCAAAGATTATACTAGTATGTTTGAAAGATGTGCGCACTGTTTGGTACCATGCCAGTTGCTTTTATTGAGATACATATGGAGCACAAAAAAAAAAGGGATGCCCACGTATGATTTTAAACAGATAAATTTATACAATTTGATGTGAGTTCCATATCTTTGTATTCCTTTTTTCCTCGGTTCCACTAATTTATTTCTCATTTCAGATCTACTTGACATATGATTGGTAAAGCATTTAATGCATCTATGCCTAGCCTAGTTTCTTTTTGGTCGACTTTTGTCAGTAAAATTTCTCCACTTGCAAATATTTTATCAGTATGCTTGAGAGATGCGCGCGCTGTTTGGGGTCGACTCTTGACAGTCCATCTATATTTTTTTTTTTGGCGATGTGTGCTTCGAAAATTTAATTATTTTTATATAGAATACTAGCATAGTAAAGTACGGCTTTTATCATTGCAATTTTGTGAGTCCCTATTTTACATCTATTTATTTACGGTTCAAAGTTTTAATTCATAGGCAATAGGCATTAGCTATTCACTATTTCGATTGGACAACATCAATGTTTTGTGTATAAATAAATATATATATATATATATATATATGAAAAGGAGCTATGCGAAGAATTCACTTCTTGCGGGATCGTACTATTTGGTCAAACTACTATTTTACAAAATTAAGTAGTAGTATAAATTTGTCCAATTAATTAGTGGTCAAGTTATTATTTAGCGGTCAAACTGTTATTTACATCATCTACTGCATAAAGGATGCTATTCCGAATTATTATTATTATTATTATTTTTGTTGTTAACATAACTTTCGGTTCACGTATTATAAGAAGTAGTTTCCATTGATTGCATAGTAATAATACTTATCTATATACATTTTAGGTAATGTATTTGCTGAAAGAAACTTTGTTATATATCATGGTTTTAAAATGACTATCATAAGGCTTTAATTTTGACATACACCGGTCATATTAAAAATTAATAAAAGAGGTCATCATGCTAACCAATTCTTGTTCCTACTTGATGTGAAACTCTTAGCGACTAAGTGAGTGTGGGTTATTGCACCGCAGAACGGCTAGTCACCGGTCTCGGGGCCTCTTGACCTTGGCTCATCGACAGTCCTAGAGTGATGGTACCAAATTTTTCCCCGATGTTCCACGTGCATGGCCGGGAAAGCAAGGGCCGACGGTCATGTCATGGTTCAGAGGGCAATGGGGTTGGCTGAAGCCTTTTGGGAGGTTCAATAGGCGACAGTCTGAATCCTTTCCCTGACAATCGGCCGGAATTGTCAGGCAGTTGCTTGCTTGCTTGTGAAGTGCGGTAGAAAAACATGTTGGAGTAGGGTGGTAATGACTCATCGGCTAAGGTAAACCGGTGTCAGACTTGAGTACGCCTAATTTCAAGAGAATTGCTTTATATTTTGCAAATATCATATGTTTGTCATGTACTAACTACAATTAAGTGCAGGTAAAGGAAAAAGCCTTTTGTTGTAACATTTTAACGGTTTTGAAACTATTATTTTGTATATAAAATTTCACGGGCACACACCTGGAACTCACCGGCTTTTTAGCTCACACGTTTGTGAAATGTTTTCTTAGGTTTGGAGGAAGAATACCGGGGTGGTGAGGTAAGCGGGGTAAACCTTGGAGGTCAGTTTCAGGAGAGGGAGTAGACGAGGAGTTCAACGTGGATCCGACAAACTTAGTGTCAAGCTTGATATTTGTTTTTCAGTACCTTTGAGTTTCATGTTTCCAGTGTAATAAGAGTTTGACGATGTTCTTTCATTTTGGAGTCGCGACATTTTATTTTATTTTCTGGATTTAGTAATGTTTGAATAAAGATCTAGTTCCCTCAATCCTTTTTCTTGAGAATTTAGTACTCGGGCGGTGGATCGCCGGCTTGTCCCTTTGACTAGACCCCAGTGGACCCTAGGGGTCGGGGATAGGCCTATTACAGTTGGTATCAGAGCCAGGTTTATAGAGGTGTTAGGATAAGGACCCATAAGAACTTGATTTTAGATGAGGGAACATAGGAAGTACTCGCCCTATAAAACTTAAAACCTAGTATAAAATAAACTTCTTGCTTTGATATCACTTCTTTTTTGATATTGTATTTTTCAGGAAATGGCTTCTCCCCTGAATATTGGGTCAACAAGTGGACAAGCTAAACCAAGGAAAAGGGTGGGGGCGATCAGGACTTTTCCCCCAAATATAAATGGGCCAATCTGGAAGAATGCTGAGGAAAATGGTCAAGAGGGAACTTCTATGGAATGTACTAATGAGGAGCTGCACAAAGACCTACCTGTTGATGTCATCGTGGTGGAAGACGATGATTCCGAACCTGAGGAAGACCCTGAAGAAGAGGACCCTGAGGAGGGCGACCCTGAAGGAGAAGGAGATCATGGGGTAGAAACAAACATGGAGCATGAAGACACGCCAACTCCGGCGTATATTCCGGAACCCCAGCCAAACCCGATGATGGAAGACCACGGTGCACCGATTTGGGGAGTAACACCATTAGAGATTGTTTATCTCTATGACCCCTTGACAATCAGGGGTAGACAGCATCACTGGGCCAATGGATACGAAAGGCTGGTCTGGGATGAGTGTTTGGCCCTACGAGAGGAGATTCGGGACTTAAAGGTGGCATTATGCGATGCAAGGAGGAAAATCGAGCGCATGAGGCAGGGGATCATGTGATGGGCTGATTTTTTTTTTTTTTTTTCTTTCAATGTTCTTTTTAGGAAAATAATCTTTCGGTTTGGATAATTTTGTTGGGTAATAAACACTTTGGCAGTTCTAGGTGGTTGACATTAATAAAAGTATTATTATGGTTATCATTATTCTCTTCTTTTCTTTTACTTTTACGGTCCGAGATGGTTGTAGGCTCGAGAGATATTAAACGTTAACTCCTTGCGATGGCACGACGCAATACACGGGTGAACTACCGCAACATGATTCAGGTGGCGGCTCTCAAGGAGGAAGGAACTTGGACGAGAATGAGCCGGTGGAAAGGTTGGTCCTGGAAGAAGACCCAAATCCGAATGACGAACAGGAAAACGTCGAACAAACCCAAGGCAACGTCAATCAGCAGAACATTCCAGGGGTAGACCCAACCTTAGCTGCCATCCTAGGACAACTGAGTGCTGCTGTAACCTTATTGGCCAATGATCATAACGGGCCTCATGGACAGAACCGGCATATGGGAAATGGAGGAGGCCAGGTCAACCAAGATGAGGACAGACAGCTTGAACGCTTTCTAAAGTTTGGTCCCCCGGAGTTTTTCGGTATTCCAGACCAAGCTGACCAAGCGGAGAGGTGGTTAGAAAGGATGGAAGATATTTTCGCCGCCCTTGGATATGGGGATCGACAGAAAGTGACGCGTTCGCGACATTCAAATTCCGGACGATGCTGATTGGTGGCGAGTATCAAAAGGCGATGGGAAAGACTTAATCGGCCAATGACATGGAATGCCTTCACAGAAGAGTTTTACAACCGCTTCATACCCACTTGGGTAAGGAACCAAAAGGAAGAGGAATTTATGAACCTGAAGCAAGGCTCCATGACAGTAACTCGGTATGAGGCAAAATTCACTAAACTTGCCAAGTATTGTCGGTTGGTAAATACCGAAGATCACCGGACCAACAAGTTCCTGAATGGATTGAGGTATGAACTCCAGACGGCCATGGCTGTAATACCTCCTACTACTTATAAGGCAGCGGTAGAGGCAGCCACAAGGATAGAAATTAAGAGGAGGAATGAAACTAATGCTCGCCAGGCTGCTCAAGCTCGACAGGCAACAAAGCGGGCTTTTCCTTTTGATGGAGGATCTTTATCTGTCGATGGAAAGAAACAAAAGACACCTGCACCTGCCCCAAATGCTACACCAGCAGCTGCCTCAACGGTCCCTACCGTGGTGTGTTCATTCTGTGGAAAGTCGGGACATATCGATACGCAATGCCGAAGGAAGTTGGGACTATGCTTATTTTGCGGGAGTAAGGATCACATAGCACGAGAGTGTACATTCAGAGCGAACCGCCCGGCACAGACCACGGACCCCGCACCAAGAGTGGCCTCACAACAAAATGGAAAGCCAGGCAATGGAGGGAAGAAGCCCCAACTGAATGCTAAAGTCTTTGCCCTGGCACAGGAGGACGTAACGGACGATGCAAACGTGGTGGAAGGTACGGTACTTATTCTTGGTCTTAAGGCTAAAATTTTGATCGATTCTGGTGCATCTAATTCTTTTGTGGCTACCAATTTCGCATCTAAGTTGAAATTTGTTGAAGAGGAACTCCCACATATGGTAGTAGTCAATACCCCTACCGGCGCTAGGATGGTAACTGATAAAATTCATAAAAATTGTGTAATGATCATAAATGGTAGGAGTATGAATGTAGACTTGATATCACTTCCAATGAAGGGATACGATGTGATCCTCGGAATGGATTGGCTTTCAAGAAATTTCACACAGGTGGATTGCAACAGAAAATTGGTACGATTCTGTGAGCCTGGAAAATAGGAAGTGACATTTTACGGAGATAGACGCCGAAAGGGAGTGCTGTTAACTACGGGAACTGAGGCCAAAGAAGGGACAAAACAAAGTCGCCTCGCGTATTTAGGCACTCCGCCTAAACGGCCGCCAAGCATTTTTGAGGTAGACATAGTCAAGGACTTTGAGGATGTCTTCCCGAAAAAGTTGCCCTCATTACCACCGTGAGGCGTGAAGTGGAGTTCACCATTGAATTGACGCTGGAATCGAACCAATTTCTAAGACCCCATATAGGATGCCGCCTAAGGAGCTCAAAGAACTAAAAGCGCACTTGGAGGAATTGTTAGAGATGGGCTTCATACGACCAAGTACTTCATGCTGGGTGCACTGTCTGTTTGTTAAAAAGAAGGATGGGAGTATGAGACTCTGCATTGACTATAGAGGGTTGAACAATGTGGATCAGAAAGAATAAGTACCCACTTGCCCCATATTGATGGGTTGTTTGACCGATTACAAGGGTGTGGGTGGTACTCAAATTAGACTTGCGGCAAGGATATCACCAAGTAAGAATCAAAGAGGAAGACATATCCAAGACAGCCTTTAACACCAGGTATGGGCATTTTGAGTTTGTAGTAATGCCTTTTGGCTTAACAAATGCACCTGCGGTATTTATGGACCTTATGCATCGGGTCTTTCGCCCATATGTGGATAGGTTCGCTGTCATTTTATAGATGATATTTTAGTGTACTCTAAGACTAAGGAAGAGCATAGTGAACATTTAAAGATTGTATTGCAAGTTGTGGAAATATTACTCAAGAGACTCAACTTCTTGAGGCTTGACAGGTGCTCACAGATTCTCGAGCCTTAGGATTTCGTGCATAATATTTTTGTACACTTTATTTAATTATAAACGACATATTAATTGTGATACATATAAACAATTAATATGTCAAACTCTAGTTTACTTTATGTCATAGACACAATTAATATGTCATAGACATAGCTTTTACTTTTACTTTTGCATGCTTGCCGCCCACATCTACATACTCAAGTGGCACCAAGCTAGTGCTAGTCTCTCTCAATTGTATCTATTTATACACCTCTCATATCAATGAATAAGATAAGTTGAAGTTTACTCTTGTGTTAACACATTCTCAAACTCTCTTCATGGTATCGGAGCCATTTGTGTTCTAACTTTTTCATTTGCAAAACTCATATTTACGAAGAATGTCTTCCACATCCGACATTACTTCAACCTCGTGAGACTCTCAAGAAGACCTCGGTGGTGAGAGTCTTGACAACTCTCTTCTTTATACAAACCATAGACTTGATGGTAACAACTATCTCATTATGGTCAAGGTCTATGAAAATGTACATTTACGGACAAAGTAAGATGGGATACTTATGCGAACAAAACCTCGCACTCTGAACCGACCCGGTTTTGAAGCATGGGACACAACAAATAATCAACTCATGACCATCCTCACGAGGTCAATGACAAAAGAGATAAGTGAAAACTTTATGATGTATGATAACGCCAAAGAAATGCAGGATAATGCCGGAGATCTTTACTCCAAGAAGGATAATACATCCGAGGTATATGAACTAGAAGCTCATTCAAACTTGCGAGCAAGGGGATATGTCTCAGACTCAATATTTCAATCAACTATCTAAGGCTTGGCAACACTTAGATATGTTAGAAACTCACTCATGGAATGATGTCAAGGATCTTTGCTCTTTATAAAGACATCATAGAAAAGAAGAGAGTATTCAGGTTCCTCACCGGATCGAATCCTACTCTTGATGATGTTAGAGGAAGAATTCTTGCCACCAAACCTCTTCCAAATCTCAAATCCATGTTTGCCGAGGTCAAACATGAAGAAAGTAGGAGAAAAGTCATGCTTCAAATTCCCTACCGACAACCCTACTCAAGGTGTGCTTTGCCTCATGGTATCGGGAAAGGCTGCTGAGGTTCTTTGAGACATCAGAAGCCTACTGAGAAAATCGAAAACTGTTCGTGATCACTTTAAACGCACAAATCACACCAAGGACAATCTTTGGAAGCTCCATGGCAAGCCTAACTCCTCAAAAACCTCAAAACCTATCAGGGAAAGTCAAGGCAGACACATCAGTGAGGAGGAGAATGACAACCAGATGAATGCTCAATTTTGTGGCATTCAAAGCTTTCCTGAATCAACAAAAGGAAGGTAGTCACTCTACTGATGTTGCTACTCATACTCATACAGGTAAATTCTACTCTTCTCTTAGCAATGAAACATGGATTGTTGATTCTGGGGCATCCTCCCATATGACTGGTAATAAAAACCTTATAACCAACTATATGCCTTGTCACCAAATTCATAACATTAAAACTGCTGATGGATCTATCTCTCGTGCAAAAGGTGTTGGAAATGTTAAACTCACTAATAAGATATGCCTTCAGGATGTCCTATTTGTTCCAAACTTAGACTGCAATCTTATATCTGTCAGTAGACTCACTAAAGATTTGAATTGGACTGTTGTTTTTAAGGAAAATCAGTGCACATTCCAGGATCCTACTTCACAGGAAGTGATTGGGAAGGCTAAACCTTACTGATTTGGATTGTTTACGGTCAACCTCCTGAAGACAAGATCAAGACTGAATCGCCTCAAAGACTGCGCTTCCTGACTTTAGACAATATCATGTTATGGCATTATAGATTAGGACATCCAAGTTTTGGTTACTTAAAATCTTTAACTCCTGAATTGTTTAAAGGATGTAATCTGAATGACCTTCAATGTGATATTTGTCAATTTGCTAAACTTACAAAATCTGTGTATGCTAAGTTACCTCATTTGCATTCCTCACCCTTCACCTTAATACACAGTGATGTGTGGGGACCCTCTAGGGTGAAAAGTATAACAGGAAAAAGGTGGTTTGTCACCTTTATTGATGATCATACCAGGAACACTTGGGTTTTTTTAATGAAAGACAAATCTGAAGTTGGTCATATCTTTCAAGAGTTTTATCATATGGTCTCCACTCAATTTGATACTAAGGTCAAGATCTTAAAGACTGATAATGCTCTAGAATACTATGAGTCTAATCTCAGTACCTTCTTGACAGAGAGAGGAATTGTTCATATCAGTAGTTGTGTGGAAACACCTCAGCAGAATGGGGTTGCTGAGAGAAAGAACAGGCACCTGCTGGAAATGGCCAGATCAATCATGTTCACCACACATGTTCCTAAATATATGTGGGGTGAAGCTATACTGACTGCAACTTATTTACTCAACAGACTTCCCAGCAGAGTGTTAGGTTTCAAAACTCCACTCCAAACCCTACTGACCACACACTCTCCTGCCATCATCTTGTTTCCTGATTGCCTCCAAAGATCTTTGGTTGTACTGTGTTTGTGTATATCCATGCTCAACACGTATAAACTTGATCCTAAAGCTCACAAGTGCATTTTCCTAGGTTATGCAAAGGATGTAAAAGGTTACAAGTGTTATTCCCTATTGAAAAGAAATTTTACAATTCTATGGATGTAAAATTCTTTGAAAAGACCCCTTATTACAACAAACCTCTTGAGTCATTCAGCGATGGAAACTGATTGAAATTGACCTAAACCCCTTCCTCAAAGAAACTCTTAACCTCAAAGAACTCTCGATCCTCAAAGAGATCGAACTTGATAGACCTCTACCGACTCTCTACAACCTCATACTTCTCAAAGAACCTCCTGAACAAGAGTCTCATCGACCCAGAGCTCTGCCGAACCGAACCTCAAGACCTAATGAACCGAGTCCGCTGGACCTCCGCTTCTTGACTCTCGGCCTGATCTGTGAAGTGGATGATGAGACCTATTGCTCTAAGGAAAGGGAAAAGATCATGCACCGATCATTCTATTCATTCTTATTTATCTTATGATCGGCTTGTCTCTGTCTTTGCCATGTTTACACAGGACTGGACTCTCACTCTATCCCCGTAAATATTCAGAGGCCCTTCAAAATGATAAGTGGAAGGTCTGCTTTGTTAAAACAGAGATGACCGCCTCCTGGATAATCATACTTGGATCTCACAACTCTTCCAAAAGGCAAGAAGACAATCACCGCAAATGGTTATTCACTATCAAATACACTCGCCGATGGCACTATTGACAAGTACAAAGCCGATTGGTAGCCAGGGATTCACTCAAACTTATGGCATTGACTATAAAGAAACTTTTGCACCAGATGCAAAGCTCAACACTTGTCAGTGGTACTAATTTCTCTAGTTGTCCAACTTGATCGGCCTCTTCATCAATTGGATATCAAAAATGCTTTTCTAAATGGGGACCTTACCGAGGATGTTTATATGACTATACCTCCTGGTTTTATCAATCCTCATACTCAAGGCAAGGTGTGCAAAGCGAGAAATCTCTATATGGCCAAAGCAATCACCAAGGGCATGGTTTGGAAAATTAACAAGCTGTGGTCAAAGTGCTGGATATCACCAATGCAATTCGATCACACTATGTTCATCAAGACAACCAACCGTAAGAGGTCTATTCTTATTGTCTATGTGGATGATATCATCCCACTTGGAGATGACCTGCCGAGATCCAACACTTGAAAGAATTTTGGCAAAGGTATTTCAGGTTAAAGACTTGGGTTTACTTAAGTATTTTCTTGGCATGGAAGTAGCTAGAAACAACAAAGGAATCTCGATCTCCCAAAGGAAATATGTCTTGGACTCTGCTAAAAGAAACCGGCATCTTTGGGTGCAAACTCTCAGTATCCCCGTAGACCCCAGATCATACCTCGCTACATGGTGACATTCTTTGTCGAGGAAAGAACAATATCAAAGGCTTGTAGGCAAACTCATATACCTTTCTCACACAAGACCTGATATTGCATATGGGGTCAGTCTGATCAGTCAATTCATGCATTGCCCTACTGAGCAACATTGGGATGCAGTGAATAGGATACTGAGGTATTTAAAATCCACTCCTGGCCAAGGCCTGCACTTCACCAAGTCTACTGATAGATCAATCAAGGTCTACACCGATCTTGATTGGGCGGATGTCACATTGACGGGAGGTCTACCACAGGCTATTGCTCATATATATGGGGAACCTGGTTACTTGGAGGAGCAAGAAACAACCCATCAGTGTCAAGAAGCGATCTTTGAAAGGTGAACTAAGGGCACTTGTACTTGGCATTTGTGAAGCTCTATGGCTAAAAAGTGCTTGGACCGAACTTCAACCCCGTATCGACAACCTATCACACTCTGTTGTGATAATAATTCACCCTTATGCATGGCGAGAAGATCCATCCATCATGATAAAACCAAGCATGTGGACATTGTGATTACTTTCCGAAGGAGAAGATTGATGCCAAGATTATTCAACTCCAAAGATGTTCCCTCAAAGCAGATCGAATCGATATTCTTACCAAGGCTATTCCACCTCTTATGTTCAAGAGACTAAGTAGCAAACTAGGGTTGCATCAACATATACTGACCAGGTTTGAGGGGGTGTGGAAATATTACTCAATGACTCGGCTGCGAGGCTTGACAGTGTGCTGATTCACGAGCCTTAGGATTTCGTGCATAATATTTTTGTACACTTTATTTAATTATAAACGACATATTAATTGTGATACATATAAACAATTAATATGTCAAACTCTAGTTTACTTTATGTCATAGACACAATTAATATGTCATAGACATAGCTTTTACTTTTACTTTTGCATGCTTGCCGCCCACATCTACATACTCAAGTGGCCGCCCAAGCTAGTGCTAGTCTCTCTCAATTGTATCTATTTATACACCTCTCATATCAATGAATAAGATAAGTTGAAGTTTACTCTTGTGTTAACACATTCTCAAACTCTCTTCACAAGTACTAAAGGAGAATAAGTTGTATGCTAAGTTTGGAAAATGTGAGTTTTGGCTAGAAAAGGTGGCTTTCCTAGGTCATGTAATCTCGAGAGAAGGTATTTCGGTTGACCCTGCAAAGGTGGAAGCAGTGAGTAAGTGGAGTGCCCCGAAATCGGTCACTGAGATTCGAAGTTTTCTCGGCATGGCAGGATACTATCGCAGATTCATCCAGGATTTCTCAAAAATTGCCGGCCCGATGACTCGGCTGTTGCAGAAAAGCGTTCCGTTCAGATGGGATGCCAAGTGCGAAGACAGTTTCCAAGAATTAAAGAGGCGCTTAACTACGGCACCAATCACATCGTGTTACTGAATCTGGGCAACCTTATGTGATTTTTACGGATGCTTCAAAGGAAGGACTTGGTGCCGTACTTATGCAAGGTGATAAGGTGGTTGCTTACGCCTCAAGGAAGTTGAAGCAAAATGAGCTAAATTATCCCACTCATGATATCGAGCTTGCGACCATAGTTTTAAGCCTAAAGAGATGGAGACATTATTTGTATGGAGAGGAATTCCAAATCTTTACAGATCACAAAAGTCCAAGTACCTCTTCTCTCAAAAGGATCTTAATATGCGGCAAAGAAGGTGGATGGAATTTACGAAGAATTCAAATGCCCAATTAACTACCATCCTGGAAAAGCTAACGTAGTTGCCGATGCGCTAAGTAGGAATGTTGTAGTAGCAGCTATGAAAGTGCAAGAGTGGGATATGCTAGAAGAATTAAGTAGATGGAAACTAGAAAGAGTAAATGATGGATTGGTCCTTGCAAATATCAAGATTGAGTCAGAGCTGACAAATGAAATCCGTAGGGAGCAGGATCATGATGACAACTTAGGGAACATCAAGTCCAAGGTTGGAACAGAGAAAGCAAAGGATTTTGAATTGGGCGGCACCGGAACATTGACGTTCGAGAGGAAGAGTGTGTATACCCGATAAAAAGGACCTAAAATCTAAGATTCTCGGAGGAAGCACACGATCCCGTATACTATTCACCCTGGCGAGACAAAAATGTACCATGATTTGAAACAACAATTTTGGTGGCAAGGAATGAAGAAACGACATTGCCCGAGTTGTTTCCCTCTCTGTCTAAGTTGCCAAAGGATAAAAGCGAGCATAAGAGACCGGGAGGCAAACTACAACCTTTACCCATACCGGAGTGGAAGTGGGAACACATTACGATGGACTTTGTCACCGGCCTTCCAAGATCAGGGAGCGGGAAGGACGCAGTCTGGGTAATCGTTGATCGCCTCACTAAAACCGCCCACTTTTTGCCGATCAGTATTAAGGACTCATTGGACAAACTAGCTTCGCAATATGTAAGAGAAATAGTGAGACTGCATGGCGTGCCAGTGACAATAGTCTCGGATCGAGATCCAAGGTTTACATCCAAATTTTGGCCTAAGTTTCAAAACGCAATGGGGACAAAACTAAATTTTAGTACGGCTCATCATCCACAAACAGATGGATGATCAAGCGAACCATACAAACCCTGGAGGACATGTTGCGAGCGTGTGTCTTGGATTTTGGTGAAAAATGGATCGATTGTTTGGCTTATGCGGAATTTGCCTATAATAATAGCTATCACTCATCCATTGGAATGGCCCCATACGAGGCTTTGTATGGGCGACGTTGCCGTACACCTCTTTTCTGGGAGGAAGTAGGAGAACGTAGGGTGTTACCCGAAGACCTTCTAGCCGAAATTGACGAAACAGTTAAGAAGGTACGACTCATACAGGAGAACTTGAAAACCGCACAAAGCCGCCAGAAAAGTTATGCCAATAACCGTCGTAGGGAATTGGAATTTGACGTTGGGGATAAGGTATTTCTTAAGGTAAGTCCGAACCGTGGAATTTCTCGACTACCCAAGAAAGGAAAGCTGAGCCCAAGATTTCTAGGTCCATATGGGATACTCAAACGAGTAGGGGCTCTGACCTATCAATTGAATCTACCAACGCCTTTCCGGGTTACATAACGTATTTCATGTCTCCCAGTTAAGGAAGTATGTACCGTCCCCTGACCATGTCCTTACCGAAGAAAATATACCCTGCAGTATTGATAGTAACCTTGCATACGCCGAAACTCCCCTCAAAATCGTGGACAAGCGGGTCCGGAAGCTGCGTCGGAAGGACCTTCCTATGAGTGCGTGTCCATTGGAAACATCATGGCATAGAGGAAGCAACTTGGGAGTTGGAGAAGAACTTCCGACAACAATACCCGCATCTTTTGAAGGTGCAATTTGAGGACGAAATTTTTCTTAAGGGGAGGTTGTAACACACCAAATCATTGGGTCGTGGCGGGACACATAAGATACTATGTTTGGTTATATTAATTACGGTGGTCGTTATAAAATAAACAAATAAAAACATATTATAACCTCATTATTATTATTTTTTAGATGTAAATGACCATATATATATATATATATATATATATATATATATATATATATATACACACACACGTCTATCTCTTTGTTTTTTTTTTCAAAACAATGAGCGCATGTCTATCTCCTTAATTGTAAATAATATTTTTTTTTATCTTTGATTGAAATAATATTTTTCTGTAATAATATCTCTTTGATTACAACTATATTTTTTTTTTTTTTCAAGATAATACATATAATTGTAAATCAAATTATTTTGTGATATTTACAATTTAATAAATTGTAAATCATACACGTCTATCTCATTTCCTTTTTTTTTCAAAAAATAATGATTAGTTTTATATATACACGTCTATCTCTTCCATTTCAAACCAAATGATTAGGTTAAAAGTGATAGTTGCCGCATGTGGTGGTTGGGTCTCTGGAGATAATGTGTTTAAGTTAAGGATAAAGTGTAGGTTTGAATATCAAATTAAGAGATAAGAGATAAGAGATAAAGTTAAATCAAAATTTTAAATATTGAACTAGACTTATCCATGTGAAGTTTAATCTTATAAATAGGACGTGAGACTTGACTCCATAAAGACACAAAAAAGAGAAAAAGTAACTCTTACAGCAGACGGTCGAAGGAAGGATAGTTGGAGCGAAATTGTATTTGTGAGTTCCATTTTATTTCTTTTTAAGCATGTTTTTATACTCTCATAAAGTGTAGACGTTTTTTTTTTACTCCTCCTAGACGTTTTTTTTTAATGCACCTATGTCTAGCCTAACTGCTTGAGTCGACTGTTGGGAGTAGTAAATTTCAACTAGCAAAGATTATACTAGTATGTTTGAAAGATGTGCGCACTGTTTGGTACCATGCCAGTTGCTTTTATTGAGATACATATGGAGCACAAAAAAAAAAGGGGATGCCCACGTATGATTTTAAACAGATAAATTTATACAATTTGATGTGAGTTCCATATCTTTGTATTCCTTTTTTCCTCGGTTCCACTAATTTATTTCTCATTTCAGATCTACTTGACATATGATTGGTAAAGCATTTAATGCATCTATGCCTAGCCTAGTTTCTTTTTGGTCGACTTTTGTCAGTAAAATTTCTCCACTTGCAAATATTTTATCAGTATGCTTGAGAGATGCGCGCGCTGTTTGGGGTCGACTCTTGACAGTCCATATATATTTTTTTTTTTTTGGCGATGTGTGCTTCGAAAATTTAATTATTTTTATATAGAATACTAGCATAGTAAAGTACGGCTTTTATCATTGCAATTTTGTGAGTCCCTATTTTACATCTATTTATTTACGGTTCAAAGTTTTAATTCATAGGCAATAGGCATTAGCTATTCACTGTTTCGATTGGACAACATCAATGTTTTGTGTATAAATAAATATATATATATATATATATATATATATATATATATATATATATATATGAAAAGGAGCTATGCGAAGAATTCACTTCTTGCGGGATCGTACTATTTGGTCAAACTACTATTTTACAAAATTAAGTAGTAGTATAAATTTGTCCAATTAATTAGTGGTCAAGTTATTATTTAGCGGTCAAACTGTTATTTACATCATCTACTGCATAAAGGATGCTATTCCGAATTATTATTATTATTATTATTATTTTTGTTGTTAACATAACTTTCGGTTCACGTATTATAAGAAGTAGTTTCCATTGATTGCATAGTAATAATACTTATCTATATACATTTTAGGTAATGTATTTGGTGAAAGAAACTTTGTTATATATCATGGTTTTAAAATGACTATCATAAGGCTTTAATTTTGACATACACCGGTCATATTAAAAATTAATAAAAGAGGTCATCATGCTAACCAATTCTTGTTCCTACTTGATGTGAAACTCTTAGCGACTAAGTGAGTGTGGGTTATTGCACCGCAGAAGCGGCTAGTCACCGGTCTCGGGGCCTCTTGACCTTGGCTCATCGACAGTCCTAGAGTGATGGTACCAAATTTTTCCCCGATGTTCCACGTGCATGGCCGGGAAAGCAAGGGCCGACGGTCATGTCATGGTTCAGAGGGCAATGGGGTTGGCTGAAGCCTTTTGGGAGGTTCAATAGGCGACAGTCTGAATCCTTTCCACGACAATCGGCCGGAATTGTCGAGCGCTTGCTTGCTTGCTTGTGAAGTGCGGTAGAAAAACATGTTGGAGTAGGGTGGTAATGACTCATCGGCTAAGGTAAACCGATGTCGGACTTGAGTACGCCTAATTTCAAGAGAATTGCTTTATATTTTGCAAATATCATATGTTTGTCATGTACTAACTACAATTAAGTGCGAGTAAAGGAAAAAGCCTTTTGTTGTAACATTTTAACGGTTTTGAAACTATTATTTTGTATATAAAATTTCACGGACACACACTGGAACTCACTGGCTTTTTAGCTCACACGTTTGTGAAATGTTTTCTTAGGTTTGGAGGAAGAATACCAGGGTGGTGAGGTAAGCAGGGTAACCTTGGAGGCTGTTCTGGGAGAGGGAGTAGGCGAGGAGTTCAACGTGGATCCGCGACTTAGTGTCAAGCTTGATATTTGTTTTTCAAGTACCTTTGAGTTTCATGTTTCAGGTGTAATAAGAGTTTGACGATGTTCTTTCATTTTGGAGTCGCGACATTTTATTTTATTTTACGGATTTAGTAATGTTTGAATAAAGATCTAGTTCCTCAATCCTTTTTCTTGAGAATTTAGTACTCGGGCGGTGGATCGCCGGCTTGTCCTTTGACTAGACTTCAGGTGGACCCTGTGGGTCGGGATAGGCCTATTACATATAGCATTAAGGACAGTTTGATATTTCTTTTCAGATAATAGTGTTGCGAAAACAATTAATTAGTTGTACAATCTTTCAGGTACAATAGTTTTCAATATTCTTTCCTTACTTTTTCTTCATTTGTCAATGCAATTTCACAATGTCTATGTGTAAGAGTATGTGATCAACAAGTAATAGAGTATAATATTGTAGTGAAAACTGCTTTTGAAATGATGCAAACCAATTGGCATAAATATATATTGAGCGGGATCACGAGGGAATGAATATCCACAATGCATATGATGGCAACAATTAATGTCATGTTTTTTATTTACTCCTCTGCCCTAGTCCACAACATCCTGATGATATCGGTCAACTCATCAGGACACCTTATTGAGATTATTTGGGTCTTCATCTACTTAATATACGCCCCAAATGCGAGCAAGGTATGTGACCAAACATTCATATGTATAGATTTTATATATCTTACCGTAATTTTAATATTTAGAATATGCATATTCTGAAGAAAAAAAATTTGCATATGTGATAATCACTATGGATCAACATGATTTTACATCGATCCATCAATCATTAGCATCAACTTAGTATCTCTTAGCAATTTTTGTATACATTAGCATCAACTTTTTGTTTGTGTTGGCCCTAAACTCAAAGTCATGTGTAAAATGATTTTTTCTACAAAGTCATGTTTAAATTGATTTTTAGTGCAATAAACATATAAAAATAAATATATAATATAACACACTCACACTCAGCTCATACCAGTGTTTTTGCTGAGACCACGCTTTACTTCGCTTGTTTTCTCTTTATAAATTAACGTAGGTGATTGATCGATGGGTAGAAAGGATAATATGAGCGATATCATGGATAAAGATTTAGATTGTGCTATGGATATTAAGTTTGGGTTAATGTATCATTTTGTTGTATTTATGTTTCAATGGAAATATTAGGGAATAAGCATATATGTAATGGTGAAATTATTTAATTATTTGGGATTTTTAGTCTTGTTATTAAAGCCGCGGCTAAAGCATCACAGCCCCTCCTTAAATGGCCTCAGTGGACTTAGGGGCCGGAAATAGGATTTTACATAAAGAGACACATAACATAGTGGGCACCGTCCATGCGGCGGGTGTGCTACGTACGGGCGAGCGTCGAGTAACGTGCGTGCTATGTGCGCAGGGCCGGCTCTAAGGTTTTCGGTCCCTAGACAAGTTTGTGTGACGGGGCCTTCATAGTTCGAAGGATTTATTCGAAAACACACTTACGATATAGTACTTCAACATCGTGTTTACAACATATTTTGATATAAAATTCAAATTCATGGGTACCCACAAAACATACCTATAAAATAGTACTAATAGCTTTTTTTCTAGCATATTTAGATGCAAAATCAAAATTAACTTTCAGGAAATAAGAATATGGTTTGGTATTTTTTTAATACATAGATATTGGGCTAATTGGGCCTATTAGAATTTTTTTAATACATAAAGACATTGGGTTGATTGGGTTGGACCTATTAGAATTTTTTATAATAAAACAAGTATTTGGGGGCCCTTCCGGTTGGGTGGGCCTATGACTGGAGTTTAGGCCGCTTAATGGTAGGGCCGGCCCTAGTTGTGTGGTGTGTGTGCGGTCGTGCGGGTGGCGTGCGGCGTGCGTTCTTGTGCTCGTGTGTGTGATGGTTTAATACAGATAAAAATACATGATACATAACTCATTAAATTCAGACGAACAGAATTCCAAACCATTATTTGTCCGGAGCCTTGCCTGTCCGATTCTCAACCAATGCCTTCCATTATTTGAAATTCTTAAAATACTTGACTTTTATGCTTGTGTGGTGTGCGTACGGTCGTGTGGGTGGCGTGCGCCGTGCGTACCTGTGCTCGTGTGTGTGATGATTTAAGGCAGATATAAATACATGATACATGATACATAACTCATCAAGTTCAGACAAACAGAATTCCAGACCATTATTTGTTCAGAGTCTTGCCTGTCCGATTCTCAACCAATGCCTTCCACTACTTGAACTTCTTAATTGCTTGACTTTTATGCTTCATCACCACCACCCATGTCATCCTTGAATAGTCATCAATCACTGACATAAAGTACATGTGACCACATAATGATTCCACCCTAGAAGGCCTCATCAATCAAAATGAACATAATCAAGTGTCTCTTTTATGATGTGAATTGCTTTCGAGAACTACTTCTAAGAAGATTCTCAAACACATAGTGTTCACAAAAGTCTATATTTTTTACCTTATGTCCCTCAAGAAGATCACTTTTAGACAGAATTTGCATCTCTCACACGTATGGCCAAGTCTCATATGCCATAACTTAGTTATATCCTTCTGGTGAACTTCTGATGATGCAACGTGACAGCAGAACTCGATCTGATGGAACCTTGTATAAAATACAAAGTCATTTTCTTGACAGCTATCAGAATCACATCTGAACTCTTGTAGACATTCAAAACTCCACCTTCACCCCTGAATTGAAACCATTGCATCATCCCAAAGAGACTTAATGATAACAAGTTCTTTGTTATAAGTGGAGCATGTCTCACATCATTAAGTGTCTGAATTTACCTTCATGTGTCATGATCTCGAATTGAGCCAATTCCAACTATCTTGTAGACATTGATGTTTGCCATGAAATATGTCCTCCGTCTATCGATCATAAGTTGTGAACCATTCCCTACTTGGACAAATATGGTAAGATGTTCCGAATCCAAAATCCACACATCAATGTGATGTATTGATTCTTGACCACTGTGAGCAATATCTTCTCTCAATTGGTGCCATGTTCTATTATGGAAGCGATGCGATTTCTCTTACATCTGCTTCTTCTTCTTCTTTGGACATTCGATTTTCCAATGTCCATACTCCTTCTGATAATTACGACATCTTTTTATTTTAGACCTTTAGAACCACGCTTCTTGGATTTCTTCTTTCCAGGGTTTCATTGTCCTTTCTCACTTATACATCGGCAATTAATCCAAAGAACTGATTTTTGTACATGTACCTGCTGCTTTATGGCGTAACTCTCGAGTATGGAGAGATGACCTAACATCTTCCAACGACACAATATCCTTCCCAATGATGAACGATTGCAAAAACTTCTCATATGATGATGGCAGTGTTACAAGCAAGATTAGAGTTGCAACCTCATCATCAATCTTTACATCAATATTCCTTAAACAATGCAATAGGGTGTTCAACTTGTTTGTCGTTTCACACGAAAGCGGGAGTTGAAAAACATTAGCATAAGTCGTAAAGAGGGAAATGAGCTCGTTTGAGCTGGGCTCAAGCTCGAGCTCGAGCAATAGATTAACAAACAGAATTCAAACATAAAATAAAATTTGTTTATTAAACAAACAAACCCGAGCTCGTTCGTGTCTTAAACAAACACAAACTCAAACATTATATATTCAGTTCGGCTCGTCTCATTTATACCTCCACTATGTACTTAGGCGTAAAGAAAATTTGATGAGCCAAAGATGCTAAATTAGTATGCAAAGTGCAAACAAATGAGATCTAGCATGATAAACGGTTGGGAAAAAGAAAAAGAAAAAATAATAGCTTTTCATACATACATAAATTAGAATGCAATCAAAAAATTGCAGGAAGAAAATTCACAGCAAGTTTTTATTGAGATTCAAGGATTTACTGCTATCGTATTTCTTTAAGCGAATGTTTCCAGTCACATCTACAATATTCACTACAAACACTGGTGAATTAAGACCGAGTCGAAACTTAAAACACGAAATCAGCAGAGTTTCCATAATGTTACAGGTAAGTTAAGCAATTTGCCCATGGTGGTTCAGCCATTCCAATTAGATAGGTGTTAGCACTTCCGTGTTCATCTTCCCGCTTATTTTCTGATCAATACAACTTTGAAAAGATAGGAAGTAGTAGACATGATCACTAGTACAATTGGCATACACATTGTTGTTATGACGACACACCGGATGTCGACTTGTTCCTCGAGCAGCTCGCGTCTAAAGTAAAGTTTGGCTGTGTCTCCTCTCGGCATAGATCCTGTACATTTAAGGGTAAGAACACCAGCATTAATACCTTTTAACAAATTCGTTACTTTTAAGACTCGCACACCATTTTTCTACAAAATCTCTATTGCGGGTGAAAGGCATCGAATCCTCTACCGTCATAATTTAGATGATTATGTTGTTTTGCACCACAAGTAGCGCATAATTTAAGGATTTAGTATATTACAGATTCAAATAGATAAGAGATGGTTTTTTGGCAGATATAAATGGTTTGGGGTCGTTGTTTCACAAATGTGACTTATTTGGTATTGTAGCTGGAAGTCTAATGTAATTCTTTCAAAGGAGATGTACCTTAGAAGATGATGGCAAATGATTAAAGAGTCCAAAATGACTAGGCAATGATGATTCGGCTCCAAATGACATCCCTGAACTGCTGTTATTTATCATTGAAGGTACAGCAAGTTGATGTCCAGGCATTTTGGGGTTGTGAGTACCAAATACAGATTGCATGACGGGTGGTTGATTTCCTGGTAGTGCCTCTACTCCTCTGCTAGTATTAGCCAATACAATCCCAGCATCAAAGTCTACAGGCAGTTGCATTGACGGCAAACATCCCCCCGGGACATAATTTGGGTGCAGACTAAGTCCATTTCTAATTGTCAACATCTGAAAGCAAGAAAATCCGCTACATGATAAATAAAAATAAAAGCCAACTTCTTTTTACTGTTCATAATAAAATCCAGAATCACAGCTAAAATGTAGGAACCATCGATCAGACCATAGAATGCATCCAATGGAATGAGGGGAAGGAAGCACTGAGAGGACACTGTTCCACGACTCCTAACCTACCGTTCATTTCTTAAAGAAGATCTATGAAGCCAAACTGACAATCATGGTAGGAATAAATAAAGTAAAAGACCACTGTTTTAGCTTTAGAGTGATGTGCTGGACCATGTAAATCAAATAGCTACAATGAAGTGCTTAAAATATTGGTCTGCATTTTTATGAACTGTTCTTGAAAAAAGAAGGATCATATTCACCTGAAGGACAATGACCGAAAGTTAAGTAATAAAAATCACTTATTGCAATTGACAGTACTTCAAAACATATCATAGATTCCGTGGTAGATAGCATGTGCGATTAAATCTGTTCCCAGCCAAATTGCTAAAAGACTATAACCTTGTGATAAAACAAAACATAACTTCAGAAAATAAATTAATATTCACAGAATCGGGATACTCACGCGCGCGCGCACACACACACACACACACACACACACACACACCCCCATCCAAGACAATGAATTTTCATATGAAACCCAAGAAGCAAGAACGATTCAGTGGCGAATAAATGGACATAGGCAAGATGAAATGCAGTTATACAGCACCTAAGCATGAACGGATGTACATGCTATCCAGCATGCGGCAGGCATAAATGCCTAAAACTGCAGATTCAACAACTTAAGGGACACAAAGCAGAGAAACTGCAAGTACGGTATTAAATTCCACATGCTGAAGATTGAAGAAAAACTCCTCAAAGTTAATCAATCGGACGCGTTAGCCCAGCATTCTTCATCTAAGAGCCCTTGTTTACCACCCTACAGATCACAAATAAAGCTCCTTTGATAATCCCCAAACCTCGGTTTTCTGTGGTGTTTTTCAAAATTGACAACAATTGAAGTAGAGAAAATGAGGTGATTTGAGGATCTAGCATCCATATGATTGAAGAATGAATATGAACAGTAATAGCATTCTTGATAGATTGTTGAAGAATTAACTATGGCTTTAAATATGCTTCATTTTTACCCCCTCTCTTGTTCAGAACATCGCAAGCTCATCCCGAAAGAAGGAACAATGATGCATAATGAAAGAACTAGAATCATCTGAAATACCGAATTCCAGAAATAATGACTGGTAAAAAAAACACCAAAAGGGAGCATGGGAATAATTGGACACCTGGACATGTAGTTGAAGCTGTTTAAGATATTCAATGGCTTCATCCAGCATTGATGCCTTGTCCGTCTATTCAATAAAAGCACACAAGATACACTGTCAAGGTTCACAAACACCACACACTACCTCCTAGCATTTAGACATAATGTGCAAGGCACTGATAAGGAAAAAAGTTCAAACATGCACCACCTTATTGGAATTAGGGACAAGATTCTGCAAAGCCTTCAATTTCTCATTGATTTTACTCCGCCTCCTCTGTCAGGAACACTAGTGTTAGCCAAATGACTTCAAGCTCAAACGAAGACCAAGTTACTTTGACTGAAAAAAATTCCAAACTACTAGTAGAGGCAAACCTTTTCAGACATATTATGCACCTCCGCAGATCTAATCCTCTTTGAGGAACTTGGATGAACCCGGTTTCTTGTGTCCTCTGAAGCTTCAAATGCCTTGATCCCAAGAAAAAATAAACCAAAAGGAAAATGAATATTTTGGTAGCAAATCATAATTTACAAAATAAGGATGCTTACTACATGGTAAAAGATTCAAGCTTTTCCTGTTCAAGTGAAGAACTTATGAAATAACCATCACAGTATATCCGGCTTACAATCACAAACGAAGCACCAAGAACTCGTATTATCGAAGTAACATCAGTGAAAACTATTAAACATCATCCTATGAATCAAACAAAGAAAAATCATCCCAAACAGACAGAAACCGACCACTAGATAAACTGTATAAAGCTTTTCAGTTGCTGATACATCAACCGACCAATTGGAAATTCAAACAAAGACCACATAAACTAACAAGTCCACAGCTAGCAAATATAAACTGCAAAATAAAACCCAAAATGCCTTAATCCTGCTAGAATCAGTTTACTAACAATACGAAGCAAATTAAAGTATGGTAGTAATCTTCCGTTAGTTAAATCAATTATTGCCTCTCTAGATCAGCTCCGCTGGCAACCATGTCCGATGGCAGGTTGTTAGTTCGATTCTCCATCTTGCTATGAGCTCCAAAATTTCATCTTGCAGAGCTAGATTCACCTATAAAACTTCTTATGTAGCCCAATTCTTGTTCTCTCAGACTTAGGTCCCACGACCCACGGGGAAGAAGTCTGAGAGCGTAATCAAAGGAGAAAAGAAATAAAAAGCATAAATACATATATATTCAATAACAGAAAATCAACCTTATTCGTGCTTATACGCTCTTCTCTCTTCGAAGAAGAGGTTCCTGCATCACAGTCTCCACTGGCAGCTGAATAAAATGCCTTGTCGACTCTCTCTCCCGCCTCGCTCTCGAAAAAACAGCCAGGATCCGAGAAATTCAAACTAGCACCGGAGCCTCGGTACTCGAGAACTGTCGAAGAACCACCGGTAGTCGTCAATCCAGCCGGAGAAGCATGTAAAAGGTTGTGGAGAAAAACACTCATATCTTCCGGTTCCGGCACCGGTTGGTATACAGAACGTCCATCTGGTCTCCGTGGATCCGACATTGAAAGTGGAAATTGATGTGAAATTATTTACTGCTGCTGCGTTTTCCTTGCTGATGATCTTCTATGTTTGAATGAGGTGAACGAGTTAACTCGGCACCAATTTTATGACAGAGAAGTGTATCGAATGCCGTCTAGTCTTTATTTTGTTATTTATTACTTATGTGTACTATCAAGTAGTAGTTGATAAAGATATATTTTATTCAAATCAATTATATTCGTTACATGCTACGATGCACCGACTTGTGTCCGACATAAAACACGATACGACACGTTGTATTAAGTTTATATGTTTTTTTTATAATTTTTAATATTTTGAAAATCAATCACAATTTCTTATGGTATGTGCATCACATAAATATGTAGTCTTGGCGTGTCGTTTTTCAAAAAGTTAATAAAGAGACAGGATATAATCGCAATAACTTTATCATTGTAAAGGTTCTTGAGTTGTCGTTGGGAAGAGGGAGAAGGAAGTTATCAATTTGAAGTTTGAAGTTTTGAAGACGTCATTAGAAGGAGATTAAAGTAGTTTTTGATTAATCCTTCTTTAATTATCTCCCGCCATTAACTGAAAACGAGCTTTGTCGATATTACGTTCAAAGGTCCTCAATTTTGGGTCTATCTATGGGATTGCAGTATGATTTGTGGTAATAATTAAATAAAAATTCTTATGAATACAATATTTTTTAAAAATTGTATCAATTAGCATTATTACAACGATTTATTAACCAACAACATATTAGCCCTAATGGTTATCACTATGAATCTTTTGTTACCGAAAAGAAAAAAAAAGAAAAAAAAACAACAATTCATTTTTAATAAAATACACGTAATAAAAATGTATTATGTTAAATTAAAGACCATATTATCATAAAATCTCACTTTATTAAATCAAATGTTATACTATTTCGTTCAGAAATTTGAGTCATTTGCTTAAAATTATACCGTCTAATAGTTAGCTTTTGACATACAAAACTTAAAACATAACTTTCGTTTCCCAAAACAAAATAAAAAATACTCCCTCCGTCTCCGTATTATGTTCGCTTGACTTTTCACACAGATTAAAAAAATCATAAATGAGCATTTTTAATATTTCAACGCAAAATATTGTATTGTTTTTGGGAGTGAGCATAATATTGCGTTGTTTAGTGTGAAAGTGAAAACAATGATTAATCTTGTATTGAAATGTGAATGAATTATATTTTGAGACACCAAAAAAAATTAAAAAGACATATTCATGACGGAGGAGTACAACGATTCATTTCTAATATATTACGCGTAATAAAAATGTATTATCTTAAATTAAAGATTTATAATGTATTTCATTATCATAAAATGTCATTTTATTAAATCAAATGTTATATTATTTTGATCAAAAATTTGGATCATTTGTTTAAAAGCATACCGTCTAATAGTTATCTTTTGACATATAAAACTTAAAACATTATTACATCATCGCATCGAGTTGAAAAAATATGGACTTGAAAATACATGGATTTGTCGTTACATCGATAGTCATCGAGACGCACCAATTTAAACTACAAGGATGGTAGCTTATTGTGATGATGGTCACTTACCTACCACAATTTTACTAGCAAATGCACTAGGTCCATCGAAGTATTTCGAAGAGTACAAGATGATCCCATAAGCCCATGATTAAGTAAGTCCTTTTAGATCTTAATACGGTCCATCAATAGTTAAGAACTGTGGTTTGTTATTACTAAAAACGGTAACAAGATAAAGTATATAAAAACACTAATATGGAGAATATAACCGAAGTTATTATCCAACTAACAATTTTATTGCCCCAGTCAATAATCGAAAGTGAATGAAACCACCAACCTACCATTCTTGTTCTTGCTATGATTATGGGTGTGATTTCCAGTTATGGCTAACAAGCCACTGATACCGCAATATGGCGTCCTATGTTTGATTCAACGGTCCAACCATAAGGATCTAGCTGACCAAACATGCATTTAATCTCTTAGAAACGTTAAACTTGAGTTGAAAATCTCACTCAAAAACCAATTCTAAACATATGCTATGGCATTGGATTGGTCGGTCGATTTCAGTCGAATTTAGGCATAGAGCACTAGACAGCAGCGAAGAATCTCCTCAAGTATGTTAAGAGAACGGGGGATTATATGCTTGTGTATTCGGGTGCAGACCTGAATATCGTTGGCTATACTGATTCTGACTTTCAGTCGGATAAAGATGATCGTAAGTCAATCTTGGGCTTAGTGTTTACTCTTGGTTGTAGAGCTATAGTCTGGAGAAGCGTTAAGCAATCCAGCATCGCCGATACAACTGTGGAAGCCGAATACATAACAGCTAAAGAGACGGTATGGCTTAAGAAGTTCTTTTGTGATCTGGAAGTCCAAATCTAGATAAGCCGATACCTCTTTATTGTGACAAGCAAAGGAGCAGTGTTGAAGTCCAAGGATCCTCACAACCATAATAGGTCAAAGCATATAGAGAGGAAATACCCCATGATCAAAGAGCGACGTGTCGGTCCTAAGGACTGCTTCAACTGACAATCTTGTTGACCCATTTACCAAGACGATGGCATCTAATGTCATTGACAAGAACTTGAAGGGTATGATATTGAGAGATATGTCTTATCTGCTTTAAAGCAAGTGAGAGAATGTTGTACATAGGATAACGGTGTGCTCTAAAAACAATTGTAGTTGTCCTTACAAGCAAGTGAGAGATTGTCAGGTGTAGTGTCCGAAAGACAATTTATGGTAATTGTTTTTATTATTAATAAATGACACATTTATATATCATCTTATTATTTACTTTGTCTTTATAGCGGGATGACGCTGGATCTTGCATGACAGGAGGCGATAATAGTACAAATTTTTCGCTATCAACAAAATTGTATATTAGTGATTTTTATGTCCATTTATATTTGAGGAGAAACGCTACTAAATGATGAAAATAAACACCACTGAATGTTGCGATATATATTGAATAAAACACTACTATATATCGTATTATCCGAACACATCAACTATTATACTTCCAAAATAAATATTTGCACATTAAAAACAATGTTTTTCAGAAGAAAAAAACATTTCACACATTAATATTTTTAATTTTTATAAGTAGAATGCTATCATATTTGTTTATATCGCTTTTGTAATGTCTGTGTATTTTATCCAATTGTTATAAATTATATGGGCGAATATAAATTTTAAGGGGGCAAAAAAAAATACATAACATGTATAGTAGTGTATTTTCCGGATCCGAAGATGGCGACTACCCCCAATAAGGCTAGGTCCGCCCCTGCGTATAAGTAATACACTACTCAAAATCCTTAGTCGTATCTATATAACCATATAACTTAGTGTGTGTCACAATGTTTAAGTTTATGGTAACCACTTGAATTGTTTAGTCCATGGTGAATTTAGTTAAAGTGTGGGGTCTATTGATTAATCTACCATTAATGTGCCCGAAACATTTTATGACGTGACCGTCTTATCTTGAATGTCGATATTGGTTATCTAAGTGTAACATTTATATATGACATAATCATATAAAACTATGACCGATTTAATATGCATTTCTCATATAATTTCATAATTGAGAAATCTTAATAAGTCACAATATGATCATTTATGGATTAATAAATCACAAAATTACCATTTATGATGACTCATTGTGGGTAACAAGTTTTAAAAAAATTGGATTAAGGTTGATAATGATCAATTTAGTACTTAATATGGTAAAAATGACCTAGTAAAAAGACAAGGGTTTATAAAGACAAAATTAAGATGATGATCCGGTAATACTCTATTTATTTAGAAAGGAAAAAAATAAAAGCACAGCGAGAATTGAGGAAGCAATTAACGCGGACATGATACAAGCATCAACAGGACATGCGCATTAATTTAATGGAGAATTAGGGATAACGACAGCTTTTAGAATATTTTTGAGTAACATGACAGCCAGACATTTTTTTATAGGGAGAATAACAACTTTTTATATTTTTTATCGCCTAAATGACAAAACCAAAAATAGAAATTTAAAATAAAAAAATAAAAAAATCATCGCCCGAGATCCAGGACTTGTTTTTTCCTGGGAACCTTTTTATTAAAATTTTTCTTCTCTTTCTTCTATGATTTTCGAACGATTATATCTTTTGATCTAGAGATCCAAACGCGATACAAATTTCACTGAATTTTTTATTTTTTGATGCTTTTGAGACTTGGTTCGATATAATTACATCGTTTTTCGTGAGATTCATTGTTGAAATTCACTCAGTGGATCTTCCCAGTGATTCCTGAAAATCAGTGAGTATCGACAGTGAATTTCGTACAATAGTGAATTTCGACAGCGGATTTTCTGAAATCACGTCGGAATATGTTGAATGTGGTATCAAAATAAAGAGCATGAAAAATAAAATATTTGGTGAAATTTTTTTCAAATTTAGAGTTTTAGATTGAGAGATATAAGTATTTAAAAAAGATGGTTGAGAAAGAAAGTATATTGGGTTTTCTTTTTATTTTGGGAAAAACACGCCCCTGGATATAAATTAAAAAAAAATAGTTTTGTCTTTATGCAAAAGTTTCAAAAAATTGTCCTTCATCTTAATTGATGAAATGTTTGTGTCCTTCCTCTTAATTTAAATGGAAGTATATACAAGGAAAATATATACAAATAGAATACAAATTAAAATAGATATGTTATAAAACTAAGAAGATAATGGAGGAAGAACAAGAGGAAATGCAAGTATAGAAGAAGGGAAAATTTCTTGTGTATTATTCCAATGATATAAGAGGGTATTTATAGTAGAGATTACAATGTGAACACAATAATCTGAATTAATCACAAATCTATTTAAATCAATCAGAATAATAGATAATCCATCAATGATATTATTTCATAACACTCCCCCTTAGATATTTATTATTTAAAATACAACAGATATGATATGCCTCATTAAAACCTTACTAAGAGAAAACCCAGTGGGAAAAAAACTTTTTTTAAGGAAAATAGTACATATTTATCTGTTTGATTTACTCCCCCTGAACTAAGCATCAATTTAGATATTTCAATTGCCGCATCCCAATGCTCTTCACTAGTCTTTCAAATGTTGTAGTCGACAATGTCTTTATAAATAATTCTGCTAGATTATCGGTTGACCGGATCTGTTGCACATCAATCTCCCCATTCTTTTGCAAATAATGAGTAAAGAAGAACTTGGGTGAAATATGTTTTGTTCTATCCCCATTAATATAGCCCAATTCAATTGAGATATGCAAGATGCATTGTCTTCATATAGTGCAGTTAAATGATTTTCATTCTCATCTAGACAATGTCTCAATGAATAAATGGTAGAATTGATTGTCTCGATCGTAATTGCATAACATATATGTCATGTACTATTAACTTTGTTATAAAAACCCACTGGGAAAAAAAACTAGACAAGGTAAATAGTTCATGCCATATGTTGTTGCACTGACTGCCTCATTAAAAACCTTTAACTAAGAAAATCCTTTGGGAAAAACTTGGTTAAAGGGAAAAAGAATACAATCATTGGTTTTAAGACCAAATCCACACAAAAGTTTTGAAGTTGTCGTTCTTCATGACGACAACAATCTTTCAAATGTACGCATTCCATTATTATAAATACTTATTATCCAAAACCGATGTAGGAATAATCTTAGTGAACAAATCTATTAGATTGTCACTAGAGCGTACTTTTGCATATCACTCTCTTTTAGAGTTTATTGGATAGTCGAATGTAGGGGCTAATAAGTGTCATTCCCACTACTCACTTGTGCAACACATGCAACACAATCAACACTGTAATCAGCTAAATAATGGGGAAAGTAATCTAATCGAAATTTGCATGCATATATTTCCACTATCATGCATCGTAATTCCTTAAAATTTATGACATTAACCATGCATTACTTATATATATATTCATTTCTCAATAGGAATCTACTCAACTGGTCATACTACATTCAACATGAATGTTAACGACCTTAGCCATATGCATGTTGCGATTGTCATATTAATTCATTTTTGAAATCTATCAAGTATTTTTATATCAATATTCTTGTCCAACGACCCATAAATATGCGGTCATGACATATGGAAATTCAAATTTACTGCCAAATATATTAATTATCGGAACATAATATTATCTATAATGAGAGCATATATTTGATCATTAACAAACAAATATTTCCAATACAAACTCAACCTCAATTGCTTATTTTATTTTTACCTAGTCTGAGTGTTTCTGACACTCTGCTGATGACTTAGGTACTGGATCCAGATATTATAATAGCAATTAAAGAGGCGAATATGTCGTCAACGACTATTATATTTTATTATAAAATTTTCCCATAAACTCATTTCTAATTTGATATTAGCATAAACCAAATCCTTATCAATGTATGGATTGGTTGTTCCGCAACCCCAATATTTAATCATCTGTCGCACGTGCAATTTTATTTTTTTGGGGTTTTCGTCTTGAAGACGGATCTCTTTAAGAGATTTCATGAGTGGCTGAATATGAATTTATTTTTCGCGGATATTTATCTTTTACACCGATCGGTATTCTATGCTTCTGGCATAGAGAAATATCATCAGTCATATTGTTGGTGCCTTTATAAATAGTCACTCATTTAATTTCAATAACGGCATCTGGCGGATTACTTGTTAAATACTACAAGTAAATTATTTTCGCAATTCACTTAAACTGATGCGTGGAAGACCGTTTATGTTGTTAAAGTTTATCGGCATTCTTTTATTCTAACATGGGGTTTTCTTTATCTCCCCCTAATGCCGAGAATCGATCTTCATCAAACATGTTGCACCGAGCTATAACTTGATGCTCTTTTATTCACTTCAAGCGATTTACACATTTAAAATATAGTGGTTTCATTAAATATCTCGTTTCATGAGATTGTTGAAAATATTATCTCTCTTGCGCTTTATATACCACTATGTGATTTCTGATTCTTCAAGAATCATTTAAATTATACATCATATGTAGAGAAATCACTCGAACGAGACATTGAACTCTTGGTTCATTTCTCCATTTTGCTCAGAAAATATTTGGTGTACGCAAAATGTGCATAAAATCTACCCTTCATAGGATTGATATCAATGAATGATATGTGAACTCATAGTTCATTTATGTCGAAGTTTGTCACGAGATATAATTCATATTGGGTTTTCCTCCCATCATTCTCGGACAACATTTTTTCATAATCGATATGTCGAAAATTTGCAATAACCCGCGACGGATTCAACATTTTAATGTGAGATCCTCTTATACGGATATCAACAAATTTCTTCTATATTTTTCGATTTGTGGATAAATTTTGTCTCATATAGAAATATTATATTTGTTCACAATTATGGATACAGTATATCGAGTTATACCAATGTTCTTGAATCACCATCCCAATTCTAGGGGGATTCTCACATAAAGAATGTTTATAACCACAATATTCAGAATCACTATATGCATCTTAAATATTTAATTTTGTCGCATTCATTTCACAGAATGATTGTGGTGCATCCCATATAATATGATACATATATCATTGTTTTAAATGATGCATGTAGTATCAGTCACATTCTCTTCATGGAATGGACACATCTCATTATTTTCAAACACATTGTTTATACACATTTCATCGGGAAATAGTATATAAAGCAAATATTTCAATCTCGATATAACACCCATATTACTCAAAAAAATCGAGACTTGAGAGAGCATAATGCTTTATTTCAAACAATTTTGTTTCAATATAGCACTTGCATATTGCATTATCATTTGCATATTTCATTAATTCTTTTGAGAACTTGTTTCTCAATATAACGCGCGTGTCGCACTATTGATGAGGCAATTTAATTGCTCTCATGTTCCGACTCCATTTCTTCCTTAGAACGAAATGAGCAATTAATTTTTCCAAAATATAACAATTGTCACATAATATAAATGAATTACAATGATTAATTATTTTAAATAGAAAATTATATTATGTATCAATTCAAGCAAATCAAATCGATATTGTAAATGCTAGTGGATCCGAGAGACAATTATCCAGTATTACAATTCCCAAATCAATCATTATGAATAATTTCACTCACCAATAAAGCACCATAATATGTTGTCATATTCATTCTTATCACAACTAGACAACAAATTTTGAATATGATAATATCATAGAGCAAATGCGCCTTACAATCAAAGACCATATACATGGTATTCATTTTTAAAAACGCAGGTTGAATATTTTGTAATAAAGATAAGTATAAATAATCACATTAATGATTATCACTACTCTTACAATAATCATGCAAAATAAAATATTTTCATTGAATAACCAAATATGATTTTATTTATTAAAATCAATGCAAGCACTTTTGCCAAAAAATTCAATGAATGCATTAATTGCCTCAATGATCATGCAATTATTG
This sequence comes from Gentiana macrophylla, assembly GCA_026214975.1. Taxonomy (NCBI): domain Eukaryota; kingdom Viridiplantae; phylum Streptophyta; class Magnoliopsida; order Gentianales; family Gentianaceae; genus Gentiana; species Gentiana macrophylla. Next base: position 46,474,129 of record CM047806.1, read on the forward strand.
TAAGGTTATAGGTAATATAAATCAAATTAGCTAAATGATATGACAACATCATGTTCTTATTTTTCATATCATATCAACTTTATAGTGAGAAATATATTACTAAATTATAAAGCAACGTATAAAACATTCTCATGTCGTATCAAATAAAGATTATATATGCGCACAACGTAAGTGATTAACACAACTACGTACACAATCATGTGAAATATAATCTATTTAATTTTAACTATTTAAAATGACTTTAATTAATATGAATATGATTGCAAAAGTAATATACACGTTGATTAATCCAGCGATTGAGAATCATATATTATTATTGTGGTCAAATAACAAGATTTACTTACCAAAAATACATGATGATACAATTTTTTTGCTTTTTTCTTTTAGAAGAAAACTAGCCATCTGTATCAATTATACACAATCGATAAAATAAAATTCCAAAGCTACTATATATATCACAAAATACTTTAGCCGTATCAAAATAAGGCCAAGACAAGAAACAATTTATTTATTAATAAACGATGCTTAAGTTTAAATGCATCGTATAAACAATTTCTGTAAATCGCCACTAAATCTGACATGTGGCGTAATCTTCTAAAAGATTACTTTGTTTCTTGTCATGATTATTGTTTTAATCATATAAAAATAATTTTGTGAGGACTGTATCAACCATGTCCTCCTCCACTACCGTAACCAAATATTTATAAATTGAGTCACGTTATTTATAAAGTATGAACTCTCATAATTCGGCCGGGAATCATTAGTCATATCAATGGTGACTCGTTATTTACTTTCATATATAATTCCACATTCAGTGGATTATTATTTTTCATTCATGATACGAAATCATAATCAATTTCATATACATCATAAATTACTTTGATCGATATTGCTACTTCAGGAGCATATCATCATGATAAAAAGTGATTTAATTTTTCATCGATTATGGTCATGAAATCTCATGATATATTCAGTAGATTTCTTATCTCTGAATTTCAGATCACTCGTGCAACATGTCTTTCTCTATGGACATCGGGTCCTAATTTTTATTTATATGAATGACATGTCTGTACTTTTTTTTCTCTGTGAATTTCAAATTCACTTTCACTAATTTTTGACACGTCTGAAATTCATCTATGTGAATTTAATATTCACTTTCATCGGTTTTTGACATGCCCACTTATGTGAATTTTATATTCACTTTTACGAGCTTTCTATTTTTATATGGAACTCTGATCCATTATATGCTCGTTTCAAACATTGATCAACTTCATGTGATCATACCTCCTTTTCCAATTTGCACAAAAGACGAACTCTTTGACTAAGGAATATAGCCATCAAGGCTTCATATCACCGATGAGTATTACTCATATCTTTTTCTTACGTGGAATTGACTTGATCCATCATGATATGATGATGTCAATACCACTAGTATCAATATTATATATATCTATAAAATAATAGAATTGATCACGATAAATAATTTAAATAAATCAAATTTTTACATTAATCTTACCTGTATCGGGATGTGTAGATATAAAATATATCAATTGATCGACTTGAGTCCTTCTGGCAATCTATGAATGGTGATTCTTGTGGGGGTTTTTTTTTTTCTTTTCCGAAGGTTGCCAAACTTCATCAAAACAATTTTGATGATTTGAGACGTGGTTAGAGACTCGTGCTGATAACGTGTTATAAAACTAAGAAGATAATGAAGGAAGAACAAGAGGAAATGCAAGTATAGAAGAAGGCAAAATTGCTTGTGTATTATTCCAATGATATAAGAGGGTATTTATAGTAGAGATTACAATATGAACACAATAATCTGAATTAATCACAAATCTACTTAAATCAATCAGAATAATAGATAATCCATCAATGATATTATTTCATAACAAGATAAAGTTTATCCAATTTTTTTTTTTATGTTTACAACTTCCTAATAAATTCAAATATTTTTCAAACACGTACTGTAGGCTTGCTGACATTATCTCTTACTTGAATATTTAAAACTTTTGTTTGAATATTTTTCCGGCTATCTTTTCCTTCTTATCGTTGGAATATATTGTTCACCTTTCCAACGGTGACATTGTAATTATATCGTTGATATAGTGACATTGATAAAATGATACTTGTTTTTTTCTTTTTTTTTTAAGGAACAAAATGATACTTGTTAAAAATTATAACAATGACATTGTAGTGATATAGTGACATTGGTAAAAATAATACTTGTTAAATATTGTAACAATGACATTGTAATGTTGTAGTGACACTAACGACATTATAAAAACCATGTTGCTTAATATCATCGTAAGAAATTTTAGGGACGATGACAACGTAATGAAATAGTGACACCAGTAAAACGATTCTTGTTTGGGTGTGAATGTAATGTAAAATTTCGTCCATGTCACTGATGTAGTGACATGAGTGATATTATAATCATATCGCGTATTGTCACTGTAAGAAATAAGGTAAAGTTTCCACAGTGTCACTGTTGTGATGCTTGTAGTGACATGAGTGACATTGTAATCCGTAATGTCACTGTAAGAAATTTAATGATAGTGATATTGTAGTGATATATAATTATATTGATATTGGATTTCAGAAAAAAAATATATATATATATTTATATTGTAATCATATAGTGAGATACATTTACTCACTATTTTTTTTTGGATGTGATCTGATTTGATTTTCTTTTGATTTAACTTTTTTGAAAGATATTCTTTTAATTTTTTGGTTTGACAGTTTGAAGATAATTTATTTATTTTTGGTAAGTGAAGCAAGCGTGTGAATCGGATGCTAATTTTCGGTAGTGTTTTTCTTTTGTTTTTTAATTTATGAATTTAGAGTATCAAAGGGTATTCTGGTACATTAAAATGAATATCGTCCATATAAAACCCTCTCACTCTGACTCTAAAACTCTCTCGCTCTAAAAAGTCTCTCGCTCTAAAAAGTCTCTCAGCCTTGGTTGCCCTTTTCCCACTCCTTTCACCGTGAAATTTTAAAATACAACCGTTGTAGGAAGGTTTTACCAAATGACATATATTACAATCATTCATTTCTAACATCTCACACACGATAAAAGTGTATTATGTGTAAGAGAGTAAAAATGAGAGGCTCTAATGTATGCCACTTCGTACAACCTTCCTACAACCGTTGCACCATAAAATCTCTCGTAGATCTTTATGTTTATTTTGTGCTACTGCCTGGCGCTCTTTCTGCACCACTTTTTTTTGGCCGGAGACGGATTCTCCGGCGAGGTTCTGGAGCTTTTGCTGGGGCCTTTCCTGCGAGATTTGATGCTTTTGCTGGGACCTTTCCAGCGAGATCCGATGCTTTTGCGGTGCGCTACTGGCCGTAGTCGGCTTTTCCGGCGAGGTTCTGGGGCTCTGATGGTGGGTGTGGATGAGCTCATTTTCTCTTGATCTATTTCTTCTTTCAATTTTTGGGGCAGATCGAGGGTTTCGACTTCAACCCATCCGGAGGATTAGCCTACCCCAAACCTTTATATGCAAGCTTGGCTTGCATGCGGTGGTGGTGGCCATATTTGTAGTCGTCCTGTATGGATCTGGAGTGGATCGTCAGTTCTTCAGCTCGGTGTCTCCGGCGGCTAGGCAGCCATGTCCGTTCTACCTTCGTTGCTTTCTGTTAGTCTTTTATTTGGTTGGAAGGGAAAGCTTTACTTCGGGCTCTTTACAATCCGGTGATGGCTTGCAGCGGCACATAGGTGGCGTGGTAGTTTTCCGGCGGTGGTGCCATGGAAGAAGAAGAATTTTAAAATAAAAAAATATAATTTTGCTGTATTAGCATGTTTCTGGTTTTTTTTTTTTTTTTTTTGGTTTCTTCAGTGTTTGTTGAGTAATAGATTGCACAAGAGGATCTATGTGTCTGAACGTCATTTCTCTCAGTGATCTTGAGAACTGTTTCTCTTTGTTCAACACCCTCTTACCCACCTATTATTTGACTTCGTTCTATTATTTTCCCGGTCTGTGTAGGTTTGTTCTGTACGGCTTTTGGCCGGTTTGTAGTCTTGACATTTGGTCTGCGTTTGTAAAAGGCATTAGACGGGCGTTGTAGTCTAGCTTTGGCTAGTTTTTGTTGTAAATTTTTCGGTGGTAATAAAACTTTCGTCTTGGTGGAAAAAAAAATGATATTGTCCTATCCTCCCATTCATTTTTTTAGATTCATATTCTCCCATTTATAGACTTATTTGGTACTTTTGAACCCAACTCCCTCATAAATTTATAGAATAATGATTCTCCAATTGTACACAAATATTTGAATAGATAAAATATACTCCTTCCTTTTTTTTGAGCCCTTTATTTACACCCTGGCAATTCTACTTATACACCCCATGTATTGGAATTTTTTTTTGATATACCACACCTATTATGTTTCAGGCCCCACATTCTACCTATACACCTCAGGTCTAAGATGAAATAAATAAAAAACAATTTTGCCAATGAATTTTTACTATTGCCAAGTTTTCAAATTATAATTGACAGTGGTCGGATTAGCACATCGCTACGTGTCATCCCCATAATAATCTAACTATAAATGAAGATAGATAAAATCCACCTTACGGGCCAGAATCTCCAGAACCCGAGCCAGGCGGGCTCGGCCACTTTCTCCCGACCCCTGCAGGACGGCCAACGTACAAGATCAGCCTACTCGAAGCCCGACCCTACAGGTCGGCCTATGTCCTCATCGAACCAAATTCCCTGCGTACTCATTAAAATCAAATAAACACGGAAAGAATCCCAATTCATAACTACACTATTCCTATAGTTCAAATACATCCATAATTATCCCCTAAATCACGGGGATCAAATCATCACTATCTATTCCTTAGGGAACACGAAACTGGAATCCATCAAGGACACGCCACACGTAACTGCTAGGGCATAAGCCCCTCTATATAAACAATCCCTAAGGAGCTACGAAGACTTGATTCCAATTCACATATTGGATACGTAGGTAGCTTGAGAAATAACATCTCAAGTGCAGTCTAAATCTCACACAAACCACCCCCTCTTTTATTGTTTTTGGTTTCTTGTTGTCCTTTAAGATTTGGCCAATTGTCATAAGGAAGAAAAATCCCCAGATTTGTTAAGACGATTTCCAGCATCGTCAATTGGCGCTAAAAGGAGGGCCCCTTCATTGGCAATTTGTTCAAGGATATAACAATGGCAAGCAATCAAATCCAGAGCATAAACATTATCTCCGGAGGATCTGGAAACCGGATCCTGGAAGAAGAATATGACACACGTGCCAGCACTCCAGTACCTTACAAAAGACGGTGATTTTTTGAAGAAGTAGCTTACAATGCCAGGGATCCCATCCCCTTGGCGGTTAACAACGATGGTCTGGTGATTGAATCCGTGGTGGGCAAGAGTTTGGTAAGACGAATTTGCATCGACACAGGAAGCACGGTTAGTGTCCTATACTACTCTATATTCCAATTGATACATCTAGAAAACTCTAAGATGACGCCAATAGGGACCTCTCTGTTCGGCTTCGCCTGGCCTCCAGTCCATTCTGAAGGTACGATTGTCCTTGCCACTACATTCGGCCGACCACCCAAGGGCCGAACTCTCTCAGTCAAGTATGTAGTGGTCAAGGCTTCATCCCCCTATAATTTCATTATAGGCCGACCTCCCCTGATCAACTTACAAGTTGTGGTCTCACCCGCACATAACAGCTTAAGGTTCCCTACCACCGAAGGCCCCGTAGAAATCAGAGGTGAACTGATATGGTTAGAAGTTGCTATGCGTCTAAAGCAAATAAGGACACCACATCAACACTGGTTATCATCGGGAATTGATCCCCGAGGATGAAGAAACCTGGTCTTCCGATGACACGGCAATGGAGGTCTGCCTATGGGAAATTCAAGTGGATCCGACCGTAAGGATAGGTTCTTGGATCCCCGATCGATGCAAGAGACATCTGGTGGATGTATTAAAAGAGTTTAGGGACGTGTTCGCTTGGAAGACAGAAGAAATGCTTGGCCTGTCCCCTACGCTGGCTTTGCATAAGCTGAATGTCGACCCGAGCCGGAAACCTGTTCAGCAAAAGAAGAGACATTTCGCCAAGGAACGAATGGACGCTATCGAGAAAGAAGTAGCAAAACTGCTCCATGCCGACATTATCCGTGAAGTAAACTATCATGACTGGTTGGCGAATCCGGACTTAGTCAAAAAACCGGACGGCTGTTGGAGGATGTGCGTAGACTTCCCGACCTCAACCGAGCCTGCCTCAAGGACTGTTATTTGCTGCCCAAGATAGACCATATGGTGGAATCAACAATAGGCTTCGAGGTGTTCAGCTTCTTGGACGCCTACAAAGGCTATCATCAAATATCCATGGACCCTTAGGACGCAGAGAAGACCTTGTTCATCACTGAGTTCGGCACATACTGCTACAAAACCATGCCATTTGGCCTCAAGAACGCTGGGACGACCTACCAAAGGGCGGTTAACGCAATCTTTAAAGATCAGATCGGAAGGTGTATGGGAGTATACGTGGATGATCTCTTAATCAAGAGTAAGTCTCTAGAACAATACTTGATCGATGTAACGAAAATCTTTGAAGTACTTAGTAAGACACAGATGAAGCTTAATCCTAAGAAGTATATGTTGGGAATCAGGACCGGAAAGTTCTTAGGATACATGATCTCCAAGGAAGGCATCAGGGCCAATCCAGATAAAATCGAAGCATTGAGGACTATACCTCCACCCAGGAGTATTAAAGAATTTCAATGGTTGACGGACAGATGGTCGCCTCGGGCGGTTTTTATCTAGATCGGCACAATGAGCTCTCCCATTTTTTCAAAATTCTAAGGCAATCCAATCCGTTCAAATAGGATGCGGAATGCCAACAGGCCTTCAAAGACCTAAAAACCTACCTGGCCGAGCCACCTACGCTCACTTCTCCACAGGAAGAAGATACGTTGCTGGCTTATTTATCAGTATGTGATGAAGCCATTAGCGTTGTCCTCGTCAGAGAGCAAGATAATGTACAAAGGCTGATCTTCTATGTTAGCAAAGCACTCTACGGTCCGGAGGTCAGATATTCTAATGCTGAAAAATTAGCACTTGCCTTAGCCCACGCCTCTAGAAAGTTAAGACCTTATTTCAAGCTTATCCGATAGTCGTGATTACAGATCAGCCACTTTGGCAGATATTAGCCCAACCAGAAACATCTGGCCGATTAGAAAAATGGATAGTTGAGCTAGCGGAGTATGATTTGGACTTCCACCCTCGAACTGTAGTAAAAGCTCAGGCATTAGTTGATTTCTTGGCAGAAAAAATGGCTATAACCGTCGACCAGAGTCAGCCAAGCTGTGAAGCTGAACAATGGACCTTGTACGTCGATAAAGCCTCGAACAAAGACGGTGCCAGAGCAGGACTCCTACTTGTCAGCCCTAAGGGCGAGGCACCCGTATGCTCTTCGATTTAGTTTCCAGGCCACCAACAATGAAGCCGAGTATGAAGTGTTAATTTAGCAGCTAGGCTAGGAGCACAAAATTTGCAGGTCTATAGTGACTCTCAGCTGATCGTCAACCATATTAAAGGAGAATACGAGGTCAAAGAAGAGCCAATGAAAAAGTATATGTCTGTAGCTCGTGCCCGGCTACAGTCCTTAAAAACCGTGCATATCAAGCAAGTCTCCCGATCTCAGAACCGGGAAGCCGACGCTCTTTCTAAGTTTGCATCTAACTTTGTCTCCAACAAAAAAGTGCTGGTAGAGCTATTGCAAGAAAGAAGCAACGAGACTAAGGAAGTTCAACCCGTCACACAGAAAGACACTTGGATGGATCCCATAGTATCATACCTTAGAAATTGGATGCTACCGAGGATAGAACAACGGCGAGGAAAATTGAAGTTCGTAATCCACTGTGTACTCTTTTTGACAATATACTTTATAAAAAGTCCTTTTTGGTACATTGGCTTAGGTGTGCATCAGAAGACGAAGGGAACTATCTACTTCGAGAAATTCACTTAGAGATATGTGGAAATCACGTCGGGGCTCGGATGTTAGCTCGGAAATATTGCTTGTTCGGCTACTACTGGCCGACCATGTAGCAAGATGTCGAAGATCTTGTCCGCATATGTAAACCATGCCAAGTACACGATAACATATCACATCAAGCTTCTCAACATATGGTCCTTATAGTTGCAGCATGGCCTTTTGATTAGTGGGGGGTCGACCTGATCGGGCCCTTACCACGAGCTTCGGGAAACCTCAGATTTATGGTTGTTGCAGTAGATTGCTTCACCAAGTAGATTGAAGACGAGGCCCTTACCACGATCATGGATAAAACCATCCAGAAGTTTCTCTGGAAGAATATAGTGTGCCGATATAGGATACCCAAAACACTGATTTCCGATAACGGCACGTAATTCGAAGACAAAGGAGTCTGGTCATGGTGTGCCGAGCTAGGGATATCCCAACCCTTCACGTCAGTTGGTCACCCGCAAGCAAACGGGCAGGTGGAACAAACTAATCGACAAATCAAAGTTGGCCTAAATAAAAGACTTGAAGAAGAAGGAGAGATTCGGGTAGAACATCTGCCCAACATCCTGTAGGCATATTGGACAACGCCGAACTCGGCAACCGGAAAAACACCTTTCTCCCTGGCATATGGAAGCGAGTTAGTCATACCTGCTGAAATCGGGCTGCTTTCACCAAGAGCCGAGCTGTACGAAGAAGCAGATAGGGAAACCGAGCTCAGACATTCAAAAGACGATCTAGAAGAAGCCCAAGAGGTGGCCTTCATCCAAATGGTCAGGTATAAAAAAAAGATCTCCCAGTACTACAATAACAAAGTAAAACACACTTACTTTAGAGAAGGGGATCTGGTGCTCAGAAGAAGCGAGGTCAGCAGGCGGGGCCCACATGGTAAACATGACCCAAACTGGAATGTTCCCTACAAACTAGTCAAGGTGCACGTAAAGGGCATGTATCAGTTGGCCGACTCCAATTGCAAGACCGTCCCTAGGAGCTAGCATGCCGAAAACCTGCGAAATTTTTATCCCTGAACCAGGTTCCAAGAACGCACCTTGTTTGTTATTATTATGTTGATTTTTTCTTTGCCAACTCTATAGCTCTAAATAAAAATATTTTGATCCCACTGGTAATTTTAAGTATAATTACAATGTTTTATCGGCGCTTCATAAAAACATGCGAGAAATCAGTCAGACCAGACCCAGCTCGCCGCAAACTAATGACGAGAAGTCAGCTAGCCTGGCCCCGCTCGTACAACTTTTTCACATGAGAAGTCAATTCGACCTATCCCAGCTCGCCGTAAACTAAACACGAGAAGTCAGCCTAGCCTGGCCCCGCACGTACAAATTTTTCATGCAAGAAGTAAGTCCGACCTGGCCCAACTCGCCGCAAACTAAAAATGAGAAGTCAGCTTAGCCTGGCCCCGTGATGAGCTAAAATTTACCCCTCAAAAATACATTTATAAAAACTCGTAACTGTGGGTAAACTAACTCTCTAACTGGCAGAGTACCAGGTCGATTGTTAGAATAGCTGCAGGAGTACGAGGTCGATCCCAAGAGAAATGTGGTTGTGAGTACCAAAGCGAACGTAGAACTTAGTCTAGGCGATCAAAGTTTTGGTGGAGTGTTTATAACTAATGCAAAAGTAAAGATTATTCTAACGAGATTAAAAAGCATAGCCGAGTTATGATCCAACAGTTATCTCCCCACAGAAAAACTTAATAAGGAGTGTGTTTTATCGAGTTCGGTTTATATGATATTCACGGGTGTTAACTCTCTATTCTTGCGTTAAGATCTCGAACAATTTTCTCTCACTTAACCCCCCATACTAGGTTTATTAACCCTCCATTTAGAGAGCTAACTTGCCTAACATGGTTGACCGGAATAAAAAACATTGAAAAACCTCACAAAACATAATTTTAATGTGTCACTTAGGTTGCCAATCTAACAATTAAGACTATGGTTTAGTGATTCTAAAACATGTTTCATTCATCTCGTAAAGATAAGAATCTCACATATGCATAGTCCAGATCATCACTCAGGTTGTCAATCGACAATCAAGACTATGATTAGTGATACTCGTGATCCCACATCTCACCGCAAAAATACATTTATAAGCTCGATAAAACAATGAACAAGGTTGTCAATCTCGCTCAAGGTTATCAAAATGATCAAAACAAGTTTAAAACATGAGTTTATCATAAAAACGCTTAATTAAGCACAATACAACTCCCATCTCGTCTCCCGAGGTTGATTTCATCCTTTTCACATGATTCGGCTATGTATATATTTAGCTACACATATAGTTAATATATACATAAATATATAAATATATATATAAATACATAAGTATATATATAGATATAGGTATATAGATCTATAAATATATATATATATATATATATATATATATATATATATATATATATATATATATATATATATATATGTATATGTATATATATATATATATATATAGATATATATGTGTAGATAGATATATAAAAGAAACAAAAATGAAAGAAACAACAATGAAGAAAACAATAAAAAAACAAGCTTACTATTATAACTGCGATATCAAAAGCTTGATATTACAACTATTTCAAAGAACACCGAACTTCCGATAATTCCCGAGCATTACAACGATACTAATATTACTAAATTTATTTCGCATAAGGCCTTATTTACAACCTAAAAACTAAAGAAAATAAGAAGGATATATATATATATATATATATATATATATATATATATATATATATATATATATATATATATATATACGCTATGTATATATATAATGGTGCACCTGCTTCTGCTCGCATCTGAAGCTCATTATATAGGTGAAACTCTCCCAGGCCGGACTGGGCGGGTAAGGGCCGGACCAGGCCGGAATCTTCATGACATTCATCCCCCCAAGTTCCGGATAAAAATTTATATTTTGGAATAAAACTTTAAAAATTCATATCTTGAGTTCTGGATCTCCAAATGACATGATTCAAGAGGCATTGGAAAGCTCGTTGAAAGATATACAACTTTCATGCAGGACTCTTCTTCAGAAAATGTCTTTTTGATTGGTCATTTGCTCGTCGAAGATATTTCTCGATTTCCACTAAATCGAATCGATTAGCCACTTGACCACTTGACTTAATGATACTTGAGTTGTAGAAGTCCGATTGATGTGATTCAAAATGCATTGGAAAACTCTTTCAAAGATCTACAACTTTTATTAAGGACACTTCTTCAGAAAATGCCGTTTTAATGAGCCATTTGTTTGTCGAAGATATAATTCGTTAGTGGTACCACTAACCACTGAGCCACTTGACCACTTAAGTTAGTGGCACACTCTTATATCCCTAAAAATACCTCTTTTAGGCCTCAAAACGTGTCATTACTCGGGATTTTGGTCAACCTATAATTCTGCAATAAAGCACAAAATACCAAGCGTAAATCCGACACGACACTTCGGTTACTAAACTGGTACAAAAACTAATAAAAACACGATATTTTATAAAATATTAATGACTTATATATTTTTATGAAATTTAGGAATTAAAGACTCGAAATGATACAAAAGTGCTCAAAATGATATCAGAAACGGGGTGAAAAGTTATAAAAATAACGATGAATTTTTCCGTCATCACAACCCCCCACTTAGCTTTTGGTCGTCCTCGAACAAAATAAGCGATAAAATAAAATGAATGAGGAAAAATTCATGAAGATAAGATATTAATGACAATCATATGATGCAACCATTCGAATCATAACTACACGTTAACCGCAATATAAATGTATAACAGAGTGTGTGTGTGAATAATCTCTCAAAAATTATTATCATGCAATTAATCATAAAATCATGCATACAAAACTTGTAGTTGCAAACCATAGGCTTAAGAATGATACCAATCTCCACTAATCGAGACATTTGGATTCAAGAAGTTAGATCGAGTAGGACTTGAAAGGTTATAACGTTAGCCCAGGGTAATTTCGGTTAATCGAAAAGGATATTTTGAGAACTGGAGAAAAAGAAGTACGAGTTAACCTAATCAACTTCAGGTACCACCTCAGTTTTACCATACAAACCATCCAAACTCCTTTTTGATTATTTTTAACATTTTTGGGAACCATAGGATACTAACGCACCCGAACTCATTGCCAAAATCGACTATGTTTCAGCGTCATGAGGTGAGATCGAATACATTAAGCACTCTATCTCACTATCCCAACTCTAACATCATAAAATAACTTTTGAACTCATCTCTTTAATTCCAACCCTTTATTTCTATATACATCCAAACTTTTATTCATTGGAAACTTCTCGAATTGTTTGAATTTTTTTTTTTTTTTTCCAAAACCGAACATCTGGTTCAACCGAGCTCCTTCTCTCCTTATAGCTCAAAACCAAGAAACCAACCGACTAAAAACATCATTTCCCCCCACTTCATACTTGTTTTAGCAAATGTGGTCCAACAAAAGTCTAAGTCTACTCGTAGGGTTAAAATGAAGGGAATGTGACCATAAATAAGGCTCAAAGGTAGGTTTCCGACTAAGTAACAAAACGGCTAAAACGAATGGTGGTCAGACCATTCTTTTAAGGCTGAGTAGGGGCTACGAAGGTCAAATGTTTAGGTTTAGGCTTATTTGGCTTTAGTAGGGTCAAAGGGAATGCCATGACCGTCATCCCCAACTTTGATTCCAAACATCTTTCTATTTCGCCTTGAAAGGATATCAAGCCTAAGTTCTAGTTGCTATAAACGTATGCTTACATGATATCATACAAAAGTTACATGTTAACAAAAGATTGAGATTATATGTTCATAAGGAATTCATGTTATACAAATACATGTGAGGTTAAAATGCACTTACGGTTCAAATTAGTTATACATATCAAATTGATCATTATATCTTCAAATCCATGAAATATATACCTTATACAATTCATTTTAATCAACTCATTTATGCTCGAAAAAGATCCAAAAACTAAGGGTTTAAACACTTACTTCCATTTCTAAACCAACCAGACTCTACCCCCCACTTACGATTTTGCATTATTCTCAGAGTGTAAATGAGATAGAGAGGAAGACTTAGCTTATAAACCAGGCGAAAAATGCTATCGAATCCCGTAATGACCATGAAAAGCACGATCCGAATCCCTATACCAAAACAAAAACAACCAACACAAAGCAAACACGGGACATGGTCCTCGTGCCAAAATATGCAATAGGGATATGGGAATAATAAGAAAATGGCCCTGTCACGTCAGAAAATTCGATAAGCAATATATAGCACATCACATAATAACTTTAGATGGAAAAATCACCTTTATAGGTTAAGCACAGAACATCTAAGCAACGAGCATAAAACATCAATTCATAGTCAGCTATTCCTAGATTCCTTTTATTACACACAAAGTGAAATACTTACCACTATACTACAAACGACTTAAAATTTGAAATGTACTAGATCATAAAATGAAATGTATGAAAGAGTATTGAGTCTTTTATACCCGGATCCTCAAGGGTTCAACAACTTTGAGTCCAAGAAATGATGTATTTGAATGTTTTCTTTTTTTCTCCATCGGGATTTTCGGATAACCACCTAATCGTTCCTTTTTAATGACATTCAAACATTCATCCCGAGACTTGGTTGTGCTTTGTGTTCATCTTTCATACTGATTCTACATTTCATTCGCACTAGGCTTATCCAAATTATTATTATTTAACGGGTTGCCTCCGGTAGCGCTTTTGTTTAACGTCGTTTGCTCGACAGGGGTGACTCTATCTGAGACTCAATCAACCAAAATCTGAACTTAAGAAGATCAACGACTTAAGAAAAGTGATCAAAGCGAGAACCATCGAAATTAAATTGTCTAAAACGTTACTCGTTTGGTTCTCGATGTTATCTCCTCCCAAACCAGAGAATCTTCTTTTATCGGCTGTCGAACCATCTTCTTTTGAAAATCACCATAAAGCTCATCCATTGGGGAGTATATGAACTGAATCGCAGAAAATTCATCCTCACAGAGTGGACGAATATAGTAATCCGGGACCGTCATATCAACTATTACCAACTTTCCCGGTGGGCTTTACCGAAGATGGCCGATCAATCTCTTGCTCTTCTAACTCAAATCTCATTATAGCAAATCAATCCTCAACCTTTTCTCGACCAACTTATTTAGTGATAACATCATCATCCTTAACCACCTCACATGTCTCTCGCCTCTTTCACATACCTCACTAATTCAATCAATTTCCCACCTTGTCTTGAAGATTTCTTATGGCGGAGTCGGTGCCTACCTTGAACTCCTCGCATGTCTAACGATCGCTTCTTGCAAGATCTCGTCCAATCGCTCTAGTTGCTCTATTTGACTGTCGGTGAAGTTTTCTTGTGGCATGGGGAAAACGATCGTATTGACTTTGATTCATTGGAGGTGAGTAGTAGTCCTCTTGCCATTCCGCATAATCGATCGTGGTGAATGCAGGTGAAGCTATCAACGTCTTGAGTATGAACACCATAATCACGATAAGCACTAGGGTTCGGATAACCCTCATAATATTGTGGTTCATAACTCGAATAACCTTAATTCGACCCGGTATGCACTAGGGCAATTATAGGACCAAGAACCTTGGTTATTCATTTGTTGATCTTGAGGCTCATACCACACGAATCGTTGTTGATAAGGTTGGTAGGGTATTGTTGTTCGGTGAGTGGTATTGATTGAAAAATTCATCCATTTAAGCTCAAACTGAAAGATCTCAGAAAACAACAAGAAAACAATAAAAATTTTCTTTTTTTTTCGTTTTTTTTTATAAATATGGTAGCCGAAGGTCCTAAGCCTCGATTCTGCATTTGGACTTACAAGATATCAACCTAATCTAACAACCCCGTAAAGAGATTGGGTTGAGTACCAAAGTCGTATTCAAACCGAGTTCAGGACAATATCACTTCAGCATCCCACTACTCTTATCGAAAGTAAAATAAAAATAAAAACCTAGGCCCAAGCCTTCGGTTCATTTACAAGATATCACAACAATATCACACATTTCCCCGGCAACGGCGCCAATTTTTGATGAGCTAAAATTTACCCCTCAAAAATACATTTATAAAAACTCGTAACTGTGGGTAAACTAACTCTCTAACTGGCAGAGTACCAGGTCGATTGTTAGAATAGCTACAGGAGTACGAGGTTGATCCCAAGAGAAATGTGGTTGTGAGTACCAAAGCGAACATAGAACTTAGTCTAGGCGATCAAAGTTTAGGTGGAGTGTTTATAACTAATGCAAAAAGTAAAGATTATTCTAACGAGATTAAAAAGCATAGCCGAGTTATGATCCAACAGGTTATCTCCCCACAGGAAAAACTTAATAAGGAGTGTGTTTTATCGAGTTCAGTTTATATGATATTCACGGGTGTTAACTCTCTATTCTTGCGTTAAGATCTGAACAGCTCTCACTTAACCCCCATACTAGGTTTATTAACCCTCCATTTAGAGAGCTAACTTGCCTAACATGGTTGACCGGAATAAAAAACCGCTGAAAAAACCTCACAAAAACATAATTTTAATGTGTCACTTAGGTTGCCAATCTAACAATTAAGACTATGGTTTAGTGATTCTAAAACATGTTTCATTCATCTCGTAAAGATAAGAATCTCACATAGGCATAGTCCAGATCATCACTCAAGGTTGTCAATCGACAATCAAGACTATGATTAGTGATACTCAGATCCCACATCTCACCGCAAAATACATTTATAAGCTTGATGTAACAATGAACAAGGTTGTCAATCTCATTCAAAGTTATTAACATGATCAAAACAAATTTTAAAACATGAACGTTTATCATAAAAACGCGTTTAATTAAGCACAACACAACTCCCATCTCGTCTCCCGAGGGTTGATTTCACCCGTTTTCACATATTTCGGCTATGAAAAGTTTAGCTACCCATATAAACGGATTCACAACATGTCATGGATTAAAATGGCGGGAAGTTTTACATAATAGCCTTCAGTCAATATGGCAGAATTCTATTAAAACCAAATTAAAACCGAAATCCAATCATTTGTCAGATTCTCATATATATGGATACTACTACAGATACATATATATATAACGAGAATGAAAGAAACAAGAAACAACAAGAAAGAAATAACTAGATATAGATATAACAATAATAAGAAAAACAAACTTACTATTATAACAGAGATATCTTCGATTACATATAATCGAAGATACTTGATATTACAACGATTTCAAAGAACACCGAACTTCCAATAATTTCCCGAGCATTACAACGATACTAATATTACTAAATTTATTTCGCATATAAGGCCTTATTTACAACTTAAAACTAAAGAAAATAAGAAGGATATATATATATATATATATATATATATATATATATATATATATATATATATATATATATATATACGCTATGTATATATATAATGGTGCACCCGTTCTGCTCGCATCTGAAGCTCATTATATAGGTGAAACTCTCCCAGGCCGGACTGGGCCGGGTAAGGGCCGGACCAGGCGGAATCATCATGACATTCATCCCCAAATTCGGATAAAAATTTATATTTTGGAATAAAACTTTAAAAATTCATATCTTGAGTTCTGGATCTCCAAATGACATGATTCAAGAGGCATTGGAAAGCTCGTTGGAAGATCTACAACTTTCATGCAGGACTCTTCTTCAGAAAATGTCTTTTTGATTGGCCATTCGCTCGTCGAAGATATTTCTCGATTTCCACTAAATCGAATCGATTAGCCACTTGACCACTTGACTTAATGATACTTGAGTTGTAGAAGTCCTATTGATGTGATTCAAAATGCATTGGAAAGCTTTTTCAAAGATCTACAACTTTTATTAAGGACACTTCTTCAGAAAATGCCGTTTTAATGAGCCATTTGTTTGTCGAAGATATAATTCGGTAGTGGTACCACTAACCACTGAGCCGCTTGACCACTTAAGTTAGTGGCACACTCTTATATCCCTAAAAATACCTCTTTTAGGCCTCAAAACGTGTCATTACTCGGGATTTTGGTCAACCTATAATTCTGCAATAAAGCACAAAATACCAAGCGTAAATCCGACACGACACTCCGGTTACTAAACCTGTACAAAAACTAATAAAAACACATAAAAACACGATATTTTATAAAATATTCATGACTTATATATTTTTATGAAATTTAGGAATTAAAGACTCGAAATGATACAAAAGTGCTCAAGATGATATCAGAAACGGGGTGAAAAGTTATAAAAATAACAGTGAATTATTCCGTCATCACCCCGCTCGTACAACTTTTTCACGCGATAAGTCAGTCTGACCTGGCCCAGCTCGCCGTAAACTAAAAACGAGAAGTCAGCCTAGCCTGGCCCCGCTCGTCATCTTTTTCACGCGAGAGGTCAGTCCGACCTGGCCCAGCTCGCCGAAAACTAAAAATGAGAAGTCAGCCTAGCCTGGCCCCGCTCGTACAACTTTTTCACACTATAAGTCAGTCCGACCTGGCCCAACTCGCTGTAAACTAAAAATGAGAAGTCAGCCTAGCTTGGCCAGCTCGTACAACTTTTTAACACGAGAAGTTAGTCCGACCTGGCCGAGCTCTCCGTAAACTAAAAACGAGAAGTCAGCCTAGCCTGGACCTGCTCGTACAACTTTTTCACGTGAGAAGTCAGTCCAACTTGGCTAGCTCGCTGTAAACTAAAAACAAAGTTAGCCTAGCCTGGCCCCATTCATACAACTTTTTTGCGAGAAGTCAGTTCTAACAAAGCTCACCGAAAACCTAACGAGAAACGATGACGATGAACTCTGGGCCGCGTGCGCCAGGCTCGGCTCTTAAATACAATAGAAGTATGCCATCCGAAACACAGCTTAACTGTTGGACTTATTTTCAAGTTTTAGTGATGAGTGCCAGACTAGCTGTTATAGAGCAAAGGCAAAAAGATGTCTAGATCAAATGTATAGGCTTATTAGAGTTTGATCTTGTATAGGTTTGATCAAACAAGCACTGTAAAGGTCAGCTGACGACTTGTCTTTATCAGTAGGGTACCTAGGTCAGTAGACTAGTTTAGGAACCTCTTGAAGATCGAAGGTCGGCTCAAACTCGATTCTTGAAGGAGAGGCTCAAACTCGCCATCAAGGCTAAGGGATCAAACTTAGTATTTAAAGTCAAGGATATGGAATCAAAATTTAGGGAAGTCTGTGATGACCTAAACTGATTACATATACCTTGTGTACAAGGTCTAAGTTCCTCAAGTTAAGTGGTGATTGGAACTTAGTTATATTCAAAATGGTGTAATCTAACTTCATAATAAAAAGTTAGATATAAGAGAAGTCAGCTGAAGTGTTTTTACAAACACAACAACATTGGAACAGCTTACTGATATGCATTTCAGCAGACTTACATTCACAGAACTCATTGATGTATATTTCGAATTAATCAAAGGATACATTGGAAAATTACAAAGAAAGGGACAGCTAACAACCTCTGATTTTATCAAACAAATCAATGGTTAAGATTAAAGGGACGTCGGAAAGAAATAGAGCTTTATCCAATGGATACAAGTCAAAGGGTGGACAGATCAGAATCATCAAAAAGCATTATGACAAAGTCGATTTATGAACAAAGATGTAAAGCAAGTCAAATGGGACAAATCTGAAACGGCTATGTTTGAATTTCAAACATAAGTCAGAAGGATTCTTACCTATAAATAGAGGACTCCAAATTCAGATACAAGTGATTAAAAGTGATGAACATTGATCTATCTTGAGCTATCAGATTTAAATCGATCAAACACCCTGCTGACCCTACTGAGCATAAAGCTACTGATCCAGTAAAACTCTTCAAGTGTAATATGCTTTCAAGCTACTGATCCAGTAAAACTCTTTTGAATACCAAATCCCTACATCCAAAGTCTCTTTTAGCAGACTTGAAGTGTAATCTGCTTTCAAGCTACTGCTTTCAAACTCTTCAAGTGTAATATGCTAACAGAGACTTTGGATGTAGGGATTTGGTATTCAAAAGATGGAACCTTCAAAGTTATATCCTACTCAGATTCTGATTATGATGGATGCAAGATTGATAGAAAAAGCACCACAGGGACCTGTCAGTTAATGGGAAATAGACTGGTTTCCTGGTTTAGTAAGAAACAGAATTCAATATCATCTTCCATCTTTGAAAGTGAATATAATATATTGTCGTTGGAAGTCTGCTGTGCACAAATCGTGGTTAAGACAACAGTTAAGGGATTGTGGGATTGAAGAAAGAGAAATTCTATAATGTGTGATAACACAAGTGCAATTGCAATCACGCAGAAAATCTGCTTTTGCGCCAAGAACCAAGCACATTGATGTGAGACATCATTTTATAAGAGATCATGTTGAGAAGAAGGATGTGGTGGTTCTTTACATCCCTACTGAAGATCAACTTGCTGTTATTTTCACAAAACCATTGGACAGTGAAAGATTTGCTAAGTTAAGGACTGAACTTGGAATTATAAAAGTTGACTGATACACCTATGATCAGCAATGTATTGGAATTCACCAAGGGGATTAGTCTTTGCTATGTTGGGTGAGCTCACTTAGCAGATTAGTCATTGGTATCAACAATTCCATGTACTTATGTTTGGACAATTGAGCAAATGAAGTTTCCAAGGGGATTGGTCTTTGTCATGTTGGGTGAGCTCACTTGACAGATCAGTCATTGGTATTAAACTTCATCTTGTATTATCAGTTGGACAAAACAAGGAAAATTGAAGATCAGCAGAGTAACTTTATCAAGCAGGTCAGCCAGACATTATGTCGAAGAAACTTCTGAGCCAAATCTACTGATGACAAGGCTGCTGAAGGATACGTTACAGTCAAACTTTACTAAAGTCAAAAAGCAAAATAGCGGGATATTTATCTTATCTTTATAACTGCGGTTACATGATCGAGAGGTTACAAATCTTTATGGATAAGTTATGGGCCACATGTAAAAATCTCATTTATTCAAAATTAATCGTGGTTAATGCTACAGTACATGATCTGACAGTTTCCAACCACTACTCTCTGTTATATATACATACCTATACACAGAAGTTACTTTCAAACACTCAGATTGATTTTCTCTGCGTATACACCGTGTGAACATAGATTTGTAAGCTATCTTCTTCATCTTTTTCTTAATCAATGGCGGATAAGGATGATGTTCACATCGGAACAAGTCAAAGTGTGCGAGGCTTTGTTGTTGATGCTAACAAAACAGAATTATGTATCTATATTGGTCGTAGAATCAGAAGATATGAAGGTTTGGAAAATGTGCTCAATATAAGTTTGGAAAGAATATAATATACAAATGTTGTTAGTTTCTGGAGAAACATTGTGAAAAGAGACAATAGAGAGGCATTTACTACAACGGTGAATGGCCAGGAGATTGAAGTTTCCTCAAACCTGTTGAGGGAAGCTTTTGGTTTTGCACCAGTAATCGATGCTCCAACCAATCCTGAGGAAATGGGACTGTCAAAACTGGATTTTGTTGACAGAATCATGACTAATGATGCCATCAAATTAACAATGGGCATCAATGTGAAGTATATATGATGGAGTACAACCTGCTGAGCAAGATTATTGCAAAGAACATCTTAGGACTCAGTGGAAGCCTGGATACCTTATCAGGACCCAAAATAGAACTGTTGATGATCATCTGCAGAAGCTTGAAGTTTGATTGGGCTGGATTCTTTGTCCACTACATGAAGAAAGTGATAATAGAAGAAAGAGAAGGGACAAGGAAATCCAAGGCTTTACCTTTGGGATTGTTGGTTCAGGCCCTGCTGAATCATTTGGGAATTGCTGATATTGCACCTGAAAAGTTAAATAAATCCAGATACAAGAAAGAGATCGACTATCTCATCCCCTGGTTTGGATGATGATGAAGATGTGGATCTTTGAGGCTACACAAAGTGATAATGATGGTGGAGATGATGATGCCAGGTGGTGAGCATTAAGAAAGTTCCTAAGTCTCTGCCGACCTAAAAGGTTGTTGAGAAGAGAAAGGTCACGACACAAGAAAGATTATAGAAATGTTAAAGCCTAGAAAGACAAGAAGTAAACAAAGCAGAGATCACTGAGTCTGTGAGGGTCCAAATTGAAATTGAAGTTACTGACCCTGCTGTAGTTGCAAAGAAGAAGTCTCCTACTGAAATTTTAAGAGAGAAACAGAAGGAAGATAGTAGAAAGAGGAAAGCTGCTGAAGTTGAATCAAAGCAACTTTCTAAGAGAATGAAGGAAATTGCCAAGAAAAAGAAACATGGCAAAGGAAAACAGTTAAGGATTCTGGAGGCTCAGAGGGAAGAAGAGGAAGAAGAGGCTGAGCCCCTAACAATTATCAAGCCTACTGAGAAAAAACAGGTTGTTATTGAGCAACCTACTGGAGAAACACAGCAGACTGCTGAACCTGAGCCTGCTGTAGAAGTTGTTGAATCCTCCCCAGTAAAGGCTACTGAGCCTACTGAAGCTGCAGAAGTTGTTGAACAACTTCCTGAAGAACCACATCAATCTACTGAGTCTGCACCTGCTGTAGAAGTTGAAAAGTTGGTACAAGACCTTGCAAGTTCTGCAATAGTTCAGGGGGAAGAGCAACCTGTTGCTAACCCTACTGATGAGCATGTAAGTCAGGGAGAACTAAGTGTGGAGCAGATGGAGGTGGTAGGTACAAATTTACAATCTGAGCAACCTACTGACCTAGAAGCATCTGTTGAAGAAACTCTTAACTTACTTGTTGAGACATTTGGAGGTTAGCAAGGATCTCAAACTTCTCCCAGAAGGCCAACCATGCCATTTGAAAGGAAGGAGAAGAAGAAGAAAGAAGGATATGTTGATCCTAAACTCCTACTGGTTGCAAACTACTTTCAATAGAAGTTTGGGTTTTATAAAAGACAAAATCCAGCTGCAGAACCAATGACAGATTTTGAGGAATGGGCTTTTGAGAAGTTGGGAGTGGAGAATTTACTTGATCTGGTTGATACCTCTTTGTTGGAAGCAAGATTGATGGATCTTATTGATGAGCAAAAGAAAGAAGAGGGTATCAAATTCAGGGATCCAAGAGATGGATCAGACAGTGATTCTTCATCATCTGACTCTGATGATGGTCATCCCCCACATCAAGGAGAGACCAGTGGCACTGCATTGATAAATGAACCAAGAGTAGAGCAGTCTACTGATGCTGGGTAGTCCACTGAGAGGCAACAAACTGAACAGATGGATGAAGATTTGGAAGATTTAACCATAGATGGTTTGGAAGCCTTAATAAATGATGGGATAAATCTTGGAGGAAACAGGCTGGTTGGTGAGTTAGATACTGTCTTCGTTAATGAATCTGCTGCACATACTGTTGATCAGCAGACTGAAGATTTGGATGAAGAAAGGGTTACTGATCATAATGAACATGATATCAGTTCTGAGGATTCAGCTCAATATCAAGACTGGATTGATACTCATGACACTCTATCCAAAACTGCCAATTTTCTATGAAGGATTGCTGATGTTAGGGAATTTCAAAGATATAATATGGTTAAATTCCCTGCAATTCTTGTACAGAGAGTGCTGATCACTGAGGAACAAACAGTGGTAGCATAGAGATTGGATATGGTGATGGGATTTGAAGGATCACCATTGATTGTTGAGGCTGCTGAGGATCAGACAGCACCTGAACACATGTTGGAACCAGAAATGGGTTTGGAGGAAACCCCTGCTGCTGTTGGAGAACAGGCTGCTGTAGTAGAGCCTGCTGGAGGAAAGATCACTGAGGGTAAGGGTAGTCAGCAGACTGTTGTTGTTGATGAGGATGAACAGCTGCGGGACTATGATTACAGTGATGATGAGTTTCAAGTGCCTGAGGAAGAACCTATAGATGCTGAACCTCAACAGGCATTTGTACCTATTTTTGAGGAACCTGCTGTTGGTCCCTTGGAAAGGCTAACACAAGTTTAGAGGGGAGGTGAATAAACTTGTCACCAAAAACTAATCTCGAGCCGAAAAAAGCCCGGAGAAGCCTCTCTGAAACTCAAACGATATTCATTCAGCTTTTGTTCCTGTCCCTTAACTTGTGCGGAGTTCAGTTAGCTCAACTGAATATCAGTTAGCTCAACTGAATATAAGTCAATGCTGACTTCTATTTAGTCTTTGTTAACTGGCAGCGGATAAAACTAGCCTTTAGTGCAATAGATGTGTGAATAGAAATCTAGACCTTCTATGTATCAGTTCTGTGCTGATTTACTTTATGCATTTGTAATTGTTTTATTTATTGCATTATCACTCAGCAAACACTTGACACTAAGTCAGCACATCAGTATTAAGAAGTTGGGCATATGTGGGGCATATTGGAAACACTCTTTTGATATGTATGATAGACATAAGAAATTCAAGGTCATAACATACATCGACCATGCCGCAACTTACCTCCAAAGTGAGTTCCCCGTCACTTTCACCCTCGATCGACATCCTCGAGACCAAAGTCTCCAAAGCTTAAAGATTTAGTTCTTTCTTTTGCAATTTCACCACCTCTCGCTTCTTCTTCAAGAAGGGCTCGCCATCACTTGATGTTAATCAAAATTTTATGTAATTAGTAAACTTATTCAAGTAAGACAGGTTTATCAACCGAGGCATGAAGATTACATTCTCTTCACACGCATGTAGCACTCACCTCAATGTGAGCATTATCACCCTCGTAATAACCACTTTTCTTTGCACCCCAAAGGTTAGGTTTTTCTTCATCTTCATCCTCCTCTTCCATTTCATCATCAGCCCCACCGGCCTTAGCACGCAAATATCTTGCTTGTCTTACAACTGGAAAGTAAGCAAAATGATTGGGGGCAAAAGATCAACAACATAGAAATGTATCAAATACTCATATACCACACTTTCTCGTAATATCTCAAACTCAAATCGATATTCGCCTGGCTTTTGTTCTGCCCCTTAACTTGTGCGGAGTTCGCTTAGTTTCAATCGAATATAAGTCAATGCTGACTTATATTTAGTCTTTGTTAACTGGCAGCGGATAAAACTAGCCTTTAGTGCAATATATGTGTGAATAGAAATCTAGAGCTTCTATGTATCAGTTCTGTGCTGACTTAGTGTCAAGTGTTTGCGGAGTGATAATGCAATAAATAAAACAAACACAAATGCATAAAGTAAATCAACACAAGATTTGTTTATGGAAGTTCCGGGTGGTGTAATCCCGTACGTCTCCTCTTCTCCTGTGGCGTAGGAGGTATCACTAGAATAATGAGATAACCGTTACAAAATCCAAGCACTATGACAAATTCCTTCACGACACCCTAGTTTCACTGCTCTACACAAAATGAAGAAAGGTGAGATTGCTCCTTCATCCTCGCACACCGATCTTCTGGAGGTGGAATTGCTCCTTCACCACCACCATCGATACCAACACAATCCAGCAGATCGAACCAACAATATTGTGGCAAACAAGTTGCAAACCGTATGAAGAAAGGTAGAATTGCTTTCTTCAAACTATGCACAGCCAACCCTTTTTCACCAAGGTTAGGTTTAGAATTAATCAAGGATTAATTCAGTGAGCTTTCTGATTCTTCTGGATCTGACTCTGTAGCTCCAAGATGCCTTCTTTCCCCCTTAATGGGTTACTAGATCTTTCTTTGAAGTCTTCAAGGCAATTTCGTTGGCTTCCCTTTTTCTAGATATATCCGATCCGATTTTATGGATCTGGATTTGGATCATTGAATATATTCTTTTAAAGCTCTTTTTATGATCATCTTCTGTCTCCTTTGAGTGATTCTCTTGTGTATTTATAGGGGTGATGTAACGTCACTAGCCAATGTTCTTGTAGCCGTTACACTTGTCATTTAGCCAATGTTCACATGTATGATCTTTTGTCGTATAGTCAGTTTGAATTTAACAAGGCCTTAACTCAGTTTTCTACTCTTCTTCAAAACTGAGTACCTTGTATACTTAATATCTGACTTCAATTGACTAAGTTAGAGTATACCAATCAGTTTCTTCTTATCCAGGTAACTGATAATCTTTGTCCTTAAGATTATTCGCTTTTACATGATCTATAACTCGCCTTTGTGTCACCACAGACTTGCCTGAATCCTGACTTATAGTCACGACTTAATCGACTTCCAACCGAGTTTTCCACCTCAATTCTTCAGTCTTCAGAATCGAGTCTGTGGTCCTCGCCTTGATCTTCTAGATAAGCCAACTGAGTCAGTGTCCCTCAGTGAACTTATCTTCTTCAGTTCTAGCATAACTGAGTTTGAACCCTCAGTTCTTCATGTGCATATTAAGTTTTCTTGCTATAACTCAGTTTTCTTGTTGTGACTCAGCTGTTCGCCTAGTTCCTATTCTATTACAATGCTTGTCTGAAAACAACCTATACAAAGTTCGACTCTAGATAGAACTTATACATTTATCTCTAGACCATTTCTTGCTTCTTCTTTCATTATGCACTATAACGCTTGAATACGACTTCATCATCATGGGTTGTAAGTGATTTGTCTAATTTCGTGACGAATCATCATCAAAACATAAATAATATTTCCAACAATTTCCCCCTTTTTGATGATGTATCATAACCCTCCCTAAAAGCAATAATAAAAGAATAGTGCAAGAAATCATAACAAAACAAATTAAGATAGCAAACTAGAACAACCAAGTTTATTACAAGATTCAAAAACAAACTGAGTTAAAAATTGAATAGATTACATCTTTTCTTTTTCCAGTGCTATTATCTTTTCTCCAAGAAAAATGCACCTTTTTGTTTCCATAACCCTTCTTTGTTTTCCTTCTTCAACTGATTCGCCATCTCTAGGCTTGATCTCCAGATATTCACTGATCAATTGATTTGCTTCTTCATTGTTGTTGTTTCTAAGCTTGATCAGTATTTCTTTGATCTCTTCGTTCATCAGCTTCTCTTCTTCTTTTGATATGAGATTAGATTCCTTTCTTTCAATCTTTTCAGCTTTTCTTTCTGGTTCCTTTTCATCTTCTCTTTCTGGTTCAGCTTCCCCCTTTGTTCTTGTCCAACTATCTTTTGATGCTCTTAGATTTTCTTTCAATCTGATACAGATTGCAAGTTTCTTCCTGATAATCAGCACAACTTTGACCGTGGTTTCTTCATCTTCCTCAGTCCTTGTTTCTGTGAAGATTTCTTCTGCAGTTAATTCCTCAATCAGAATGTCAATCGCTCCTTCATTCTTTTGAATAGACAGAAGATCAATGGTCTATAGATCAGTGTCTATTTGTTCATCTTGTTCTTTGATCAACCGTTTGGCATAGGCCTCTTCAGTATTGACAGCATCACCTTCAACTTCATCTTCAGCTTTATTTTTGACTTCATCACCAGCTTTATCTTCCCCCTTGTTTGAAGATAAGCTATAGCAATCTTCAAATAACTTACGGAGGGTGATGATGTTAGAGTATTCGAATAGACCTGAGAAATGTGATCTTCCAATGAAATCATGTAGGTCGAAAAGCTTTTGCTGTAGAGTCTGTATTACACTTTCAATGATCGCCTTCAAATTTTCAAGTTTTTCTTCAGTTGTCTCAGTTGGCTGTTGCTGAGATGATTCAGCTGCATGCTTGCTTGTGGATGCTACAGGGGTCTGAGATGAGGTGCTGGCCTCAGGATAATAAAAATGAACATCAGGAACTGTCAATTCCTTTTCATACTCATCCTGGCAGAATTCAGCATCTTCCACGGCTTCTCTTTCTCTTCAGTGTACTCCCCATACATGGTAGTGGGAAATTCACTCCCTTCAGATTCTTCATCAGTTTTAGTTTCTTCAGATTCTTCAATCTCTCTTTCAGTTTCTTCATCAGTTTCAGTTTCATCTGCCTTGCTTCCTTCGTTTTCTTCACTTCCTTATGATTCTTCAACATCATCAGTTTCAACATCACTTTCATCAATGTCAATTACCACTCCAGGTTCGGTTTTCATCGCCTGAAGTTTGTTCCACAACCTTTTCTGTCTTCTTACAGTTCTATCATCCAAATTTTATGGTCTCTCTTGAACCGAGTCACCCTTATGGCCAAACTCATCTCGACCCGTAGCATCCACAAGCAAGCATGCAAATTGAATCATCTCAAAGAATAACCAACCGAGACAATCAAGAAAAACTTGAAAATTTGAAGGCGATCATTGAAAGTTGTCCTGAAGCTTTTTCCCTCGTTGGTGATTACTGCATTCTTGTAAAAGTCTCTGATGGTTTCTGGGCATAAAGTATCCACCTTTGTGTCGAACAGGTTTTCGAGTCCCCGAATCTTTTTGATTTTGCTAACAATCTGGGTTGATAGCTAGGAGTTTGAAAATTTTTGACAGAAATTATCCAGGCTGGTGGTGATTCCATCGTCAATGTTGTATTGCTCCATTGATTTTTGAGTTAGAGATCCTTGAATGCTTGATTTTGGATGAGCAGGATTTCGTCAAGATTTTGTCTTGCAATCGTTTTCAAATAAGAGTCGTTTCATAATCAATGGGATTATGTAGGGATGTACATCTACTTTTTCTCCCAGATTGACACGGGCTTTGAGTGATTTGCTATGTCAGCCCAAACATCAGATGGTAGCTGGAAAGTTTACTTCTTTTGACCAATTTGTCCTTCATTAGCCTTTGCCTTTCTCAGTTTTGTATAGAAGTCAGTTTTCTGAGGATTTTGCAATGTGAACTGACTTTTCCTGCAAAACAATTTAAGTTTTCTTCGGTACCCATACCTTTTTGGGTCCGGCTGAGTTAGTTACTGAAGTATTACTTTCAGTTTCTTTGTTGAGAGAATTAAACCTTCTCATCTCTTTTCTGGATAAACCATTACGCTCAATCTTAGTTGATTTCACAAGGATTCTTTTAGATTTAACATTTTTAGTTTCCCTGTGTAATCCACTAGTTCTTCCAATATCTTGATTTCTAAAGTTTATACTTTTTAAAGTCTCAAGACTTGGTAGGGGTGGGGGATTATCATTGCTTTTGTCAAATTTACTAGACATTAATCTTTCTGCTAGATTTGACACCTCAGTTTCAAGAAACTCATTCCAATCTTTTGCTTTATCAAGTTCTCTGTCTTTTAATTTTAGTTCCAACGTAAGTTTCTCAGTTAACTTGACAAGATCAAAGTTTCTCAGACTGAGTTCAGCAAATGATAACTGATTTGAAGAATGTACATTGCCTTGATGATTTGATGCAGTTTTAGGATTCGAATGTACACTCTTTTGTTGCTGTGATGGATCTTCTATATCAACAACCATTTGCAACAATTCCTTTCCTTCTTCTTTTGAGAGGTCTCTTAGTGATGGAACTCCTCTGGATTCGTTAATATGAACATTGAAGTTTGTATCCACATCATCACCGAGTTGAGGTTCTGGATTTGTATATAAATTTGTCGCACTGAACCTTTCGATCATTTGATCCTGAAAATCAGATACATTTTGCAAGCAATTAGTCAGGGGGTGAATAAGCCAACTTCTAGCTCTAGATGTAGACATTGAAACTAAGTGAACTGACACAGTGAGGAATCTTCAACAACTGGATGCTTTGAACAAATCACTGATGCACAGTTATCTCCTTGAGCAGTAACTGATCGGATCTCTTCCAAAAGGAAGACTTGCTCTGATACCAATTTTTGGTCCCTTGGAAAGGCTAACACAAGTTTAGATGGGGGGGGGTGAATAAACTTGTCACCAAAAACTAATCCTGAGCTGGAAAAGCCCCAGGAACTGAGTTTCTCTGAAACTCAAACTGATATTCAGTTCAGTTTTGTTCTTGTCCCTTAACTTGTGCGGAGTTCAGTTAGCTCAACTGAATATAAGTCAATGCTGACTTATATTTAGTCTTTGTTAACTGGCAGCGGATAAAACTAGCCTTTAGTGCAATAGATGTGTGAATAGAAATCTAGACCTTCTATGTATCAGTTCTGTGCTGACTTAGTGTCAAGTGTTTGCTGAGTGATAATGCAATAAATAAAACAAACACAAATGCATCAAGTAAATCAACACAAGATTTGTTTATGGAAGTTCCGGGTGGTGTAATCCCGTACGTCTCCCCTTCTCCTGTGGCGTAGGAGGTATCACTAGAATAATGAGATAACCGTTAAAAATCCTAGCACTATGACAAATCCTTCACGACACCCTAGTTTCACTTTGCTTACACAAAATAAAGAAATGTGAGATTGCTCCTTCATCCTCGCACACCGATCTTTCGGACGGTGGAATTGCTCCTTCACCACCACCACCGATACCAACACACCATAGATCGAACCAACAAATTATGGCAACCAAGTTGCAACCGTATGAAGAAAGGTAGAATTGCTTTCTTCAAACTATGCACAACCAACCTTTTTTCACAAAGGTTAGGTTTAGAATTAATCAAGGATTAATTCAGTGAGCTGTCTGATTCTTCTGGATCTAACTCTGTAGCTCCAAGATGCCTTCTTTCCCCCTTAATGGGTTACTGGATCTTTCTTTGAAGTCTTCAAGGCAATTTCGTTGGCTTCCCCTTTTCTAGATATATCTAATCTGATTTTATGGATCTGGATTTGGATCTTTGAATATATGCTTGTAAAGCTCTTTTTCTGATCCTCTTCTGTCTTCTTTGAGTGATTCTCTTGTGTATTTATAGGGGTGATGTAACGGTCACTAGCTCTTGTAGCCATTACACTTGTCATTTAGCCAATGTTCACATGTACGATCTTTTGTCATATAGTCAGTTTGAATTTAACAAGGCCTTAACTCAGTTTTCTACTCTTCTTCAAAACTGAGTACCTTGTATACTTAATATCTAACTTCAATTGACTAAGTCAGAGTACACCAATCTGTTTCTTCTTATCCAGGCAACTGATAATCTTTGTCCTTAAGATTATTCAGTTTTACATGATCTATAACTCGCCCAGTCACCACAGACTTGCTCACGAATCCTGACTTATAGTCATGACTTAATCAACTTCCAACCGAGTTTGCCACCTCGCTTCTTGATCTTCAGAATCGAGTCTGTCCCTCGCTTCTTGAGCCTTCTAGATAAGCCAACCGAGTCTGTGTCCTCAAATAACTTATCTTCTTTAGTTCTAGCATAACCGAGTTTGAACCTCGCTTATTCATGTGCATATTCGCTTTTCTTGCTATAACTCGCTTTTCTTGTTGTGACTCAAATTGCTCGCTAGTTCCTATTCTATTACAATGCTTGTCTCAAACAACCTATAAAAAGTTTAGACTCTAGATAGAACTTATACATTTATCTCTAGACAATTTCTTGCTTCTTCTTTCATTATGCACTATAACAGTTAGTTACGACTTCATCATCTTAGGTTGTAAGTGATTTGTCTAATTTCATGACGAATCATCATCAAAACATAAATAATATTTCCAACACATGCCCAAGATCCAATTCTAGAGGAATTCCAAGGACCTAACCCTGCTGGAAGGGATATGAGCTGGGCCATGGTTGTCAGCAGAAAAAGGGCACAATATAATGTAGATGAGCCTACTGATGTGTCTGCTGGACATATGGCTGGAGGAATGGCTGGTGGAGTACCAGCACAGATTGTGGATGAGTTGAGTGCTGTCAGAAATGACATTACAAGTTTAAGAACTCAACTTGACAGGCAAGAGCAGAGGTTTGAAGACTTGATGAATTTAGTGGAGAATAGAGGAAGAACTACTGAAACTGTTGCTTCCAATATTACTTCAACTCAGTATGCTCTTGCTGACCTTGCTCAAGATGTGAGAGGGATTAAACAAGGTAATACACTGAAGGACAAGTTTCAGAAAGACCAATTTGAATCTATTCACCAGAAACTTGACAAGCTTGCTGATGCACCTAAGCTCTTTGTGGTGAGCTCTCTTTGGAACACTTAACCTTGCTGGATTGGATCCTAAGTTTTTGAGAGTATCAATCTACTGGAGCAAACAATGCAAGAAAGAATCACAACAGTTGACACTAGAACATAAATTATGGAGGGTCAACTGAACAATCTAGTGATCACACAGGAAAGTGTTCATGGCCTGCTGTCCCGTTTTGGTGATGATGTCAATAAGGGGGAAGAGAGCCAAACAACAATAGCAAAAGAGGCTGCTAGGATTTTTGCAAAGAAGAGATGGGAAGCTGACACCAATTCTTTCAGAGAACTTGCACCTGGCAGACTTCCACTTACTGATGATCTTCTCAGAGAATATAAGAAGATGTACAACAACAAGAGAAGACCTTACCATGACAAGGGTTTCCATGAGGGACTAAATTCTTTTCTGGGACTTAAGTTTTGGGAAGCAATGGTTAAAGCTTTAAGATCTGCACATAGAGGTGGAAGAGGTGGTAGAGGTGGAAGAGGTGGTAGAGGTGGAAGAAGTCTTCCTACCACATCAGCAAAGGAATCACAGAATGAATTCAAAGAAGTATACATGCGTTTAGGCTTTAGAGTACATCAGATCAACCTTACTCTACCTGAGGCATGGAAATGGTGGAAAGAAGTGAATCCTCACATTGATTTCTTTCTTATTGAAAATGAATGGATGAGAGAAATGGTTAGAGAAATAAGAGCATATTCTGAGAAGCAAGAAAAGGAAAGAGAAGAAAGAGAAAGAAGACACTAGATCAGCATACCTACACATGCATTTTATTTTTGCTGAATCTAGCTTGTAATACTTTTGAACAACTGATTATAATGAGAAATGACTATATTTGTTCTGTTTTTGTTTTCAATCTTTTTGCTTTGCTGTAAGGAGGGTATTGGCATCATCACCAAAAAAGGGGAAATTGTTGGACTTATTTTCAAGTTTTAGTGATGAGTGCCAGATTAGCTGTTATAGGGCAAAGGCAAAAAGATGTCAAGATCAAATGTATAGGCTTATTAAAGTTTGATCTTGTATAGGTTTGATCAAACAAGCACTGTAAAAGGTCAGATGACTTACATTAGCAGACTTGTCTTTATCAGTAGGGTACCTAGGTTAGTAAACTAGTTTAGAACATTGTCAAGATCAAGGCTCGAGGGCTCAAACTCGCCATCAAGGTGAGGGCTCAAACTCGCCA
Source organism: Gentiana macrophylla (assembly GCA_026214975.1). Lineage (NCBI taxonomy): Eukaryota > Viridiplantae > Streptophyta > Magnoliopsida > Gentianales > Gentianaceae > Gentiana > Gentiana macrophylla. Next base: position 46,506,173 of record CM047806.1, read on the forward strand.
TCAAGGCTAAGGGATCAAACTTAGTATTTAAAGTCAAGGATATGGAATCAGAATTTAGGGAAGTCTGTGATGACCTAAACTGATTACATATACCTTGTGTACAAGGTCTAAGTTCAACAAGTTAAGTGGTGATTGAAACTTAGTTATATTCAAAATGGTGTAATCTAACTTCATTATAAAAAGTTAGATATAAGAGAAGTCAGCTGAAGTGTTTTTACAAACGCAGCAACATTGGTACAGCTGACTGATATGCATTTCAGCATACTTACATTCACAAGAACCTGCTGATGTATATTTCGAATTAATCAAAGGATACATTGGAAAATTACAAAGAAAGGGACAGTTAACAACCTCTGATTTTATCAAACAAATCAATGGTTAAGATTAAAGGGACGTTGGAAAGAAACAGAGCTTTATCCAATGGATACAAGTCAAAGGGTGGAAAGACTGTAAATTGTCAAAAAGCATTCTGACAGTGTCAGTACTATAAACAGTGACAGAAAGCAAGTCAAATAGGACAAATCTGAAATGGCTATGTTTGAATTTCAAACATAAGTCACAAGGATTCCTACCTATAAATAGAGGACTCCAAATTCAGATACAAGTGATGAAAAGTGATGAACATTGATCTATCTTGAGCTATCAGATTTAAATCGATCAAACACCCTGCTGACCCTACTGAGCATAAAGCTACTGATCCAGTAAAACTCTTCAAGTGTAATCTGCTTTCAAGCTACATCAAGTTTACACACTTTAAGACCTCATGCTGCTGATCATATCATCTTGATCAAGCTGCTGAAAGATGAATCACTTACTTGATTCAATCTTTCCTTTACAAGAAATCTGCTGAAGACAGAGAAGCATCTTTGGGTGTGAAGGACTGTTGTTTTTGGTGGAGCTGGTGAAGAGGCAATCCTACCCTTCAAGGACCAGACTGGAAGACTTTGGAGCAAAGAATCCTACCTGCTCCAAGTGTTCAATTTGTGAAGCCATAGTTATTGGTGAAGGACAAGCAACTTTTTTTGTAATCGCTACCTCAAGAATCTCTAGTGAATTACCTCCAACATCACAGAGAGTGGATGTGGATTACACCACCTGAACCACTATAAAATCCGCTACTTACTTTCTCTAGAAGTAGCTACGTTATGAGCCGAGCCGAGCCGAGTATTGGTCAACTCGAGCAACTTAGGCTCGCTTTTGTTAAATGAACAAAATTCTGCTTCGAGCTCGGCTCGCTTAAAACATGAACCGCTCGAGCTCGCTCGTTAGACATATTTTTGTCTTTTGAATTACCTCCAACATATAATATAAGATATAAGAGAGTTCGCGAACATTATATAAGTATGTTCACAATAAACCGCGAACATAATAAGCATGTTCGCGAACATAATCGAACGCTCATAAAATCGAGCTCACTCGCTACAAACGAGCCTACAATCATGTTCGAGCTCGCAAACGAACAAACGATCATATTATGTTCATTTAGTAATTTAATACATCAACTCTACTATTAATATTCTCAGATTTAGTACTTTAATACATCAACCTACTAAACTAGAAACCGAATCACACATACACTCATGAGTATCTAATACTTGGTATCATATTTTAACAACAAGTAATAAGGCTTAATTTAAATATATTCCGCCGCAACAAATTCAAGAAAGTCAATAGTCGCTAGACTATCGAGTGTCGGCCAGACAGACTCTTCGAGCTATCAAGAGCAGTCAGCTTGAAGTTGCTAAGTTTGTTAACTCCAAAAAGTTTTAAGTGTTAAGTTTATTCACCCCCCCTCTAAACTTAACCAAAGCCTTTTCAAGGGACCAACATTAACGCATGGCATTCTGGGGGCGAAGATACCTCATTAAACACGTAAATAATTAAAGAAAGTTGTTCATAACTAGCACTTTCATTAATAAACAATCCTATACATAAATAAACCTAGGTGTTGGGGGTCCGATCAGCTCGCAAACCGGAGGCCGCCCGAGGATTCACCCCCATCAGAAGGTTGGCGAGGGACCACAACTATAGGGTACCTAGCCACGAGGTCCACCTCTGCTTGGAACTCCTTCATTCGGACGGAGTACATCGTGTCCGTGCCAGGGGCATACTGATCCTTGTAGGCCAGTTTGTTGATGGAAAGCTCAAGAAACTGGGTGTTGCAGTCATCCACTCCTAGCACATCATTAGCTCTTACGGCAGGACTCAACAGTCGCATCAAAGACCCGAAGAAGTCAGAGGAAGCTTTGTAATCTCGGATGGCTTGGGCTGAACCCTTTTGTAGCCGAGCGGGGAAGGCTCGGACAGTCGCATCTAAAGCAGAGAGCTCTCCTCGGATCTTTATGATATGACTATCCAGTTCGGCCTCCTTCTCTAAATGCTCATTCATGAACTCTTGAAGATGAATGGCATACTCCGACCTCAAATCCTCCGTCTTCTTTTCCTGAAATTTCAGCTGCTCCTCAAGCTCTCGTATCTTCTCATCCTTGGACTTTAGATCAGAAGTCTTTTTCTCTTGCTCAGCGGACGAACGCACAAGTCGGCAGAAAATCTTGATCCACGACCGATCCTTGTGGGCATGAAGCCTATGGTGAAAATCACATCCTATATGGTAAATACCTAAAGCACAAAGAAATAGGACTCATGTATCTCATGGCCTCGAAGCCTGCATCGAGCAGCTCCATATCCGACATTTGAGAAATCTCTTGCGCCGGATCAGTCGAAGAAGGTGAAGAACTGAGATCGACCTCGATCTCTCCTTCCACTCGATGAGCCTCGGACGTTCGCTCGCCCCTACCTCCCTGATCGGAAGCATCTATTGGCGGACCCGATCCGTGCTCGGTCCTGCTAATCTTTTTGGCCCTTTCCTCGACATCCACTTGTCTTGATCTATGGCTAGAGGACCTTCGAATAAGAGGCGTCTCCAGCTCCTCCTCCTCCTCTTCATCATCCGGTACCTCGGGGGATTTTGAAGACGAAACGTTGTTGACATAGGCGTCCGAGCCTCTCCCGGAAGAATAAGGCCCTATCAAGGCATCGTCCTCCAGCTTGGATAACAGACGAACTGTGTGGGCGCCAAGATAAGACCCCGCGGTCTGAGTAGCCGGACCATAACCAACGTCATCTCTGTCCGTGACCATTCTCTCCGCTTGATGTTCTACCCCCCTCCAGATGGGGGCTTGAAGGCCAGTTAGGACCACTGCCAGCATGAAAAGTTTAGAAAACTACTAACGTTAATTGGAAGTCTAAATAAATAAGGAAGTAACAACACTTACAAACATCTCGGATGTCGCTACTTAAGGGAACGTGGGGGTCAGGTCCGGCCTCGGCTAATCGGGCTGCATTGATCAGCTCGGAAGAAAGCTTCACGTAGCTTCATAAGAATCCCCGCCTTTTGAATAGTGTCCACCGGGGTAGAATCTAGAAGGGTCGGACGCTCGTCCTTTTGGAAAGCGCTTGTCTTCCGACGTCCCAACCAAGATCTCCCACTGTCTCTAACATAGAAAAAGCACCCTCGCCACTCATTATACTTAGGGCCATCCATAAGCATTTCCTTTACCCCCGACCGGCGGAAAAAGTGGTACCATCCTTTGAGCCCCGGACTCCACGCAATGCGATGAAAGACCCGGAAAAGGCCTACCGAAAAGCATACTCTGACCACTTGGCACAAAATGGCAAACCCTATTACGGTTCTAACGCCTGAAGGAGCCACTTGAGCTGCACCTATCCCATAATGACACAACACCGACAAGAGAGCCGGGCACAAAGGTAACCTCAAGCCGGCCTTTAGCCGGGCCTCATAAATGGCGGAATACCCATCGAGAGGATGCGGCTCAATAGGAATCAAGGGCGCAAACTCTTCCAGATTTAACTCGTATTCACGGAAGATGTACTCCATACTGCTCTGAGTCAGAACTGAGACTAATCCATGATAGCTTGGGTAGCCTGTTGAATTTTGAGCCTCAAAAGAGGGTCAAATGTGCTTGACAAAAGACCAGAAGAAGAAACGGCAGAAACCGGCTGGGGAGGGACCCAAGCAACTTCTTCAAAAATCACGGGCTTGGTCCAGGACTCTCTTATCGCAACCTCAGTCCTGGGTGAGAGTGGCTCATCTCCAGATAGAAGAATTTGATTCCCTCATTCACGAATGTCCCGGTGAGAGAAGAAAAGGAAAAAGCAGAATAGAAGGACGTAGCACAGATTGACAACTAACGAAATGATGTTTGATGTGATAAGGTGTAAGCCCCTAGGGCCCGCGTGGGAAGTAGTCCCAATTTAAGATAGTGGGTAACGACGCCTCGAGTCCCGGGACAATTATTACAGTATCATAACAGTTTCCTGCCACCTGGCACTTTCAGTTCAAAAAACTACGAGTCCGGATGACCGAGCCGAACGGAAACCTAAACAGATTTGAGCTGACCTCCGTAGCTCACCGGATCTGGGGGGCTTATGATGGAGGTCGGATTAATATCTCGCCACGTGTCATCCCCATAATAATCTAACTATAAATGAAGATAGAGAAAGTCCACCTTAAGGCCCAGAATCTCCAGAACCCGAGCCAGGCGGGTTCGGCCACTTTCTCCAACCCCTGCAGGACGGCCAATGTACAAGATCAGCCTATTCGAAGCCCGACTTGTAGGTCGGCCTAAGTCCTTCTCGGACCAAATTCCCCGCGTACACATTAAAATCAGATAAACACGAAAAGAATTCTAATTCATAACTATACTAATCCTATCATTCAAATACATCCATAATTATCCCCTAAAATCACGAGGATCAAATCAATATTATCTATTCGTTAAAGAACACTAAATGAAAATACACCAAGGACACGCAACACTAAATGCTAGTGTGTCTAAGTAGTACAGTACATTCTTTTCTTGCACGAATATGCTTCGATATGTACTCCAGTTGTCCTCAAGACTAGAAAGGGCTGATCTCGAGAAAGGTGATTTCTTATTAAATGATTTCAGTTTTGTAGATAAGGCAAGCAATCAACAAAAGGGTGCTTTGACTCTCTCAGTTGTACCAACTTTCGGTTGCTTACTTGCTTGACTTTCCATAGTCAAGAATCCAACAAAAACATGATAGTTTTTTTTTTTTTTTTTTTTTTTTTTTTTTTTTTTCGAAATGTGATGATAATAGTTTTGGATTAGTATTACATCCTATAAAAAAAATGTCAATTTAATAAAAGTAATATGTCGAACGAGAAAACCAATATTTCATTTAATGTATATTTTGTAAACATACTCATAATCCTAACATTTAATGTTTGTTTGCTCATTTCATACTACCTTTAAAATATACTCATCCTACAGCTTTCACACACAATGATTAAGGAATTGGTTTATTGTCATTAATTTGAAGGTTAATGTCTAAAATACCCCTCCTATCATTAAAATAGTGTTAATTAATAAAAAAATTATAATAAATTAAGGGTAAGATAGAGAAAGAGCAATAAATTTGCATTTAATGTAGATTTTATAAATGATACTCATAATCCTAGGATGATTTAATATTTTTTGCTCATTTCATATATTCTTAAACAAACATTTATTATGAGATATGGTATCTATGCCTTTTTTTTTTTTTTTTTTTTTTACAAAGATACATATATCTATCACTACTTAAAATACAATATACTTCATCCGTTTTTTTATTTATCGCAGAGTGAAGAATCACATAAATTAAGATAATAATTAATATGTTTAAAATATAGTATTGAAAATATTTTTTATTGGAGATGTAATGTAACGCCCCGCTCCCGGATACCGAGTCCTTACCCGGAAACGAAACGAACGGTACGTATAATATTAAATAAATCTAATATTACACGTAAACCTCTACTACGTCGTATCGAGTAAAAGCAAACGGAAGCTAAAAGACTCGGCAAAACCTCACAAAATGCTACTAAGAATAGAAATCAACATAATAAAGATAGAATGTGACATTTATTACATTGGAAAACCAAACGAAAATCTAAAACATACGAAAACCTCCAAACGAAACTATAAGAAAATGCAACGTTCCCAAAGAACAACGTATCTAATGTAAATAAAATAAAACAGTATAAATAAACGCTTCAACTTTGGCGTCCTCAAACGTCGTCATCAAAGTCTTCCTCGAAATCCTGTCCAACCTGTTCATCTTCTCTCCCCCAAACACATAGAAAAACAATGCATTTGGGGTAAGTACAAAGTACTCAATAAGAAGTAGAAGCTACAATTTAATTAGGCTCTTTAACAAGTTTTAATATATTATATATCTTTATGAGACCAACTCGATCTAAGGTTCATTCCATGACTAACTGCTTCTAACTTAGCTTATCTCTGTTACATCAGCATTCAAGGACACTATGCATGGTGCTGCCCACCAAGAGACATATGGGTGCAACCTATTGGTGTGTCTCACCAATAGCCACGGGCTAGTCCCGATAGTATACGCATTCGGTGAAATCCCTCTACTCTTGGTGCCCTCTAATGGCCAGCAAAGTTATCCACAACGAGTACCCTCTACTCCTGGTGCCTCTAGAAAGGCCATCAAGTTTACTCGTGTTATCCGAAGGCCTACACATTGCGATATAGACTTGTGCCTTACCAATGATGACATGATGTTTAATCTTATTACTATGCAAGTATGTAATTATTAATGGTTATTATCTAGCCACCTACGTGTTTTCAAGTAAGCCTCGTCAGAAACTCAACTCTCTTTCCTAGACCTCTAGACACGGACAAGACCTAGAAAATACACAGACATTGATGAACTCTGGTTCATCAAAGCACAAGCCCTTTCATGCCCTTCCGACGGATCCGAACTTCAACTCCCTTTAAGAGTACATTCAGTGTTTTAACTAAACAAATCAGAAGCTCAATCGAAGCTTGTTTATGTTTAATTAATGTTATTATATCAAAGGATTGACATTAAAACTAGATTCGGGGCTCAAAACTACACAAAGCTGAAAACAGGCCTTCCAGTGCGCCAACACTGGCTCTGGTGCGCCAGAACTGGATTTTGGTGCGTTAGCACCAGGTCTCTATACGTGAATTTTGACTTCTGGTTGCCCCGTGCGCCCACACCGAGCCCTGGTGTGTCCGCACCAACCGTAGGAACACCCAAATGTTCAATTTTTGACCTCTACCCAATCCCTAATCGTTCTCAAACTTGTTCAACATCATAATACTCAGAAAAAGGCATAAAAACACAGCTTTTATCTATCATAACATCTGTAGATCCTTAGGCAAAACGAAGGTAACAATTCTATCATAAAATCTCCTCCAAAACTAACATAGATCCTACGAAACCGTAATTAACTTGTAGGAAGGCGTTCTTACCTTAAGCAAGCTATTCCAAACCAAGAAACTCAGAAAAACAGCAGCTAAAATGATCTCTTTTCTGCAACAAACCTATATGATCAATTCGAATTCACATTAAAACCGATCACACGATTCCAAACAATAAACTACGAAAAGGAATGAGTTTTGATCCTCAAAACTCAACCAAGAACTCAGTTAGGTCGAATTAATTACCTTGATAAAATTTCTAACTTTATGATACTAAAACGACGCTCTTCTCATGACGATTCCGATGCTTCTCTCGGAACTGAAAACGGTTAAGAATTGACTCAGAAATCAATGAAAGTCTCTCAGCCCCTTCTCTTTGCTCTTGTGCGCAGGAAATACAAATTTGGGGAAGAAAAATCTAATTAAAAGCTTAAGAGAGCGATTAGGTTTATTTTTCCTTAAATAGGAAAAATCCCCACAATTACCTAATTCACTTATTTTCCTTAATCGCCATTTTACTAAAAATCAGATTCCCTTTTCCTTATTGTATACACATATCTCGAAAATATATGTATAAAATTGATGAAATACTTAAACTCCGAATAACAGGAACCGAACCCAATATTTCGTTTTCGCAAAATGACACGTCTGCCATTTCCCGAAAATCGGAATATTACATTCCTTCCCCCTTAAATGCGTTTCGTCCTCAAAACTTGATCGTACTCAAACCCATGACATTCTTTAGCAACTCCTTCTTCAACACAAACCAACCCGAAGCTTCACTTGTTTCCCACGGTAACAAAACTGCTCTTGCCAACCTCATTGTCAAATCCTTGCTCATGAAACCAACTGACCAGACACTCCTAAACCACTGGACCGCACTTAACCAATCTTCTACCAAACGCTGCGGCCTTAACTAATTCACTGTACCCGGATGACGTCCATAAGGTTTCCTAAAAGGCCGAGGGGTGGGCTTAACTTACTAGCTATCTTACTTAACACAAAGGTTTTGACACTCTTGTATTAATTAATGTTGTACTAGCTATGTTACCCGTTATTAATGTGCCTAAAAGTTGGTTCATTCACTTAACTACAATTACGACGTGAATTTAATTCATGTCATAAGAATATTTTGAGAAAACAAATGAACTAAAAGGTACCTGGTATGGCTGCATCCAAAGCAAACACCCTTGTTGGTCGACTTGCACCTCCATTGCCATTTCCTTGACTTTCCTTCGTGTTCCGCCTAGGACACTGCCTTGCGTAATGTCCGGGGTCTCCACAATGATAACAACCATTCAGATCGCCCGACACTCCCGGAGTGATTCCTTTGCACTTTGGACAACCCAATACGCTGCGGATGACCTAGTCGCTAGAGGTGCCGTAATCCTTTTCTCATCTTGCTGCTGGGGTGCTTCTTTATTTTCTACTTGGCTCTCCAAAGTTCTTTTTACCCCAATGACAACGGTGGCCTTCTTCCTGAAGGTCTCAACTTCCAAGGCCTTATTCAACAGTTCAGCCATGTTTCTCGCCGTGAAACCCAACATACCAGATTGTATTTCATAGACTAAGCCTTCTTTGTAAAGTTCCATCTTCCTCTCTTAAACCTTCATGAGCTCGGGGTAGAATCTTCCCAACTCATTGAACTTGTTGGTGTACTAAGATACCGTTATATAAACACCCATCTTAAGCTTTAAGAACTGGATCGCCTTGTCTGCTTGCACTGTTGCTGGGAAATACTCGTTGTAGAACATGGCTTTGAAAACTTCCCAGTCCGTTACTTTACCGTTACTGCTTTCTATCGCATTAATCCACGATTCAGCTGCGCCCAGAAGAAAACCAACTGCCAACTGTGCAATCTCAGTTTCAGGGACGTTTATGTTCCTGCACGCCTTTTCAAAGCTCCTTAACCATTCTTCAGCTTTCGAGTGTTCCACATTCCCAAAGAAATCTTGAACTTAATTTGTTCCTTCTTAGCCTTATGTACCAATCAACTGGTGGTGCATGCTCGAAAGCCGCTCTAACTAGTGGGTACACTAGAGGGTATCCAAAAGGTACTTGTTGTTGGTAAGGTGGTGGTTGAGGTTGCCGAGGAGGGATCACTTGAGGTTCAGTCTGATGAGGGTGGTAACTCTGCTGAAGTTGTTGAGTGTGATAAGGTTGGTAGAAACCGTAAGGTGGGTATCCAAAGCCTTGTTGAAGATCAAAACGTGGTGAAGTAGGTAACGTAGGTCGAGGGGTGTGACCTACTGGAGGTGGATAAAAGGTCTGATGCTGCTGATGGAAAACTGGTGGAGAAGGATGACTCACCGGTGGCGGGTAGACACTGATCGTGGAGGGTAAAAGGTTTGTTGGTGTGGAGGGTAACTTACTGGTGGCGGGTAAAATTCTGTCACTGGTGGTGGTACAAAACCCACTGGAATATCACTTACCATCGAAAACTGAACTGAACTTCCCACATGCTATTGTGGAGGTTGCTCCTGATGAGGTCGCGGTGTAGGATTCTGAAGTGGTCGTGGTGACAAGCTCTGCTGAGACTCTGGTGTAAGGGTCACAGTATGAGAGGATGGAGTGGGGCTCGGATGAGGTGAAGGATTCTACCTCACAAAGCCGCCTCCTACAACTGGCGTCGGACTCTCACGACGAACTCCTGAAGATTCTGCACCAGCTCTGGTTCTAGTGAACACCATCCTGATGATCAAAGAAAACCAGAACGTTACTAAAAGATCTATAGAAATCTTATCTTAAAAGGAAGGAAGCCTAAAAGACGCTTCTCTCTGATACCAACTGTAACGCCCCGCTCCCGGATACCGAGTCCTTACCCGGAAACGAATGCTCGGCACGTATAATATTCAATAAATCTAATATTACACGTAAGCCTCTACTACGTCGTATCGAGTAAAAGCAAACGGAAGCTAAAAGACTCGGAAAAACCTCACAAAATGCTACTAAGAATAGAAATCAACATACTAAAGATAGAATGTGACATTTATTACATTGGAAAACCAAAGGAAATCTAAAACATACGAAAACCTCCAAACGAAACTAAAATAAAATACAATGTTCCCAAAGAACAATGTATTTAATGTAAATAAAATAAAACAGTATAAATAAACGCTTCAACTCTGGCGTCCTTAAACGTCGTCATCAAAGTCTTCCTCGAAATCCTGTCCAACCTATTCATCTTCTCTCCCCCAAACACATAGAAAAACAATGCATTTGGGGTAAGTACAAAGTACTCAATAAGAAGTAGAAGCTACAATTTAATTAGGCTCTTTAACAAGTTTTAATATATTATATATCTTTATGAGACCAAATCGATCTAAGGTTCATTCCATGCACATCGACACTTCATGACTAACTGCTTCTAACTTAGCTTATCTCTCATACATCAAGATTCAAGGACACTACATGGTGCACGCCCACCATGAGACATCTGAGTGCAACCTATTGGTGTGTCTCACCAATAGCCACGAGCTAGTCCTGATAGTATACGCGTTCGGTGAAGTCCCTTTACTCCTGGTGCCCTCTAATGGCCAGCAAAGTTATCCACAACGAGTACCCTCTACTCATGGTGCCTCTAGAAAGGCCAGCAAACTAATGTTATCCGAAGGCCTACACATTGCAATATAGACTTGTGCCTTACCAAGGATGACATGATGTTTAATCTTATTACTATGCAAGTATGTAATTATTAATGGTTATTATCTAGCCACCTATGTGTTTTCAAGTAAGCTCCCTTACAAACTCAACTCTCTTTCCTAGACCTCTAGACACGGACAGGACCTAGAAAATACAGACATTGATGAACTCTAGTTCATCAAAGCACAAGCCCTTTCATGCCCTTCCGACGGATCCGAACTTCAACTCCCTTTAAGAGTACATTCGGTGTTTTAACTGAACGAATCAGAAGTCAATCGAAGCTTGTTTATGTTTAATTAATGTTATTATATCAAAGGATTGACATTAAAACTAGATTCGGTGCTCAAAATTGCACAAAGCTAAAAACAGCCTTCCAAAGGCGCCAACATCGTTGGTTCTCGTGCGCTTTGACTGCTCATTGCACCATCATCGGATTCTCGTGCGCTTGCACCAGTCTCTCAGACGTGAATTTCGACATCGGTTGCCCGCGCGCCAAGACCGAGCCCCCAAGCGTCCGCACCAACCGTAGGAACACCCAAAAGTTCAATTTTTTGACCTCTACCCGATCCCTAATCGTTCTCAAACTTGTTCAACATCATAATACTAAGAAAAAGGCATAAAAACACAGCTTTTATCTATCATAACATCTGTAGATCCTTAGGCAAAACGAAGGTAACAATTCTAGCATAAAATCTCCTCCAAAACTAACATGGATCCTACGAAACCGTAATTAACTTGTAGGAAGACCTTCTTACCTTAAGCAAGCTATTCCAAACCAAGAAACTCAGAAAAACAGCAGCTAAAACGATCTATTTTCTGCAACAAACCTATATGATCAATTCGAATTCGCATTAAAACCGATCACACGATTCCAAACAATAAACTACGAAAAGGTTGCATTAAAACCGATCACACGATTCCAAACAATAAACTACGAAAATGTATGAGTTTTGATCCTCAAAACTCAACCAAGAACTCAGTTAGGTCGAATTAATTACCTTGAGAAAAGTTCCAACTTTATGATACTGAAACGACGCTCTTCTCACGACGATTCCGATGCTTCTCTCGGAACTGAACGGTTAAGAATTGACTCAGAAATCAATGAAAGTCTCTCAGCCCCTTCTCTTTGCTCTTGTACGCAGGAAATACGAATTTGGGGAAGAAAAATCTGATTAAAAGCTTAAGGGAGCGATTAGGTTTATTTTTCCTTGAATAGGAAAAATCCCCACAATTACCTAATTCACTGATTTTCCTTAATCGCCCTTTTACTAAAAATCAGATTCCCTTTTCCTGATTGTATACACATATCTCGAAAATATATGTATAAAATTGATGAAATACTTAAACTCCGAATAACAGGAACCGAACCCAATATTTCGTTTTCGCAAAATGACACGTTTTCCCTTTCCCGAAAATCGGATTATTACATGTAAATACTTTGTTAGTAAATGAGTTTTTAGTATTATAAATGTATTTTTTTATAGGATATGTAAATACTTTGTTGGTAAAAAAAATAAAAAATAAATGATGCATTGAAAATGTAAAATTACAGATAAATAAAAATAGAACAAATTATGAAATGTGACAGTTAAAAAAACGGAGGGAGTATTAATTTTATTTTTTTATAAAAGCGAAAAGCAAAAAAAATGACAATTTTTTGTGACAGATGTAGTAGCGTGCGTGTCAAATTTAATCAATGATCTAAGCTGCAAAGATAGAAGAGTTACCTTGAACAACTTGCCAATCACTTTGATTTTGCATTCTATGAGTAAGTAATTAATACTCTTTTCATTGCCTTCACATAATTGCTACTAAATCCGTCTCAAAATATAAGTCGTTTCAGGTGTTTTCACACGAATTAAAAAAGTGGTTGAATGACATAATTTTCATATGAAATGACTAAAATACCTTTTGACTATTATTAATGAAATGGTTATAAAGTATTGAAAAGTAGTTGGATTGTTAATAAATTAGGGGTAAGATTGATAAAATAGTAATAAATGTTTTATTGGTAATATAAAATGACTTATAATTTGAGACAATTAAAAAGAGATAGAGTGACTTATATTTTGGGATGGAGGTAGTATTTGTCATCTTATTTTAAGAATCAAAGGCGGCTTAGATTTGGCTTTTATATATATATATATTGTAATATTCCATTTTTGGGAAATGACGGACGTGTCATATTGCGAAAACAGAATATTATATTTATTATTTTTAAGGATTAAAGTTAAAAGAATATAAAAAATAACTGGAAGTTATTTAATTTGGGAAAAATAAATAAATATTGTTATTGTTGGGAGGTTTTAAAATAAAACTCCCCACAATAAGGGAGTTGTCAGAACATGGTCTTCAGAGTTCGAAGTTTGATATTCTTGTGAGAAACAGAAACCAAAAGCAAAGAAAGCAATCTTCAAGGTATCTTCTAAATTGTGGCTTGGGTTTCAGAATCAAGTATAGAAACGGAATCACCAGGAGAAGAGCATCGTTTTGGTACCAAAAGTTTGAAGCTTTGAAAAAGTTTTGGGTTGAGGAACAAGAGTTGTTGCAGTTTGCTTGGAGTTTTGGTTTGAATTGCTTTGGATTTCAAGTAAGAGGGTCTTCATATTGAACTCTTACTGTTTTATAATGTTTGGTACTTGTTCGTAGTAATTTGGTATTGAATTCCCGTTGTTTTGAGTGTTTACTTGCTGACAAAAGTGTTAGGAATGAGTTAGAAATCGTAAAGTGTTGAAAAGTGTAGATTTTGGTGAGTTCGACCCTTTTGGCCCGTGCCAAAGGGCTTCAGCGCGCGCCAAGGGTGAAGTAGAATGTTCAGAGCGTTTTAGCGCGCGCCAACCAGGAACAAAAACCAGATAGTATTCTGCATCGTTTTTAAAGACGCGCCCGAAGTGGTTCAACAGACGCGCTAAAATCAAGCGTAAATCATCGAGTTGTCTTTGTTTTGTTCGTTCGAGGTATAAGCGCCAAGACCCCCTGTTTTGCAGTTTTAGGTTTCTAAGACCCCGATTTGTGTTTTGATTGATATTTCTTGATCTAATAAACTTAAATAAACTTAACAAAGCCATGATTATGCTTCTGAGGCGTTTAGTTCCGGCACCGAATGGACTCTTTCTAAGAGTTGAAGTTCGGGACCGTCGGAAAAGCATAAATGGCCTTGTGCATTGGTGGATTAGTATCCACCAATGTCTGTGTATGTGATAGGCTTGTTAGAGTCTAGTTACCTAAGTGAGGGGGTAGAATGTTAACTGATTTTTCGCCTTGAAAACACTTGGATGACTAGTTAACGATTAATAACATACAGACTTGTGTAGTTAAAAGCCTACACATCAATGTTCTTGGTAAGGCACAAGACAATATCGTGATGTGTGGTGTGGTCAGATAAAGTGAATAACTCCGTAGGTTACTAAGACCCTAAGTACGGAGAGACTTCGCCGAACACACACACTATCGGGACTAGCCCGTGGCTACTAATGTAGCAACACTAGTAGGTTGCAACCATATGCTTCGTGGTGAGCAGCAGGACCATGCGTAGTGCCCTTGAATACTTGGTGTAACAAAGACAAGCTAAGCTAGAAACAAGTAGGACCTCACGACATGTTGATGAGCATGAAGTGAATCCTAAAGTTTGAGTCGTGATCATAAATATAACTCTTAATTAATAATAAAACGTTCTCCTATCATTATAAAGCATAATTGTTCAATAGCTTCAATTAATTCTACCTTTTACTAAGTATGTTTGTACTTACATTTTTTCATGTTTGTATGTTTGCTTTGTGTGAGAAGATATGCAGGTTGATCCAGATTGTGAGGAGGATCTTGAGAATGTTATCTGATCATGCTATGCTATTTTAGAACTTGATGCTTTCTTTTTAAATTATGATGTATTCAAGATTTGTTGTACTTTCTTTCAAGACATATTGTTTTCTTTTAAGACTTGTTGTACTTTCCTTTTAAGATGAGTTGTAAGATAAGTTTACTTTTTTGTTTGTAAGATACTTGTACAATGTAATCTTTTTTGTTGTTGTAAGTTTCCTTTTCTACTTTTTAAAGTTGGCTGGCATTGTAATTCTAGTTTCTTATACGGTTTTTATCCGAGTCTCTTTAGCTTCCTTGTTACTTAACTCGATACGATGACGTAGAGACTTACATATAATGTTAGATTTATTTAATATTTTACGTGCCAAACATTCTTTTCTGGATAAGGACTCGATATCCGAGAACGGGGCGTTACAGTTGGTATCAGAGCGAAGCTTTTTTGTCATCCCCAGGCTCTATTCATTGAGATAATATTTCTTTAGACCACTTAGTAACTATGATCTTCTTGATCTTTCATTATGGCAGGAACCCGTCGTAGTTCTCGTGGTTTGGGAGTTAACGGAGAATGAAGTTTAAGGGCTCATCAAGAGGTTAATAAGATGAATCAAATTGATGATCAAGTGGCCGCTGTGGGTCGGTTGGAAGGGGTTGAACAAATGAGACCACATCCGATTCAGTGCCTCACCAAAACAGCCCCACCTCGCCATCAAGAACAACCTCCACCCCACCAGTGTACCACCTCAATATCATGGTCCACTTGAGCCTGTTGATGGCCACATTCTTGTTACTATCATAGGTGATATTCCTTCGGTGTATCATCCTCCCGTGACCGAGGTGTATTCACTGCAAGTAAATGTAGCCTATCCACATCCTCATGTGAGCTATCCACCACCACCTACCTTTTATCCACCACCCACAAGCTAACCCCCTCAACCGACATGCTATCCTCCACCGCCACCAAGAGTTGAACAACAAGATAGCTTATGGATATCCACCCTATAGATCTCACCAGCCCTATCATGCCCCACCTCACCATCAAACATACCATCCCCACCACCAAGAGATACCATTGGCACCTACACATCAGCCTTACCCACCTCAAGTACCCGCATGATTCCGACCATTTAACCCTCTAGTTTATCCTCCAGTGAATCCACCGGTTCAAGGTCAAGTTGGCGAGACAGATTGGTACACGAGACTAAAGAGGAAAAAAGTACAGGATTTCTTTGGGAATGTAGACCCTATAGTTGCAGAGATGTGGATTAGAAGCTTTGAGAAAGCGTGTGGGAATGTGAGTGTTCCGGAGTCGGATTGGGCACAACTAGCCGTTGGTTTCATGCTTGGTACGGCTGAAAACTGGATTGAAGCCATTGAGAATAGACGGTGAAAGATATTGGATTGGAAAGTGTTCAAGAGTTTGTTCTACACAGAGTACTTCTTGCCATCGATTCGAGTGCGGCCGCCGGGTTTACACTGAGGCGGGGACAACAGATGACGGTGACACAGTATTCTCATCGGTTTATGGGCAGATTTTATCCATAGATTATAGGAAACGAAGAAAGAAGGATGACATAGTTTTGAATGTTTTGTCCCGAGAGATAAGAGCAGGCATGTTGGGTGCGACACCACGAAATACGGCAAATTTTTTTTGACAATGCTTTAGAAGTGGAGACTTTTAAGAACAAGCCTTCATTTTTCATGGGTGAGAAGAGATCTTTTGAGATTATCCAAGGAGATAACCATGAAAGTACCGCACCAGGATGTGAAGAAGAACTCAGTACCGTTAGCATCTACTTCATCGGCAAGTGTACTAGTTTGCCCGAAACGCAAAATCAATCACTCTGGGGAATGCCGAGCAAATTCAAGTGGATGTTAATTTTGTGGAGATGTGGGACATTTTGCAAGATATTTCCCTTCAAGGAATGCTAAAAGCAATCAGGGAAACAACAATGGAAGTGCAAGTCGGCCAGCAATGATGTATTCTTTGGATGCAGTCATTTCAGGTATCTTTTAAGTCTTGTTTATTTTCCTAAAGTACTTTTATGACATGATTAAATTCATTTTGTATTTGTATTTGAGTAAATGAACTAGATTTTAGGTACATTAATAATGGATAACTTAGCTATGTCAACCTTGTTTGATACGATATCATCAAATACTTTTGGGACAAGTAAGATAGCTAAGAAGGTAAACTTACCCCTTTCAACCTTAAATGATTCTTTGGAAATAACAATACCTTTGGTAGAGTAATCACGGGTGCTAAGATGTTACCACAAGTTGATGTCGAGTTGGAACCTACCGTTGTAAAAGAGAATTTATAGTTTTGAATTCGACGGATCATGGTGTGATTCTTGGTATAGGTTGGCTATCCAAGAGTTTTGTTTACTTTGATTGTAGGATTAAGAGAGTGCTCTTACTAAGGTGAATGAGATGAGCAGAATATAGGTTTGTACAATATCTGTAGTTCAAGATGTGGTTGATTAGTAGTTGGGTTGAGTATGCAAGGATTTGATTAGTTTGGGTATCATTAGTGTTTTGGACCATGGTTGGTAAGGATCAGAGTTGTTAGTGGTTGTCCGTGAGATCAAGGTGAAGATACATTTTTGGTTTGTGTTGAGAAGAGTTTCTAGAGAAGAAGCTTGCAGTTTGAGCATGTTCCAGTTTCGAGGACGAAACTCCTCTGAAGAGGGGAGGAATGTAATGTTCCGATTTTCAAGAAAAGACAGACATGTCATTTTGCGAAAACAGAATATTATATTTACTATTATTAAGGATTACAATTAAAAAAAGAATAAATAACTAGAAGTTATTTATTTTGGTAAAAATAAATAAATATGATTATTGTTGGGAAAAAGAATAAAGTACTATTGGGAAAATAAAACTCCCAAAATAAGGAGTTTTCGAACATGGTCTTCAAAGTTCAAAGTCTGATATTCTTGAGAGAAACATAACCTAAAAGCAAAGACAGAATCTTCAAGGTATCTTCTAAATTGGGGCTTGGATTTCAAAATCAAGTATAGTAAACAGAATCAATAGGAGAAAAGCATCGCTTTGATACCAAATGTTTGGAGCTTTGAAAAGTTTTGGGTTGAGGATCAAGAGTTGTTGCAGTTTGCTTGGAGTTTTGGCTTGAATTGCTTAGGATTCCAAGTAAGAGGGTCTTTATATTTAACTCTTCCTGTTTTATAATATTTAGTACTTGATAGTAGTAATATGGTGTTGAATTCCTGCTGTTTTGAGTGTTTATTTGCTGATAAAAGTATTGGGAATGAGTGAGAAAGCGTAACGTGTTGAAAAGTGCAGATTTTGGTGATTTCAACCCTCTTGGCGTGTGCCAAGGGTGAAGCAGAATGTTGATAGAATGTTCAGAGTGTTTTAGCACGCACCGAAAGGCTTTAGTGCGTGCCAACCAGGAATAGAAACCGATGATAGTATTTTGTTGTTGTTTCAAATAAGACGCCGAAGTGGTTCGGCGCGCACCTTAAAGTCAAGCGAAAGTTGTCTAGTCTGCTGTTTGGGTTCATCGTGCGCCAAAGAGGTCAAGCATGACAAGACCCCTATTTTGTAGTTTTGGGTTTCTAAGACCCCGAATTGTGTTTTGATTGATATTTCTTGATCCAATAAGCTTAAATAAACTTAACAAATCCATGATTAAGCTTCTGATGCATTTATTTTTCCCGGCACTGAATGGATTCTTTCTAAGAGTTGAAGTCCTGGACCGTCGTAAGAGCATGAATGGCCTTGTGCCTTGGTGGATTAGTATCCACCAATATTTGTGCATGTGATAGTCTATGTTAGAATCTAGTTACTTAAGTGAGGGATAGAATGTTAAGTGAGTTTTTGCCTTGAAAACACTTAGGTGACTAGTTAACAATTAATTAAAGCCTAAACATCAAGGTTCTTGGTAAGGTACAAGACAATATCGTGATGTGTTGTGTGGTAAGATAATGTGAATAACTCTGTAGGTTACTAAGACCCAAAGTATGGAGGGACTTCGCCGAACACACACTCTATCGGGACTAGTCCGTGGTTACTAGTGTAGCATCACTAGTAGGTTGCAACCAGATGCTTCCTGGTGAGCAGCACCATGCGTAGTGCCTTTGAATATTTGGTGGAACAAAGATAAGCTAAGCTAGAAACAAGTAGGACCTCACGACATGTTGATGAGCATGAATTGAACCCTAATGTTTGACTCGTGTTCATAAAGATAACTCTTAATTAATAATAAAACATTCCTCTTTCATTATAAAGCATAATTGTTCAATAGCTTCTACTTTTTACTAAGTACTTTCCTACTTACCTCTTTGCAAGTTTGTATGTTTGCTTTGTGTGAGAAGATTTTCAAGTTGAGCCAGATTGTGAGGAGGATCTTGAGGATGATATTTGATCATGCTATGCTATGCTAGAACTTGATGATTTCTTTCAAATTATGATGTATTCAAGACTTGTTTTACTTTCTTTCAAGACATGTTGTTTTTTTAAAGACTTTTTGTACCTTCCTTTTAAGCTTTTTCGTTGTTGTAAGTTACCTTTTCTACCTTTTAAAGTCGGATGACATTGTAATTCTAGTATCTTATTCGGTTTCTACCCGAGCCTCTTTAGCTTTCGTGTTGCTTAACTCATACGATGACATAGAGGCTTATGTATAATGTTAGATTTATTTAATGTTATATGACGAGGGTCGGACTAGCCCTTGCCACGTGTCATTCATGGAATGGCTACACAATAAATGAAGAAAGAGAGAAATAACGACAATAAAGGCCATGAGCCTTACAACTGGTTTTGGGACAGACCATAACCCCAGGTAGGAGGTCTATCCCGTCCTCCCGATCGACCACCGTAGTCCGGCTCGGTCATATCGGAGCTCGGGTAGTGCATCTAAGGTCGAGATGACCTGAGGAGCTCACCACAGGTCAGCAGAGCTTTTCTTATCCGATATTTAGCATGTTCCTATATTATAAGATAAACATGGAGAGAATCCTATGATATCATGACACCGATCCTGTCATTTAAACATATTCCTAATTATCCCTAAATCAACAGGATTGACATAAGATAATCCTAGGGACTAAGAATACCGAATCCTTGTTGGACAAGAAAAGGGACGAGATGTCCCCTATATAAACAATCCCTAGGGAACTATGAGAGACTTGATTCAATTATACACATTGGATACGTAGGAAACTTGGGAGAATCACCCAGGCTCAGTTTAAAAATACACACCAAAACCCTCCCATCATCAATTTGTTCTTGAATTAGTTTCCACAAGAGTAATTACATCCCTGAATCGTTACTAGGCGATATCCAGCATCGTCAATTGACGCTAGATGAGGGTCTTTTCTGGCAATTTATTCAAGAATATCATCATTTCATAATCACAAGGCAATGGTAAAAAACACAGGCAAAAAAACCATCGAAGATCCAACCACACAAGGCGGTGAAGCAACTCAAAACGCAGGACAAGTTGTTGTTGGGGAGAAGGATGCTAATGCCACCACCAGCCAACATCAACAACACAAGGAAGAAACTCTCATGTATCCGGCTCAACAAGCCCTGTTAGAGGCACTAAAAGCCTTGGATACTCCTGCTTTCAAAACCATCCTTGAAGCAGCATTTAAGGGCCGTGAATGTGATGTATCAGAAAATCATGCACCCAAGGTTCCTCCTCCTCCTCCTCATAAGGATGATAAGGATACCCTGTCTTCCAACTCTAATGCATGGAAAGTTCAGATCAATGCCCAAGCACAGGGCGCGGCTGGAGCAGAACTTGGTGCTATAATGGCAAAAGGCATGACGAACTCTTGCTTGAGTCTCTGTTCTCAGAACATATTGTGAACTATCAACGATCGAAAAAGTTTAAGGTGCCTAAATTGGAACCGTACGACGGCACGAAAGACCCCATAGATCATCTCTTCCAGTACTTGACGCCTATGAACCTTGACTGCACTCCGGAAGAGATGAAGTGCAAAGCCTTTCTAGCCTTACTTACGGGTAGGGCTCATGAGTGGTTCAGGAAGCTACCCCCGAGGTCAATATATGACTTTGGAACTATGGCTAAGAAGTTTATGCAGGTTTTCATCACTGCCAAACCTTTCCAAAGGAATGCTACATACCCCCTAACTATCAGACAAAAGAAAGAAGAGACGGTGTTGCAATATCTCAAAAGGTTTAATGAGGAGTCCAGTGTTCGTTCAGATGTTTGAGGAGCACCTCTTAATCACCTCTTTTATAAGGACTACGAGAGGGTAGGTTATACGCTAAATTAAATAACAAACTCCACAGGTTGATGGAAGAGTGCATGGAGCAGGCCTATAAACACTGTCAAAGGGAAGAAGCAAACAGGCTGAAAAGGGATTCAGAAAGGATCGAATCTAAGAAAGATAAAACCAAGGATAAGTCTGACAAGAAGCATAAGTCGGGCTGGGACCGAGTAACAACCCCGGTTTCAAATCGGCTCGGGAAGTATGGAGCTCTACAAGAAAGGGATTTTATCCTTTTGAATAGATCACGTGAGCAGTTACTCGCATTAATGCAGAGGAAAGGTCTAGCTTGAGTCCCGCCTCCTATGAGAGGACCTCGAGAAAAAAGAGACCCAAATAAGTACTGCAAGTATCACCAAGATATTGGTCAAGACTTAGAGCAGTGTCGCGATTTTCAAAAGGACATTGACGCTGCAGTTATAAAAGGAAAGTTGGATGAAGTCATAGATCGATCTCAGAATCCTGAGCCCCGAGGACGGAGAGAGTTCAAGAAGAGAAATTATGGTCAAGAGCATGACCGCTGAGATGAGCCTCGACATAGACGAGACCGATCCCTTGATTCGGACGGCCAGATAGACAATCGTCCAGTCAACACAATCAACACAATTTCAGGTGGTCCGAACAGCATTGCCCGAACTGAAGACCTATGAAGTAGTAGGTATGCTGCCCCATCTAACTCCCACAAGAGACAAAGGCTCTCAGAAGAGGTAACTTATGGACCCAAGGACTCTCTCACATTAGTAATCAACAATGAAGGGTTAGTTATTGAGGCTGTGATAAGCAAACATGTGGTGAAGCGTATTTGCGTAGATACGGGAAGTGCGGTAAACGTGCTGTATTATAATGTCTTCCAATCCATGAAGTTGAAGGATTCTGAGCTGACACCCGTCTCAGCTCCGCTCTTCAGATTTGTTGTACCGCCAGTTCATCCTGTGGGTATGGTCAGACTACCCACAACATTTGGAAAAGAATCAAGGGGAAGGACCCTCATGGTAAATTATGTGGTTGTTAAGACACCACCAACATATAATGTCCTCATGGGAAGACCTGCCTTGATCGACCTCCGAGCTGTGATCTCCCCAACTCACATCAGCATGAAGTTGCCCACTTTTGAAGGTTCAGTGGAAATCAAAGGTGACGTGGAAACAGCCAGGAGTTGTTACACGGCCATTATCAACAAAAAAATTGATGGTACAATAAGTTTTAGCGGAAGAACTGCTACTAGAAGATGAGTAAAGTTGGTCCTCAGAGGACAACGTGGAATCAATTAGTTTATGGGAAGATCAGAAGGATCTGTCAGTCAATATCGGTTCCTGGATCCCCGATCAGCACAAAGTTGTCCTTATCAATGTCTTAAAGGAATTCAGAGATATTTTCGCATGGAAGACTGAAGATATGCCAGGTCTATCTCCCGATATGGCTCTGCACAGGTAAGCGGCACTTCGCCAAGGATTGAATGGAAGCAATAAAAAAGGAAGTGGCAAAGCTGCTCCAAGCAAACATTATAAGAGAAGTAGTCTACCCAGATCGGTCAAGCTAACCCGATTACGGTCAAGCCAGCTTACGGAAGTTGGAGGATGTGCGTGGATTTTATCGATCTGAACAAATCTTGCCCAAAGGATTGCTACCTTCTACCCAAGATTGACAGGTTAGTTTATTCAACTGTTGGATTCGAAGTATTTTCATTCTTAGATGCCTACAAAGGATACCATCAAATCACAATGGATCCTGTGGATGCGGAGAAGACTTCGTTCGTAACTAAAATCGGCACTTGCTGTTACATTACCATGCCATTCGGACTAAAAAACACTGAAGCAACATACCAGAGAGCTGTGAACAAGATCTTCAGTAAACTAATTGGCAGATGCATGGAGGTTTATGTGGATGATCTCCTAATCAACAGCAGGATTCTTGAGCAATATCTAATCGATGTCAGAGAGGTGTTCGAGGTTCAAGGCAAACCCAGATGAAACTTAACCCGAATAAGTGCACATTCGGGTCGTCGTAAAATTCTTAGGATACATGATATCCAAAGAATGAATTAGAGCGAATCCGGATATACTTGACGCGTTGAGGACAATGCCACCTCCCAGAGTTTTAAGGAAGTGCAGCGATTAACAGGGTGCCTGGCCGCTCTGAACAAGTTCCTTTCCAGATTGGCACAACGTACCTTACCGTTTTTCAAGATTCTGAGAAAAACAAGTCCTTTTTAGTGGAATGATGAGAGCCAAAAGGCCTTTGATGATTTGAAATCCTACTTGGCTGAACTGCCAACTTTAACCTCTCCTCAGGAAGGAGAAACCTTGTTGATATACTTATTATTTTATGAAGAGGCAGTCAATGTAGTTCTGGTCCGAGATCAAGATGGTGCACAAAAACCTATATTTTATGTTAGTAAAGCTCTCCATGGGCCAGAGGTTAGATATACAAATGCCGAGAGGATAGCATTGGCCCTAGTACATACATCAAGGAAACTAAGGCCGTATTTCCAAGCACATCCAATAGTGGTGGTGATTGATCAGTCGCTTCGGCAAATATTGGCACGACCTGACACCTCAGGCTGACTAGGGAAGTGGATAGTAGAGTTGGTGGAATACGACTTGGACTTCCGTCCCCGAAAATCAGTCAAAGCCCAAGCCTTGGCATACTTCATA
Organism: Gentiana macrophylla; assembly: GCA_026214975.1. Classification (NCBI taxonomy): domain Eukaryota; kingdom Viridiplantae; phylum Streptophyta; class Magnoliopsida; order Gentianales; family Gentianaceae; genus Gentiana; species Gentiana macrophylla. Next base: position 46,529,828 of record CM047806.1, read on the forward strand.
GGCGAAGGAGTTGCGATTAACATCGAACACAACCAGCCAAGTAACTGAACTGAACTATGGATGCTGTACATTGACGGTGTAGCCAACAAAGAATGAGCATGGGCAGGTCTCCTGCTCATTAGTCCAAAAGGGGAAGAGTTTGCTTACGCTTTGCATTTCAATTTCCAAGCTACGAATTGTTAGGAAATCTACGCGGGAACGCAGCAGAATTTAAAATTTTATTTCCTTTTAACCAGGATTGACTTCGTTTAAGCAATAAACAAACGAGTTAGTAGACGGTGGTTACCTTGGCTGACCTAAAAGATCGACGCTTTGACCGTCTAAGGAGAGTAGTTCAGCATAGAGCCGCCCAAGTGTTCGCCTCTCTACCGCTAGTCCACACGACAACCCGCCGGAATCCCATCATGGATTGCTATTGGAAAACTCCGGTTGCTAGACCGGCTTTTCCCTCCTCCTCTCTCCAACTCTCTATAGGATGCTCTCTATTTTACACAAGAACTATTAGTTCTTGGAATTGTGTTGTACAAAAGAGCTTGACACCCACCTCTTATTTATAGTAAGTAAGTGGCGCCAAACAAATTGTGGAGGAGAAGAAAACATTTTCCCAACAAAATAAGGAAAATATAATTGATTGATTTATCTCATTTATTATAATATCTTATATCAAATAAATCTGGGATATTGTCAATATCTTATATTGAATATTCCCAAGATATTGTCAAAATCTAATATTGACAATATTTATCTTTTATTATATTACCATAAATCAATTTACATATGTGTATATATCACATATATATAAATCTATACATATTATATGTGCACACTAAATTAGTGCGCATGTACATCTCAAATGTACTTCACACACGCATGTGTGTATAATATATATAATATTAATATCTTATATTAATATATGGTAACACCATTAATTAAATTGCACAATCCAAGTGTATCCAAAATTGCGCCACCTTTAGCCAATAAATTGGCATCCGGAATATTCTTTAATTAATCAATATTATTAATATCTTGTATTTAATTTATTCATAATAAATAAATACCACCATATTAATTTACTACTATAACCCTTATAGTCTCGAGATAAACTTTCCGTATTTGGTTATCATCTATAACCACATTTTAATCCGGCTAGATATTCATATGTGTGTGACCCGATAGGCTTCCGAATATGTTGGCCGTAGACACAAAGTGCAAATTACAAAAATGCCCTTCATGCCTAACGATCACGGGATAGCGTCTAGCAACACACCGTGACCCCCAATCATCGGAAGAGTCAAATGCAATGACTACTACCTTTCATGTGAAACAGTTACCGTGTAACTTACAATCCTATCGCTGTAATAATATCCATACGGTCGTTAGTCGAGTGTCAAAACATCAACGACCGTATCTTATAATCTGGATATCAAGCTCTCTCAAAGTAACTCATTTACTCCCACTTTGCAAAGATTCACGAGAGTAAGACATTCCTTATAAGAAGGCCATTTCGGATATTCGATCCCAATCATAGGATACGCGATTCCCGGACGACCAATCATGTATACTCCGTGATGCTTCAAAGATCATACCCAATCACTACCGCATGATCGCCCGTGGGCTGGGAAACCTCAATAGTGTCAAAGCATGACAATCCACACCGTGATGCCATGAAGACTCGGTCTTAAGGATAATTACACAACCGCCACATAGTGTGACACTTATCCGTGTAAGTGGGTCATCTAACGACGCATTCTCTAATACACGCCCACGCATACCCAAGTGTCTCTACACTTCGATAGATTTATATCTATCCCCGCCTCTAAAGACGTAAGAAGACATCTAATACGTGCTAGTCTGCTTATACTATCAATGCCCTGCTTTAATAGTACATCGACTAGAGACATTTAAGTATCAAACTTATTAAAATGATTAGAGATCTCATCAACCATAATCGCCTATCATGGTTTCTCTATCACGCTTTAATACTAAGGGACGTCATCATATAACAATTCATAATTGGTTCTTTAGAAGAAATGTATATATGACAACATAAAAGCCATTATATATATGTATAAACATAAAGAAATAGTAGAAATGATCCGACCCGTCGGATCCGGTCCAACCCGATTGGGTTTAGGACACTATTCCAACACGAATAACGTGCGCATTATGAAGCCCTGATTACTAGGCTCAGACACCATCATACTATGAGCAAAAACTTTGCAAGTGTTCAAAGACTCCCAACTTGTGGTAAATCACGCTAGAGAGAATACGGCGATGAAGAAATACTTAGTGGTGACCCAATCACTATTACATGATTTCCACTCTGTGCAGATCGAGCAGGTCTCCCGATATCAGAAAAGAGGGCAGATGCACTTTCCATGTTAGCATCTAACTTTGTGTCAAAGAAGAAGGTGTTAGTGGAACAACTAGCGGAGCGCAGCTATGATCAGAAAATTGTTCACCAATGTGTTCGTAAAAATATTTGGATGGATCCAATTTTAATCTATTTGAAGGATGGAATTCTCCCTGCAGATAAGCCCCGGGATCGAAGGCTAAAGCTCTTAGCAAGCATGTACTCACTTTTTAAAGAAGTTCTTTATAGACGATCTTTTATAACTCTATGGCTCAGATGTGCCTCAGAAGACGAAGGAAACTATCTAATCTGAGAAATTCACATGGAAATATGTGGGAATCATGTTGGAGCCAGAACTCTAGCCAGGAAATCTCGTCTGTTCGGTAATTATTGGCCGACCAAGCAACAAGACGCAAAGAACTCTTATTGAAGTGCAAGTCATGTCAGGTACATAATAATCTGTCTCCTCAGGCCTCCCAGGTGATGGTCTCGATCGTATCTCCATGGTCCTTTGATCAGTGGGGCATAGACCTGGTCATACCACTTTCATGAGCTCCAGGTAATCTCAAGTTCCTGGTCGTAGTAGTTGACTACTGTACCAAGTGGGTAGAAGCCGAGGCCTTAACTACGATAACAACAAAAGCCATCCAAAAATTCTCTGGAAGAACATACTTTGCAGGTATTGAATCCAAATCTCTGATCTCAGATAATGGAGCTCAGTTTGAAGATGGAACAGTCAAAGCATGGTGCACCGAGCTGGGCATCACACAACACTTCACATCCGTTGGCCATCCTCAAACAAATGGACAGGATGAACAAACTAACAGTAAATCAAAACAGTCCAAGAAGAGGCTAGAAGAAGAAAGAGAAAATTGGGCGTAACATCTCAGCACAACATATTATGGGCATACCGAACTACTCAACTCACCACAGGAGAAACGCCTTTCTCTTTGACTTATGGAAGTGAAGTAGTCATCCCAACAGAGATTGGTCTCCTCACCGTGGTCGAACTTTATGTAGAGGCGAGATCAAGAAACCGATCTCGAGACACTCCAAAGATGATCTCGGAGGAAGCTGCAGATGTGGCCTTCATTAGAATGGCCAAGTATAAACATAGGATCTCCCAGTACTACAATTCCAGAGTGAAGCACTCCTACTTGAAAGAATGGGACTTGGTGCTGAGGAAGAATGAGGTATGTAGGCAGGGTCCTCAGGGCAAGTTAGACCTGAACTGGGAAGGCTCCTACAAAGTGGTAAAAGTTCATGGCAAGGGAGCATACCATCTAGCTGATGCAAGTGGCAGGACCATACCACGCAGCTTGGAACGCGAACAACTTGCACAAATTTTATGTCAAGGACAGGTTCTAGACTTACTCATTTTTACTTTTAGTTCACATTTAAGCTTTTTTCAATAAGATGTAGTTTAACATCAAAATATTTCAATAAAATTTCTTTTTCATTATACATGTGCATGGTTTATTCAAGTTTGCAGGACAAATTTATAGTCTATAAATTGACTCCGATCCGAGCTCAGAGGTCCGACTCAAAAGTCCGCAAAGAAAAACTCCCAAGTCCGGGCAGGATGCATACAATTCAATCCTGAAGCTCTGCAATTCGCACTCATCAAGTTTGCAAAGTCAAACTCCTAAGTCTTCGTGACATACAATTCAAACTGATTTCTGCAGTCTCACCCATCAAGTTTGCAAAGACAAACTCCCTAAGTCTCAGAGGGCCATGATAATTTTCGATCCGAGCTCACAGTCGACTCAACAAGTTTGCAAAGACCAACTCCTAAGTTTGCAGATGCATAATTTGATCTGAGTTTCACAGTCGACTCAAAGAAGTTTGCAAAGACAAACTCCCTAAGACTGTAGGATGTACTCGAACAAGGTATCCAAAAGCCTCATGACGGGTTTACAAAAAGATTTAAACAAAACCAAGTATGCCATCCATGAGCCGTGGGTTAATGCATGCCATAATTGGGGGTATAAGAGTAACCCCACTACAACACAAGAGCTCCAGGTAAGTGCTTAAAATACATGAAAGCAAAGACACTTAACCCAATTTGTATATATCAATAAATGTACAGGATTATAATTTTGAATCGAATTTTTCAAAACAAAAGTACAGAGTACAAAATCCAACCGGATTAGTCTAGCCTTCGGAAGTTGGATTTTGCTGCTGAGCTGAGGAAGAAGGAGCTGGTTCAGAGCCTTGAGGAGTATGAAGATGGACATCATACTTAGTGCCAATGTCCCCATTTCTAAACTCCCTTAAGCGGTCATCATAAATCTTACCCGAGCCAGAATTGTACATGCTCTCGTGAGGAAGATCGGAAATGACCAGGTCAGCAAACTGTGCTCTGGTCTCATCTACTCCTAGAGTGAAACCATGCCACATCACGAGTCCACACCTTCAATGCCCCAACAAACTGTCCTGAAGACTTGTACTCATGGACACCTTGAGTAATCCGAGCTTGAATGGCCGCTTCCAAGTCATTCCTTTCAGTCCGGAGCCTGGTTATAGCCTGCACCAGCTCAAACTTCTCCCAGTGTGTTTGTCAAAGGCCGCTTGAAGCTCAGCGGCATATTGGTCACGAACCTTTTGTAGATCGGCCTCCCGAGCCCCAAGTTGCACTTTCCTAACCTTGATCTCTTCATCTTTGGACTTGGCTGAGTCCTTGTGCCTTTGCCGACTAGCGCGTAGCTCGGCAATTGTCTTCTTTATGGTTTCTTGGATGTCTGAATCCCCAACAAGCCTCTTCAACACCTCTTTACCAACTCGAGTCCCCTTCACAGCAACATGTCTACTGTGAGAAATGCTACCAGAATGGAAAGGCCAAAATAAAAGAGTAAAAACGTACCATATCAGCTAACTCTTTGTCGGCCAGCTCGGACAATTGATTCCGCCCGACTGGAGCCTCCTCTTCCCGTTTCCCGAAGTCCTGGACCTCAGATAAGGTAGCAGACCTGCCCTTTTTGTTTGGCTTGCCCTCCTGAGCAGCCACCATTTGCCTAGGATGGCCTCTCGGCTAGAGTTGATGCTCATCGATCCCCTCGGGGCCAGACTCATCTATCTCTATGAAATCAAACCCTCTCGAGCCAGTTGAGATGAAGGAGAAACCAAAGCCTCATCAGGTTGCCTAGCCAAGGCCTAGGCCTCAGATGCATCCAAGACAGTGCCCACAGCTTAGCCGGGAGGTAGCTCAACACTCACCGTTCTTTCAGATCCCTGACTCTGGTCAGGGTCAACCACTTCTACCTCTTCCTCAGCAACATCTTCAAATATGGCAGCGAAGTTGGCCACTGCAAAGAAAACAAAAATAGAACATGGTCAACACTTAATCAGTAAAAGTTAAAAACAAAATTAACCATGAAATAGAAAATCCTACACGTCTTGTAAGCAGCTTCATTAAGCTCCACATAAGGGTCCGGTCCAGCCAAGGAAAGCTGAGCTACGCCGATCAGCTCAGAGGAATACTTCTTTAAATTGAGCCATATATTCGACTCCTTGATATCTTTCAATAGCTTAGGACTGACGTTCTTAGGACGGGTATCCTTGGAGAGGTCAACCGTGTTCCACCTACCTGCATCAATCTCTACCTCAAACAAATGAAAGAACCGATGCTTCCACTTTATAAGAGGATTCCCTTTTGAAAGGATGGGGCCACTTCTTAGAGTCACCCGGCGTGGGAAGCAAGATAACCCGGCAAGTCCTTCACTTGCTTGCATTGATAGAAGGTCCAAAATAACTTCATTATGAACGGCACATGAATACATCGGCACCAAATGGTGAACCCAATAATGGCTCTCACCCTTAGAACTATCTCGCCATCCCCAACCCATAATGCTCGAGAATGGCTAGAAGGCAGGGTAGAAAGAGACCCTAAGACCGCAGTCAAGCTGCTCCTTATACACACAAGACAACACCCTCTCGGATGTTGGTAGGCACAAGTACCAAAGCAGCAGGAGCCGTGGGTATACAAACTCTAATTTATGCCATACTTGTTACAGAGTGAAACCATGGCTCCTTGAGTCAGTGTAGTATTTATTCCATGGCTACCAGCTTGTGACCTCAAAGCCAAGTGCACTTTCAAGGATAAGATGAATCTAGAGGTCCCCGAAGAAGAGTTAGGAGGGATGATGACGGAGCAAACCTGGGAACTAAAACTAAGTGTTCCCCATGGTTTATTAACTGTGGAGGTGCGGAAACACGTGGTTGAACCCTAAAATCAAAATTATCACTATCTGACTCGGACTCATAAATAAACAATTTCTTAATAGAATCATCCAGAGAAGAATATCTCATCAACAAAATGAAGAAACACAAGGAAAAAAGGTGAAAGCTTACTTATGATAGTTGAAATTGAGAAGAAGAAGAGCAATCGGCAATGACTCCAATTTCCGGTTTAATAGCCAGGAATTCCAACATGTGAGAAGACAAGTGATACGACGGGGGTTATAAGCCCAACCACGATCTTGGGGTACGAGCCCATTACGTAAGCATAAATGCCTCATTTCTTGGGACGTTATGACAGTGTCATAACGGTAACTCTGCCACGTGGCAGAGCTAGCCCTTCTAAAATTTCTACAAGTCTAAAGGATAGAGCCGAGCTCCACCCAAGTCAGATCCGACCCGACCATCAAAGCCAAGGCATATCTGGAGGGCTTATGATGAGGGTCGGACTAGCCCTTGCCACGTGTCATTCATGGAATGGCTACACAATAAATGAAGAAAGAGAGAAATAACGACATTAAAGGCCAAGAGCCTTACAATTGATTTTAAGACAGACCAGAACCCCAAGTGGGAGGTCTGTCCAGTCCTCTCGATCAGACTACTACAGGTCGGCTTAGTCATATCGGAGCTCGGGTAGTGCATCTAAGGTCGAGATAACCTGAGGAGCTCACCGTAGGTCGGCAGAGCTTTCCTTATCCGATATTTAGCATGTTCCTATATTATAGGATAAACATGGAGAGAATCCTATGATATCATGACACTGATCCTGTCATTTAAACATATTCCTAATTATCCCTAAATCAACGGGATTGACATAAGATAATCCTAGAAACTAAGAATACCGAATCCTTGTTGGACAAGAAAAGGGGACGAGATGTTCCTTATATAAACAATCCCTAAGGAACTACGAGAGACTTGATTTCAATTATATATATTGATACGTAGGCAACTTGGGAGAATTACCTGTGCTCGGTCCTAAAAATACACACCAAACCCTCCCATCATCAATTTGTTCTTGAATTAGTTGCCACAAGAGTAATTACGCCCAAAATTGTTACTAGGCGATATCAAGCGTCATCATTATACCCGCCAAACGCTCTTTCTCGGATAACGATTCGGTATCCGGGAACATAATGTAACCAGAGATAGACTTTCTTGAATCCTCACAACCAAATTTCAATCAATCAGGTAACCCTTTAATTATAGATCATTGTTTGCGAAACAAATGCACCTTGTCCATGATTCTTTTGATATATCTCAATAACATGTGTGCAAATTTTTGCATATGATTGATGGTAGGGTTTGAAGGATATTGGCTTAATTGTTGAACTCGCAAAAGCTAAATATGGCCTAGTATATGATAGATAGATAAGTCTCCTTACTAAGGTTCTGTATGGAGTATTATCTGAAAGTAATTCTGAGTCCCATGCTGTTAATTTCTGTTTGGAATTGAGTGGTGTATTAACTGGCTTTGCTTCAGTAAAACCATATTCTTCTAGAAGATTTAGAACATATTTCCTTTGGTTAATGGAAATACCTTTGTCTATTCCTGCAACTTCAACTCCCAAGAAATATCTCAGGTTTCCAATATCCTTGATCTGAAATTTGCTTTGGAAAACTTGTTTACCCTCATTTATAGGATGCAATGAAGCACTTGCAGCCATAATATCACTACATAGACCAAAAGTGCTACAAATGTATCCTCTGATCCTTTAGTGAAAAGACTGTGATCATGCTGTGATTGTGCAAAACCAATTTCTGTTATTGCAGAAGTCAAATTTGTATTCCATTGTCTACTAGCTTGTTTAAGACCATACAATGACCTTGTCAAACTGCACACTTGATTAGGCTTGTCTGATTTGAATCCTAATGGAAAATCCATGTATACCTGATCGGTCTTTTCTAAGTGTCCAATCTTACTGGCAGTGTACCGGGTCAATTGTAGCCTAGAATTGGTGGGTCAAGGTCGTATGCCATAGGGATGCCGGTAAAGTACCAAAATCACTTGCTCGTTTGATTCATGCAACAAAGACTAAAATGGAAGAATTTATACAAAAAGCGAGCAATGATGTCACTCCACCACTCACCACCTAATTGCCACCAAAAGAGAAAATAAATAAAAGAAATAAAATCTAAGACTAGCCAAGACAATGGTCATAGTGATAGAGTAGTTCTTGTGGCCTTGTATTAATTTAATGGTGCAAACCTCTAATATAGTAGTCAAGCCCTTAAAACCGGTACTTTTCTACAACTATGCTTACCCACAAACCTACTTAGTAGACCGACACCGCATCACCGGTTCGATTTTAACTATCAAACAAGCGGAATAAACATGATGAATCTCTATGGTTGTATAGACAAGCTACAAACCTCACTTAGCAGTCCGACATCGTTGTCAATGATTCGGATTTAACTATTGGTTCCCTTGCCCCTTTTCCCACTCAAATAATCTCTTGTCGGTCTCATCTAAGTATGAGTGTTAACGTTAGGTAATGAGCCTAACACTACTAACAATGAGCATAAGCAAGGAAATTAAATTCACAAGTGTAAGTAAATAAATTACCTATTCTTACTAACCACAAGATTCCACAATATCACAAATAACATTTCTTGGGTTAGATTCCTACATCTTATTCTTCATCTTCATCCTCTCCAAATGGGTTTTACACCATCCAATAAAATGAAGAATCCAACTAGAGATCTAACTAAAACAAACACAAAATAGAGGAAATCAAAAAGCAATTAGCTAAATAAGAAATTACCCGTATGAAAATCCACTTCTTTAACTTCATCTTCTCCAAGTATAAGTTGTCTATTTACACCCCAAGTATAGCTTCTCACTAGCTACACTTATGGAAGAAGGAAGAAATCTTGGAATAAATTTTCACAAGGTTCAATTTAATCTAACTAATAAGCATTTTTTATTACATGATTTTGTGTTTGAGTGACCTCCCCAAATTCCTACACTGGAGGAATGGTGGCTCTAAGGGTTTTGGGGAAGGGGAGAGTGAAAAATCTGCACCCAAATCCCGTTTTTAAGGTGAAAGATGCGTAACGAGACGAGCTGCCTGAAGTTCGATTCGTATAGGTGATTCAGGTTGAATCGGCTTCAATAAAGTGATCATAACTTTACTTTTAGATCTCTGATTTGAGTGATTCAATATGTGTTGGAAGCTAGTTCGAAGATATACATCTCTCGTGAATATGTCCAAACTGAATTTTGCCTCTGAGCTGGGTCAAAAGTCGATTTAATTCTGGTGAGAGTAAAATGCTCGAGACAATTGACTCGTATGAACTCAGCGGCTTTGGGTACACGCTTCGCACCTTACAAATGTGTCTTGGTCACATAAAAATAATCTCTTCCGAGGCTTGGTCAACCTAAGATCCTGGAATGACGCGCCAAAATACCAAGCGTAAACCCGCATACAAAAAATTGGTCCGAACGACCCAAAAATACTATTAAAACTACTTTATTTATTACTACTTACTACTAATTGTATCATCATGTAAATATGCTAATCGATGTCCGAAAGATGCAAAATTACTATTAAATGCATGGAAAAAGAGGATAAAAACGTAATGAAATACATCATAAAATTGACTTACATCAATACCTCCTCATCAAGCTCTCCATGTAAAAAGGCATTGTTCAAATCCATTTGATGGATATGCCGGTTCTTTGATGCAGCTAAAGCTAATAAGGTTCTGATGGTTGTAACTTTAGCAACATGTGAGAAAGTTTCTTCATAATCTATACCATAAGTCTGTGTATACCCTTTAGCTACCAGCCTTGCCTTGTATCTTTCTATTGAGCCATCATCATGGTACTTGATCTTGTATACCCACTTACAACCTATGGTATTCTTGCTAGGAGGTAAAGTGACAACTTCCTATGTATGTGTAGCTTGTAATGCATCCAATTCCTTGTACATGGGTTCTTTCCAAAGAGCTCATGTTTTACGGCCTTGTTATTGGTTTCTGTGTTCACAAAATTGTCCGAAAAGACACACAAGGTTCTCAGATTCATAGGCTATGTGATCATAAGTGATCACATTATTTATGGTATGTGATGACTTCTTGGTAGGACATGCATATTGATCTAGATAGGAAGGTTGTTGTCTTGTCCTCGCTAGATCTTCTAGTGGCATGAGGTGCGGGATTCACTTCCTCGCCGTGGTCTCGTGTCGCTTTGGGGATAATTGGATCATCCGGTGTTTGAAGAACTGGTGTATCAATTGATGAATCCTCCGTGTATCCAGATATGGGACTGCAAAGGGGGTTGACTCCAAAGTGATTGACAAGACTGTGTCTCTAATATGTAAATGAAACAAAGTTTCATAGAATTTTACATCTCTAGATATAAAGATGTCTTTAGTAGACTTATCTAGCAGTATATGCCCTTTTATATGTGGAGGAATGCCCATGTATACACATTCTCTAGCTCTAGGCTCAAATTTGGATCTGTTATGGGTAGGAGTAGAAGCATAAACAAGACAACCAAACACCTTTCACTCATCATACACATGCAATTTATCATACAACAACTAGAAAGGTGTCTTATTATCTAGGATTGGTGATGGTGTTAAGTTAATCAAAGTGACAGCTAGGGGCGTTCAATTTTTTTAAAACCAACCGAACCGACCGAAACAAAACAAACCGAACCGTTTGAATGGTTTTTAAAAATGTAAAACCGAACCAACACAAAACCGAACCGGACCGACTGTAATTGGTTCGGTTTTGGTTTTAACCAATGAAACTGAAGAGCCGAACCGAATCGATAGCCAGAAAAATACATATTTCTACTATTTTTAAGGGCATATTTCTACTATTAAGCAAAAAATAATAATAAAAAGAATATTAATGATGTTAAAATAAGTTATACGTTTGAAAAGAAGTCAAAATTTTACTTCAACAATATTGGGCCAAAAATGTCCATCAAAATATTTTTGTAAATATGTATTACATCTTCAGAAAACCTAAAACCCTTTTTTCCTTTCTAAAAAAAAGAGTAGTGATAATGCCACAAAAAAGTAACCACAACATTGTACACTACATACTTTTTTGAGGTCATTGATTATGATATAAGACCTATTGAATTATATGGGTCCCAAAAAAATCAATGATTTAAATGTTTATTGTGACATTTGTTGTACACATTTTGTTGTGACACGAACATTTCTAAGAAAATTATTTTTTCCTTTTTATAGTTTTCCACTTTCAAACCCTCATCAATTAAAAAGCCGATGATATAACGGACATAGTAAACAATATGTATCATGTATTGAGTAATTACTTTTTCTTTCTTTTCAGAAACCAATTTTTGAGCCTTATTGGTTTCTCTTTCTCAAGTTATATAAAGTATTAAAAAATTAGATGAAATCAATTTTGTCTATAATCGGGTAAATATATTTTTGAGCTCAACTTAGTATTATATTTCGTTGTCGGACTATTTGTAGTGTAAACCGAGAAACCGAACCGAACCAACCCAAGAAATGACAAACCGAACCGAACCGAACCGAACCGGTTAATATGATTGGTTTTGGTTTCATCATTTGCAAATCGAAATTGTTGGTTTGGTTTTGAAAATTCAAAAACCAAACCAAAATTAACCGTGAACACCCCTAGTGACAAAGATGTGATACACAAGATCCCCAGATTATAAAGGCAAATTGGACTAAAATTTCAAAGATCTAGCCACATTCATAATGTGTCTTGGTGCTTTCTTTCTACTACCCCATTTTGTTGGGGAGTGTCTACACAAAAAGTCCGTGCACAACCCTTTCTTCTTTATAAAAGTCGCATATAGAATTCATGACCATTGTCGCTTCTAACACCTTAATGTGCTTATTAAACCGACTAAAGCAAACTCGAAAAAAGACTTAACAAGTTCCCTAGCCTCGATTTGCACTTCACTAAGAAAATCCATGTAAATCTAGAGAAGTCATCAACAATGGTAGAAAAATATGACTGATTGTGCACTGTGTGTTGCCTGTAGGGCCCCCAAATATCAGCATGAACCAAGTCAAAAACACTATGAACAGAACTAGAACTCAATGAAAATGAATTTCTTTTATGTTTGGCCAAATGGCAAATGTGACATACAGTAGTTACAGATTTAGGTACATTGCTCAAATGTAAGCTAATCTCTTATTTGACAAATGACCTAATCTATAATGCCAAATACCATCATCAGAAATATTACTGGTAACAGTAGAAACATTGTGCTTATGTGGTAATGTAGGCATGCAACATCTAACACATATAAACCATTGCTCTTTCTAGCTTATCCAATCAAAGTCCCAAGCTTCTTGTCTTGTATCAAACATTTGTTAAGAACAAAGACTATAGACAAAACATGATTAGCTGTCAATTTGGATAGAGAGATCAAATTAAATTTAAAATCAGGAATGCATAAGACATTTGACAGGATTAGATTAGAACTCAACTCTACTTGTCCTACATGTGAAACCCTAACACTAGAACCATTAGGTAAGCCAACTAACATATGGTTTACAGGCTTGGCATTGACCAACAAAACAACCCTGTTAATTATATGATCTATGGCACCACTATCTATATGCTAGATATACATAAACCCAAATCAGGATCCGAAACGCGGAAAAAAATGAATCCGGAAATTTTCCGGTGCTCGCAACTGCGGCAAGGGTGCTCGCAACTTCCAGAGTGTTTTTCCCATTTTCTTCGGATCGTCAGATCTGATTCACAGCACCGATTGGGACACTCGATCATGCATAATGAAAAACGAATCGAAATCCGCTTACGATTTTACCACGATAAGATTCACATAACAAATTAATCTAATCTACAAGAAAGTTTGAAGATTTACCCAACCGAAGAGAAGCCGTGATCTTCCGAGTTGTAGCTCCGAGAGACAACTGGTGGAGGTCGATCCCGCATTCGAACCTCCTCGAATATGCTCCAAGAAAAACTCCAGTTTTTCTTCTTCCCAATGATTAAGGCAAGAAACTAATTTTTCTCCATTTTTGCTCTCAAAAGTGGCGCACCAGTTCTTGTGTATTGTGTTGGGAGGAACTCTCATTATATAGAAAAATAACAGAGCAACTGAGAGTTATCCCTTTTCACAATACAATTATCTTTTTCACAAAGAAAAAGATATTTTCCATATATAATAGATAATCATCATAAATGAGATAATCTTCATTAAATGATAAAATAAATCTTTTATTTTATTCATTAATTATTTTAACAAATAAATAATTAATTACACATGTAATATAACTCAGGAAAATTTCTTTTCCCAATTTCTACACATGTGGTGCCATTAACGTGCCACGGAATAATAGAAAATGTCTTTTCAATTTTATATATCATTTACCGAATAAATAATATTTCGCATATTCATTAAATAGACCAACTATTTAATTTATTCTCGAGGTTCCATAATACGAGAATTCACTCGCGTCTTAGAGCCAACCCGGGACCATGGACCTATAACCAGTGAGCTCCAAAGAAATTGAATAAAATATTCGGCTGAACATAACATTTCTATTCAACTTATTAATTCCGGAATTACGCCACCATAAATCCAAAACTAAACTCAGTCGATTATAGATATAACTTATTCTCAAAGTTTCGAGTCAATAAGCGTCCATTGATATAATAATTACATATAGACTAACCCTTCATAGACTATCCGTAATGAAGCGGGAATGTTTCCGTAAACCTTCTTCATTACATCTTATCATTATTTACCATCAACCCACTAGTGATCAATTAGTTCATAACCAATATGAACTCCGTGGATCGGTCATTTTCTAGGATTAACAAATAAGGGGATTGTCTTTCTACCTCCCGCCGGAAGGAATGGATTCCGTATTTGTGAGTCATATTCCCAGCTACTCATTCCCGATAGTGCCAACATGAAAGTGATTCGGACCGCGCCTCTTAGCAATCCTTGATGAACACATCAAACCCTATCTTGAAACAAGCAGGAGTCTCAAATCACTTTAGGATTAAGGTTAATCCATATATGATCATCTTGTGATTTAATAAGATTTCTCAATTACGAAATTGTATGAGAAATGCAGACAAATCGGTCCAAATTCTATATGACTACATCATATATAAATGCCCCACTTAGATAACCAATATCGACGATCCGGATAAGATGGTCACACCAGAAAGTGTTCTGGCGCATTAATGGTGGTTTAATCAATAGACCTCATACTTTGATTAAGTTCACCACGGACTAACAGTTCAAGTGTATCACCATAAACTTAATCCTCGCATGTGACACGCACTAAGTTATATGGCTACATATGATACAACTTGGGGTTTTCGGTAGTGTATTACTTATGAGCATGAAGAAAATAATAAGATGAGGATAACTCTGTAATTTATTAATTATAAAAACAATTACAGAAATTGTCTTTCGGACACTGCTTCCAACAATCTCCTACTTGCCCGTAAGGACAAGAAATAATTGTTTTTAGAGCACACTCTTATCCTATTCACAACATTCTCTCACTTGCTCTAAAGCAGATGAGACATACCTTACAATCTCATACCCGACAAGCGCTTATCAATGACATTAGATGCCATGCAACTTGGTAAACTAATCATCTAGGTTGTCGGCTCGAGGTGATCTTTAGGACCGAAACATCGCCTCCATGCACGATCTGTCTGACCATGTGGGACTTTCTCAATATGCTTTTGACCTCTTGTGATTGTGAAGATGCTTTGCGTAAGCTACATCTTCATTGTTTTCACAATAAAATGGTATTAGCTCATCGAGACCTGGAATCACTTCCAGATCCAACAAAGAACTTCTCAAGCCATACCGCCTCTTTAGTTGCTCCGAAAGCTGCTATGTATTCAACTATTAAAGTTGATTTGGCGGTGTTGGATTTCTCCACACTATAGCTCTATCACCAAGAGTAAACACTGAGCCCGAGATCAATTAACGATCATCCTTAATCTGACTGAAAGTCAGAAATAGTGTAGTCAATCGATATCCAGGTTTGCACCCGAATATGCATGCATATAATTCCTCGTTCTCTAAGGATACTTGAGGATGCACTATACTGCTATCAATGCTCCAATCCAAGATTCGACTGTAATTGACTTTTAATAACCTGACTTTATCTATCCAAAAGAGAATCTATCCCATTTTCTTTATATTCGTAGATTGAGAGAATTATTCCGTGAGGGGTTGGGTAGGAAACCTCTCGTTGATTTTTTCATACAAAAATGCATTATATAATCTTAACCAATAAGATGGATGGGATAATGCCACAACGTGTTCTTGTGAATTTGACCGAATCAAATTCTAAGAATATAGTCTACTTCTCTAATTAGAGAAGCTTGGCTCGTCAATTCCTGACTTCAGATAACACACCCACGTTGTTCACAACTGTTGTAGTGTTACCTTTATCAACGCTAACATTTACTACTTCACCAATATTGATTCTCTGGTCTACAAAAGACTCATCGATATTCCGGTCAAGCCCATATATTTCAAACATGTGACTTTTAATGACCTAGAGGTTTTCTTTAATCCACTAATGGATATAAGCATGCCAGTCAATCTGCCACCGGCTTTGAGCTATAAACCTTTCAGTTTTGAATGAATTCAAGCTCCATTGTACGGCAATAAAGTTTCAGGGCATCACCCTTAGTAATCTTTTCTGCTTTCAGGGAGCCGAGCAAGGCTGAGTGGTGAGAGAGTTCAGGGCATCACCCCTGGTTAACTCTCTACTTCTCAAGGAATTTCCTCTGAACTACTTGGCTTTGCATCAAAAGATAAACTTTCCTATTCATTCAGCTCTTTTCACGTAGATCCAATTTCTCCCACTGGGCTTGAGAGACTCAGGTGGTTCTACAAGAATGTGAACATAATTGGAGTACCAAAACTCCATTTATAGGTTCTATGGCTTTAAACCAATCTCTTTTTATCAAAACCCTATACAGTCATTCCAAAAGTACATAGGTGATCAATCACCCCCAGCAGACTATAAAGTCTGCATGATCGCAGTGGGTAAATGGTTAAAACATACTCCCACTGCATTTGAGTGGTTTGATATTATGATCTGGTTCAGTAGTATTTATCAGCGTAACCCCCAACAACTAATGTTAGATGTGGTCTGATTTAAATCAGATAGTAACTTCCTTGAGTAACTATAGTTCGAGGTCCAAGGTTGTTATTTATACATTCTTCTAGAAATGATGTGATAGTTCAACCGTCACTGTCCTACCTTCAGAATTTTATAACCAACCTTTACTCATCGCATTAAGATATTTCATGAACAATCACCATCTGAGCGTGTATGCATAATCTCTAGTCCTACCTTCAAGCACTAGTGCTAAATGCCTCTATTTGCGGAAGTGGAGTAAACGTACTTCACTCCTTAACCATAATTTCATAAGAATCTTCTAGGTAGACTTCTCGTATTACATAATAATGTAAACCGTTATTTTGCAACAAATATCTTAATTGAGTTAAGCAAAGGTATTATAGCACATCACTAACTATATAAGGCAATTCATGGTTTATCTTTTTAGTGAAATCGTTTCACTCGAGGTAGTAGGCCGAGCATCATTGCCAAAAACTATGCCATAGACTATATCCGAGCATGGAATACTCTCTTCTCTAGTAATATCGAGATTCCTCCAAATATTTAGATAAAATAATCGGCATTTCGAGTTGTTTTCGCACAAAATGTCTACCAAAAAGCTCCTACTAGCTTGTATCTTTCATAAGACCTGAAGGCCAATATGAATAAGCTGTGATTCTTCTTTAGCTCTATTACCCTTTCCAGATTGAGAGGTTACTTAGTCAATTTTCCTCTGAGATGGTGTTCTTAGACTGGGAGATAGGAATCACCCTTGGCCAGTCTTCAGATCTTATCTTTATGATATATGCACTAATTAATAGATGTTGAAGAATCGTTTATCTCAATACGGAAACCATTTGCCTTAATAGTTTATGATGTGTTACATATACATTTTCAAAGATTACTTAGTGGTTCGATCAGATCGAGACAAAGTTTGAGTCTCGTGATCCAGATTACAAATGTCATATTCACTTTCTTTAAGGCAACTATATTATCGATGTGAAAGTGAATCCATTCGCTCCAATAATCTGGAAAAAGAAAGAAATTATATTTCTCTCGATATTCAAGGATCAAAATCCAAATTTGTTTCTTATATCACTCCCACTATCTATGCCGAAATAATCGCCCGTCGCCTACTCTTTAATCATGAATGCCTAGCGCCTTTGTTCTTACAAAAGAACTTAGATTTCGTGTCATAAACCCCGAGAAAGTCTCAAGGATTCATAGGTTAGTAATCAAAATCACTTTCCTTATCCTATGCTTTCTTTTATTAATATTTCGGTTTAGCCTTTAACTTATTTAGTTTAGATGACTTACGCTTGTAGACATTTACTTTCCTATTCTCGGCTTTCTTTAAAGGAAATGGCCGTGAACTAGCGATTCATTTGAGTAGACACTACTCGTGAACCGTGGGATGTCTAGTGAGATTGATGCCAAATCATTCTCGCTATCTTTGAATTAATTTTGTTTGTCTCTCATCCAACACGAGTGACAACCGTGACATACTTATCAATGTCACTTAAGTTCGGAGGCTCAAGAGGAGAATCCTCTACCGAAAATTAATTTCATTCTCGATTAATGAGTTCAACGTTTTCGTTACTTTTCCACTTTTACGAAGTCGTTATTAGTCAATATAATCATTTTAGCAGTTTAGTCGCCTTGAGATGATATGTAGTTGTAAAAATAAATTATGACAGAAATATAAATCAAATCATACACCACAACAGATAAGGATTTTAGGAATAATAAATGTGATGTCATGCATTCTGTTTATCATACCATTCCAAAGATTTAATCTCACGTCTACAGTTCCGCCGTAGGGTAGGTCAAAGAGGTGATGATTAAAAGACAATCTCTCTCAACAATTAAACCATTGAGAATCAAACATCTCATGTTTAATTGTCGATTACCTTCCTTTTTCAACCAAGATATTTCCAAAAATATCCTTGTGAGTGTGACCTACTGTTTCAGGTCTTAAAGGTAGTCCCCGAGTATGCCGCCGTAGGGTAGGTCAGTGACTCGACTAGTACCCAAAATCCTATCCTTTCAGAGATCAAGCCTTGAATTTTTATATGGGTGAAGGCCATCCACAGGGGGCCATAATCATAGCGGCTCGAGGCGTCACCCTTCTCTCATGGTGCTTGTGTCAACAGTAGAGGCCGTGGGGTCGGTTGTCACCTTCCCCACTCCCACTGCTATTTTGAATAATAGGTCGTCTTATTAGGATTTTCAGAATTTTATGATAGTTCAAAACAACAAATCAAGAATATTTATGTTAATCCTCCCACTATTTTATCGGCCCAAATACCGCCTAAATAGTGTCATTATATTCATGATTTTCCAATTTTCCGAATTTATAAAAATTCCTTGTGTAGACACTACACAATTAAAATTCACCAAGAATTTATAATCCTAATACATTAAGACTTATGAATTTCTCAATAATTCAAAAACAATAAATCACTTAAATTTGAAGATCCCACTAGTTTATCAGTTCCAAATACCGTCTAACTAGTGTCACTATATTCATGATTTTCCAATTTCCGAATTTATAAAAATTCCTTGTGTAGACACGACACAATTAAAATTCACCAAGAATTTTATAATCCTAATACATTAGGACTTATGAATTTCCCAAAAATTCGAAAAATAATAAATTACTAAATTTGAAGTCGCCAATGAGTTTATCGGGTTCCAAATACCGTCTAACTAGTGACACTCTTCATGATTTTCCAATTTATCGATTATTTAGAAATCACTTGTGTAGACACTACACAATTAAAATTCACTAAAGAATTTTCTAGTCCTAATTTTGTCATGATAAAAATTTAAGTATCTCAGAATTTTTCCAATAATCCGAAACAATAAATCTTGAAAAGCAATCACCAACTTATCGATTCCAAATACCGTCCAGTTAGTATCCAACTTTTCACGATTTTCCAAATTTTCAATTATTAAAATCATTTTTATGTAGCTACTCCTTAATCAAAATCCCCGACGAACTTTACATCCAAAAACCAAATTTACCCAATAAATTTATTTTTATCATGTTAATTTGATATCAAGATAAAATTCCGTTTACTCAATTAATTTAATTAATTGCCTAAATTAATTACGTATTCATACATGCCTAATTAATGTCAAAATTAATTATCTACATGTATGTATATGCTAGGAGTGGAATTCATGAATATCATGCATGACATTGTATGACATGGTTATATCACATAAACAATCACTTAAGAAAATAAATGCATAAAAATAAACCACTGAGATGGACCGTTGGTACCCCCGTATCTAATCTATCATAAAGAAAAGATCCAAAAACCAAACTAATGGGTTTACTAATTATCTACCATTGAAACCGTAAACCGCTTCTATATTAATTAGTCGATCAAAATCTTAAGTTTAACCGTGATATAGCCGAGTTGGTCAATGTGCCATCCTTGCACCAAAGAAGACGCTGGTTCGAAAAAAAACTATTTTTCTAGGAAATTAAATCAACATTTACAAATTTCTTATACCCGGAAAAATGGGTTTACAATGAATCTAACGGGTAAATAATACCAACCCCAATCCATCTCACAACCACGCATATATATATATATATATATATATATATATATATATATATATATATATATATATATATATATATAAAGATGCAACTTTTATTTAATTTCACTCCTTATTAATTAATTATGCAATCAAAATCGCAAAATCTCTTTAACCTCGCTCCGATACCACATGCTGGATATACAGAAACCCGGATCAGGATCCAAAACATGGAAAACCAAATCCGGAAATTTTCCGGTGCTCGCAACTGCGGCAAGGGTGCTCGCAACGGCCGGAGTGTTTTTTCCATTTTCTTCGGATCGTCAGATTTGATTCACCGCACGATTTTTTTACCACGTTAAGATTCAAATAATAAATTAATCTAATCTACAAGAAAGTTTGAAGATTTACCCTACCGAAGAGAAGCCGTGATCTTCCGAGTTGTATCTTCGAGCGACGACTGGTGGACGTCGATCCCGCATTCGAACCACTTCGAATATGCTCCAGTTTTTCTTCTTCTCAATGGCTAAGGCAAGAACTAATTTTTCTCCCTTTTTGCTCTCAAAAAGTGGCGCACCAATTCTTGTGTATTGTGTTGGGAGGAACTCTCATTATATAGGAAAAATAAACGAGCAACTGAGAGGTATCCATTTTCACAAGACAATTATCTTTTTCCCAAAGAAAAAGATATTTTCCATAAATAATAGATAATCACCATAAATGAGATAATCTTTATTAAATGATAAAATCAATCTTTTATTTTATCCATTAATTATTTAACAAATAATTAATTAATTACATGTAATATAACTCATGAAATTTTCCTTTCCCAATTTTCTACACATGTGGCGCCATTAACGTGCCACGAAATAATAGAAAATGTATTTTCTATTTTACATATAATTTACCGAATAAATAATATTTCGTATATTTTTTAAATAGACCAACTATTTAATTTATTTTTGAGATTCCATAATACGAGAATTCACTCGCGTGGTAGGAGCACACCTGGGGACCATGGACCTATAACCAGTAGCTCCAATAAATCGAATAAAATATTTATCAAACAGAACATTTCTATTCAACTAATTAATTCCGGAACTACGCCACCATAAATCTGAAAACGAACTCTATCGATTATAGATATAACTTATTCTCAAAGAGTCGAGTCAAAAAGCTACCATTGATATAATCATTACATATAGACTAACCCTCCATAGACTATCCGTTATGAAGCGGGAATGTTTCCGTAAACCTTTTTGATTACATCTTATCATTATTTACCATTAAACCACTAGTGATCAATTAGTTCATATCCAATATGAACTCCGCGGATCGATCGGTTTCTAGGATTAACAAATAAGGGGATTATCTTTCTATTTCCCACGGGAAGGAATGAATTCCGTATCTGTGAGACACATTCCCAGCAACTCATTCCCGATAGTGCCAACATGAAAGTGATTCGGACCGCGCCTCTTAGCAATCCTTAACCAACACATCAAACCCTATCTTCAATCAAGCAGAAGTCTGCAATCTCTTCAGGATTAAGGTTAATCCATATATGACCATCTTGTGATTTAATAAGATTTCTCAATTACGGAATTATATGAGAAATGCAGATTAAATCATTTCATTCCTATATGACTATATGACCACATAGATAACCAATATCGACGGTCCGGATAAGACGGTCATACCATAAAGTATTCTGGGCACAAATGGTGGTTTATCAATAGACCCCATACTTTGATTAAGTTCATCACGGTGTATCACCATAAACTTAATCCTCGCGTGTGACACACACTAAGTTATATGGCTACATATGATACAACTTGGGGTTTTCAGTAATGTATTATTTATGAGCACGAAGCAAATAATAAGATGATGATAAATCTGTCATTTATTAATTATAAAAACAATTACAAAAATTGTCTTTCGGGCTCTGCTTCCAACACTATAATCCATAAAATAGAAGATGTAGAAGAACCTGCTATATTTGTAGGAGCAAAATTTGCTGTAAGAACTGTAGCTTGATTAGCCATATGAGCAAAATTCTCTGCCCTTTGTGGATCTAGCAACTTCATAAGGTGTTGATATTGCACCTTATTCAAGGTAAAAGATTTAGAATACTGTGCAGCACCCATAGTACCCTCATCCGTAGAATTTCCTTAAGTTGTTTCCACCATAATGACCCTGCTTCTAGGTTTAAAAATAGGTGGATAACCAAGTTTCTTGTAGCACTTATCAATGGTATGCCATGTGAACCCACAAAAGGTACACTAGAGTTTCTTCCTATCTTGAATAGAATTACCCTTCTTGACAACATTATTGCCAGAACCACCAGAATTAGAAGGCCTATTAGAAACACCTTGACCTTGCTGTGAAGGTCTAGAAACTGTATTTTTTGGACATATTTTAAGTTTTAATTAGGGGTGTACAATGAAATTGGAAAACTGGATCGACCAGATCAACCGGATTAAACCGGACCGAAAATGATGAACCGCGGTTTTCCAATCGGTTTTTCATTGAAGAAAAACCGAATCGAAATTCAATTCGCTTTTCGGTTTTATCCATAAAACCAAGATGACCCAAACCGAACCGGTTATACTTCATTTTAATTTTATATATATATATATATATATATATATATATATATATATATATATATATATATATATATATATTTAATTTGTTCACTAGCTCCTACTATAAACCCCCCCACACACACACACACACACAACCCTAAATTTCTAAACCTTATACTTATGCCGTTTCTACCTAAACCTAAACCTAAAATGCTTCCCAGCCGCCGATAACCGCCGTTTGAGCTCACCGGCCGTTCTTGCTTCTTCTAATTATCTTCATCCTTTGATCGTGAAAGGCTGAAAGCAACCTTTGAAATTGTCGTTACAACGACCACCCGCTGGCTTATGGTGCCAATAATGGTGTTTGTCTCATTTTTAGAAGAAAAAAAATCAAAATTTTATGGTAAATAAAATACGATCCGATAACTCGAAATCGAATCGAACCGGATGTATTGGTTCACCCAATTCGTAAAAATGACCAATTCGATTCGATTC
This sequence comes from Gentiana macrophylla, assembly GCA_026214975.1. Classification (NCBI taxonomy): domain Eukaryota; kingdom Viridiplantae; phylum Streptophyta; class Magnoliopsida; order Gentianales; family Gentianaceae; genus Gentiana; species Gentiana macrophylla. The sequence continues at coordinate 46,553,146 of CM047806.1, forward strand.
GAGAAAATATCAAAACCGTAATAAATGATTCGATTCGAGAAAATCGTAAAAACCGATTGGACTGACTATGTACATCCCTAGTTTTAATGATGAGTGCCGACTAGCCGTTATAGAGCAAGGGCAAAAAAATGTCTAGATCAAATGTATAGGTTTATTAAAGTTTGATCTTTGCATAGGTTTGATCAAACAAGCACTGTAATTAGGTCATCTGACTTTATCGGCAGACCTGTCTAGGTCAGTAGGGTAAATAGGTCAGTAGTGTGTCTAGGAACCTGCTGAAGACTGAAGGCTGAGGGTTCAAACTCAGTTTTTGAAGGTTAAGGGATCAAACTTAGTATTTAAAGTCAAGGATATAGAATCAGAATTTAGGGATGTCTGTGATAACCTAAGCTGATTACATATGCCTTGTGTACAAGGTCTAAGTTCCATATGTTAAGTGGTGATTGGAACTTAGTTATAATCAAAGTGGTGTACTCTAACTTCACAATAAAAAGTTAGATGAAAAGTAGTCAGCTGAAGTGCTTTAAAAACACAACAGACCTACACCTGTTGATAGTTATCTACATCAGCAGACTGATATACTTCTTATATCTGCTGAATGTAAATCTCGATTTAATCAAAGCTACATTGGAAGATTAAATGGATAATGATGGATTACAAGCCTTGATTTTATCAACAAATCAATGGTCAAGATAAAAGGAACGTTGGAAGGATTCAGAGGATTATCCAATGGATATAAGTCAACGAAGGACGATCTTAAAATCGACAAAAGTCGATCGACGATTGTCGATTTCATGAACAGAGACAAAAAGCAAGTCAAAATGGAGACAAGTCTGAAATGGCTATGTTTGAAATTCAAAAATAAGTCACAAGATTCACACCTATAAATAGGTGTGTCCTGACTCAGATTCAAGATGATGAAAATTAACAAGTACAAATAATCTCTACGAAGCTACCAAGTTTTAATCAAGAAAATCACCCTGCTGATATTCACTGAGCTAAAACTGACTGATCAAGATTTATCTTCAAGTGTAACCTACTATCAAGTTACATCAAGTATACACACTTGAAGACCTAAAGCTGCTGATCATTTCATCATGATCAAGCTGCTGAAAGCTGAATCACTTTGTGGATTCAACTCTTATTTTACAAGAAGTTTACTGAAGACAGAGAAGCATCTTTTGGGTGTCAAGAACTGTTGTTTGTGGTTGAGCTGGTGGAGAGGCTATCCTACCCTTCAAGGACCAGTGGAATACTTTGGAGCAGCAATCCTACCTGTTTCAAGTGTTCAGTTTGTGAAGCCATAGTCATTGGTAAAGGACAAACAGCTTACAGATTTTTGTAACTGCAACCTCAAGGATCTCTAGTGAATTTCCTCCAACATCACAGGAGAAGAGTGAACTGACAGGATTACACCACCTAGAACCACTATAAATCTTGCTTACTTTACTTTCTACATTTACTTTTACAATTAGCATACCGATCACATCAACTCATCAAACTAGCAACCGAATCACACACTTACACTCTCTGAGTATCCAATACTTAGTATCATCCTTTTAACAACAAGTAATAAGGCTTAATTTAAAAATATTCCATTGCAACAAATTCAGTAACCTTAATAGGTAGCAGACTACTGAGTGGTCAGCAGACTACTGATAGTCAGCAGACTACCAATCTTGCTGAGTTTGTCAACTCCAAAAAGTTTTAAGTGTTAAGTTTATTCACTCCCCCTCTAAACTTAACCAAAGCCTTTTCAAGGGACCAACAATTGGTATTGGAGTAGTGCTTCTGTTCTGAAGTAATCCTACTTGTTGTGCTTGTGAAAATTCTTTGAAAACTTTTTCAAGTTTCTAATTTTCAAAGCTTTGTATCATGGATAAGAACCAGTATGCTAGGACTATGTTGATGTGCTCTCTAGATCGTTTTGATGAGTATAAACGTCGTATGCAGGCTTATTTAGTTGCAACACATGATGAATTGATGGATGTGCTGACTGATGGACCACTGGAAATCACAAAAGCCATAACTGTGCATAATCAAACTCAGATTGTTCCAAAGCCAAAAAGAGAGTGGGGTGCTGAATATAGAAAAAAGAAAACCTCAACAACATTGCTATTGATATTATTTATAGAACCTTAGATAGCAATATGTACATGAAAGTGAAGGATTGCAAGACTGCTAAGGAACTTTGGGAAAAACTACAACTAATCTGTGATGGCACTGATGCTATCAAGAAAAACAAAGTCAGTGTAGCCAAAAGAAAGTTCAAAGATTTCAAAATGAAATCAAATAAAACCATTGAATAAATGGAGTCAAGATTCAATGCTATCATGGATGAACTCACCCTACTGAATGTAGTGTACACAAAGGAAAAGATCAACACAAGAATTTTGGAAGCCCTACCAACAAAGGAAGTTTGGGAAATGAAGGTTACTGCCATAGAAGAGTCCATGAGACTACAAGAAGAAGACACCTTCAATTTATTTTCAGATCTCAAGGCCTATGAATTCAGTGAGAAACTTATTCCTGATACTAAAAAAGAAGAACCAAACACTACTGCATTGGCTGCTGCACTTAAGGAAGAATCATCAGGTGCTCAAGATGATCTACTGGATGAAATTCAAGAGCAAATAGCCCTATTGAGCAAGAAAATCAGAATGATGAAGGCAGGAAGGGCTTCTCCAAGGAATTTCACCAAGAAATCAAGTGAAAAGAAAAAGGAAGAATCCAAGAAGGATAATGACTACTTGTGCTTTCATTGCAAGAAACCAGGACACTTCAAACCTGATTGTCCTGACTTGAAACAAAAGAAGGAACTTGATTATCTGTGCTTCAACTGCAAGAAACCTGGACATTTCAGACCTGACTGTCTAGACCTACTGAAGAACAAAAGTCAGCAAAGAAGATCTGGCAAGAAAGCATTGGTTGACACTGCACTCATAGCTGATATGGATGATTATGCTTTAATGGCCAATATGGATGAGACTGAGGAGGTATACAATTCTGTATCTGTAAACAACTCTTGCTGACAGTGATTGTGAATCTACTTCTGGTTCAAATCCTAAAATTTCTGACAATGAAGAACCTTTGGATGCCATCCTTAATCAACTAAGGAAAATACAATCTGGTTATGAGATTGTGAAGGCTGAAAAAGAGGCACTTCAAGCAGAAATTCAAAGATTAAATGCTGAATTAAGAATTCTCAAAGGTAAGGAAAAAGATTATGGACAGACTCAACATAAGTCTGCTGTACATTCAGTAGCTACTGAATTTGCTACACAATCTAGTTCAACCACTGCATTCAAATCTGGAAAGCCTTATGGTGATAGAACAGGCCTTGGATTTGAAACTCAATAATCTACTAAGGGTGGATCCAGTAAGGCTACGGAACATAGTACCAGAATAGGTCCTAAGTTTGTGCCTGCACAATCCAACTCCCAAAAAGGTTGCTGAGGCAGTTAAGTGTACAGAGAATGCTTCAAGAAAGTAAAATCATAAGTCCAAAAGGTCATCAGTACCTAACCAAAAGGGTAAATCCAAAGGTAGGACTGCTGGACTTTCTAGACCTGCTGATAGTAGACCTACTGCAAAGACTGATGGACCACAAAAGGGCAAAAATCAGAAATATTCCAAAGATAAGAATCCTAAACCCAAAAATGATAATCATTCAAGGAATACTTATCTCGGGGGAAAGGTAGATTGTTCCCATCACGTGAAGATTGGAATATTCTCGCTTCTTATCGCTAGAAACAATAGACATAACCATAATGCTAGGGTAAGACCTTAGCAATGGAATCAGCAGATGCCTCAGCAGAGTACTTATTTAAGACCTCAGCAGAGACCTCAGCAGACTCCATATTACAAGGCTGCTCCTAACAGCAACAACCTCATGGTTATGCTAGTGCTTCTAACAATAGAAATCACTTCAAACAGCACTTTGTACCAAAAGGCAGAAACCATATGTGAATCCTACACAACCAAATGTTAAATTTTATGAAAATTTGGGATACATATATGAACAAAAGTGCAATGCTTTTCAAAGAAGACCTTATGGAAATTTGCCAAGGGTCATGCTTACCACTGACCACTATGAACCCAAACAGTTTTGGGTACCTAAAACACACTAAATTTGTTTTGTAGGGTGTCTGGTACTTTGACAGTGGATGTTCCAGACATATCACAAAGAATAAGCAATGTTTAACAAACTATGTGGCAAAAGATGGTCCAAGAGTCAAAATTGGCAACAAGAACACACCAGGATATACAAGAGGATATGGAACACTGGTGAGGAATGGATTAACTATCGAAATGTTGCATATGTGGAAGGATCTGATCGCAACCCACCGAAAGCAATCGGGAAATTCTGTGACATGGGTTACAAGGTCACTTTTGACAAAGGCTACTGTATGCTGTGGATTGGACTATTGTTGTTCCAAAAACATGCCTAATAGTGCATACCAAGTCAGAACTGAATTGGTTGTGGCATAAGAAGTTGAATCATCTCAATTTTGATGATATCAATCAGTTAGTTAAAAATAAGTTGGTGATTGGTTTACCTGAGATCACATTCAAAAAGGATAGTATATAGGATGCATGTCAGCAAGGCAAACAAACAAACTCAAGCTTCAAGTCAAAGACTAAACAATCAACAAAAAGAGTTTTTGAGCTGATGCATTTGGATTTATTTGGACCAGTAATACCAACAAGTGTAACAGGAAAGAAGTACACTCTGGTAGTTGTGGATGATTATTCAAGATACACTTGGGTAATCTTCATGAACAAGAAAAGTGAAACACTTCAAAAGATGCCTGAACTTTTGAAGAGATTGCAAAATGAGAAAAGTTTGACAGTAGTGAAGATCAGATCAGACAAGGGTACTGAATTTCTCAATAAAGTCATAAGAGAATATTGTGAACAAAATGGTGTGTTGCATCAATTAGAAGCTGCTGTTACACCTCAGCAAAATAGGGTTGCTGAAAGAAGAAACAGGACTTTAAAAGTAGCAGGGAGAACTATGATTTGTGAAGCATTACTACGAAAGATATTGAAATTTGAAGCAATCAATACAAAGATGCTACACACAAAAATAGGACCTCGAAGAAACAAAAATCAATGAAGACACCTTATGAGATATGGATGGAAGAAAACCAAATATATCTTATTTCTATCCATTTGTAAGAAAATGATTTATTTTGAATCATAAGGAGCAACAGAAGACCTTTCAACCAAAATCAGATGAAGGAATCTTTTTGGGATATTCTTCAGTCAACAAGGCATTCAGGGTACTGAACAAGAGGACATTAAAACATGAAGAATCAATACATGTTGTTTTTTATGAACCTAAGTTCACTGGAATGGAAGATGAAGTTTCAAAACCTGCTGAAAATCCCCAAGTCACTGATCTAGAATATATTGATGTTTTGAAGAAGATAAGTGACTTAAAAGTCTCTGATTCTGGAAGTAAAGATGTACCGGCTGAGGAACCTGCTGATAACAATATTGATGCAACAACATATGCAGTTCAAGGATCTGCTAATCCCCCTATTGAATCAACATCAGACCCTACTGAAGATGAGGTTCTTGTAAATCAAACAAATCATGATTTACAATGGTTAAGGGATCACCCTGCTGGACAAGTAATTGGTGACATACAGCAAGGTGTAAGGACTATAAGGCAATTGAAAGCAATGTGTTGGTCCCTTGAAAAGGCTTTGGTTAAGTTTAAAGAGGGGTGAATAAACTTAACACTTAAAAATTTTGGAGTTAACAAACTCAAGAACTTTGACTGAAATTCGCCGATACTTGATAGTCTGCGACACTCGATAGTCTCATGACCGTAGAGTTTACTGAATTTGTGCAGCGGAATTATATCAAAAATTAAGCCTTATTACTTGTTGTTAAATATGATACCAAGTATTAGATACTCAGTAGTGTATGTGTGTGATTCAGTTGCTAGATTCAGTAGATTGATGTGTTAGATAAACTAAGTGCATAATATAAATGCAGAAAGTAAGTAGGCAGATTTTATAGTGGTTCCATGTGGTGTAATCCTGTCAGTCCACTCTTCTCAAGTGATGTTGGAGGTAATTCACTAGAGATTCTTGATGTAGATGTTACAAAAATCCCTAAGTTGCTTGTCCTTCACCAATAACTATGGCTTCACAAACTGAACACTTGGAACATGTAGGATTGCTGCTCCAAAGTCTTCCACTGGTCCTTGAAGGGTAGGATTGCCTCTTCACCAGCTCCACCACAACCAATAGTCTTTCACACCCAAGGATGCTTCACTGTCTTCAGTAGATTTCTTGTAAAAGAAAGATTGAATCAAGTAAGTGATTCAGCTTTCAGCAGCTTGATCAGGATGATATGATCAGCAGCTTGATGTCTTCGAGTGTGTAAACTTGATGCAGCTTGAATGCATATTACACTTGAAGAAATTTACTGGATCAGTAGCTTTATGCTCAATAGGGTCAGAAGGGTGTTTTTCTTGATCAGAAATCGAAGCTCAGGATTATCTATATTTTTCTCTTGATATTCATCAATTTTCATCTCTTGTATCTGAATTAGGAGTCATCTATTTATAGGTAGGAATCCTTGTGACTTATGTTTGAAATTCAAACATAGCCGTTTCAGATTTGTCCCATCTTGACTTGCTTTTTCTTGATTTCTAGGGACTCGACATCATCATATTCCTTTTTGACAATTTGATCTCATCCCCTTTGACTTGTATCCAATGGATAAAGGTCTGAATCTTTCCAACGTCCATTTGATCTTAACCATTGATTTGTTTGATAAATCGAGGTTGTTAGTCGTCCCTTTCTTTGTAATCTTCCAATGTAGCCTTTGATTAAATCGAAATATGTGTCCAAAGAGGTTCCTAAGAACATAAGTCTCATTGATATACACATCTATAAGTGATCCTTATTTTGCTTTGTTTAAAAACACTTCAGCTTACTGTCTTTTATCTAACATTTATTTATGAAGTTAGATTACACCTTTTTGCATATAACTAAGTTTCAATCACCACATAACTTATGGAACTTAGACCTTGTACACAAGGTATATGTAATCAGTTTAGGTCATCACAGACTTCCCTAAATTCTGATTCCATATTCTTGACTTTAATTACTAAGTTTGATCCCTTAGCCTTCAATAACTGAGTTTGAGACCTCAGCCTTCAGTCTTCAGCAGGTTCCTGACTAGTCTACTGACTCAGCTACCCTACTGATCTAGACTAGTCTACTGATATAAATCAGCTGACCTTTTACAATGCTTGTTTGATCAAACCTATACAAGATCAAACTCTAATAAACCTATACATTTGATCTAGACATCTTTTTGCCTTTGCACTATAACAGCTAGTCTGGCACTCATCACTAAAACTTAAAAATATGTCCAACAATTTCCCCCTTTTTGGTGATGATGTCAATACCCTCCTAACAGCAAAGCAAAAAGATTAAAAACAAAAACAGAACAAACTTAGTCAATTTTCATTATGATCAGTTGTTCAAAGGTATTACAGTCTAGATACAGCAAAAGATAAAAACAGATAAAGTGTGCTGATCTACTGTCTTCTTTCTCTTTCTTCCCTTGCTTTTCTGCTTGCTCTTGATAGGTTCTTATCTCTCTGATCATGTCTCTCATCCATTCATATTCAACCAGAGAGAAATCAATATGAGGATTCACTTCTTTCCACCAATGCTATGCTTCAGGTAGAGTAAGGTTGATTTGATGTACTCCAAAGCCTAAACGCAAGTATACTTCCTTGAATTCATTAAGTGACTCCTTTGCATTGGTAGTAGGTAAACTTCTTCCACCTCTACCACCTCTTCCACCTCTGTGTGAAGCTCTCATGGCTTTAACCCTTGCTTCCCAAAACTTTAAGCCCAAAAAGGAGTTTAAACCTTCATGAAAACCTTTGTCATGATAGGGTCTCCTCTTATTATAGTAAACCTTTTTATATTCCTTGAGAAGATCATTAGTGAGTGGAAGTCTGCTAGGTGCAGGCTCCCTAAAAGCATTAGTATCCTCTTCCCATCTTTACTTAGCAAAGATTCTGGCAGCGACCTCTTTTGCTACTGCTTTGTTTGGCTCTCTTCCCTTATTGACATCATCAACAAAGCGGGACAAAGAGCCATGTACACTCTCCCCGTGTGAGCACTAGGTTGTTCAGATTGACTCTCCATAATTTCACCCTAGTGTCAACAAATGTGATCCTTCCTTGCAATTTTGCTCCAAGAGAGTTATCCTCTCAAGATTTTAGGATCCAAGATGCAGAGATTCAACACGGCAGCAGCTTAGGTGTCTCAAAGCAAGCTTGTCAAGTTTCGATGAATGGACGTAAATTGTTCTTTCGAAACTTGTCCTTGATGTATTTCCTTGCTTGATCCCTTCACATCTTGAGCAAGGTCGTAAGAAGAGCATACTGGGTGGAGGTAATATTGGAAGCAACAGTTTCAGTAGTTCTTCCTCTATTCTCCACTAAATTCATTAAATCTTCAAATCTCTGCTCTTGCCTGTCAAGTTGAGTTCTTAAATTTGCAATGTCATTTCTGACAGTCCTCAACTCATCCAAAACATGTGCTGGTACCCCACCAGCCATTCCTCCATCAGCTCCATCAGCAGGCTCTTCTACATTGTATTGTTGCCTCTGTCTGCTGATAACCAAAGCATAGCTCATATCCCTTCCAGTAAGGTTAGGTCTTTGGAATTCTTCCAGAATAGGATCAAGAGCAGGCTCTTCAAAAACTGGTACAAATGCATGTTGAGGTTCATCATCAATAGCTTCTTCCTCAGGCACTTGAAACTCCTCATCACTGTAGTCATAGTCTAGCAGCTGCTCATCCTCATCAATAACAGCAGTCTGCTGACCATCTTTTCCTACAGTGGTCTTGTCTCCAGTAGGCTCCACTACAGCAGCATGGTCAACAACAACAACAGGGGTTTCCTCTAAACCCAAAGATAGTTCCAACCTTTGTCCAGTCTTTGTTTGAGACTCAAAGAACTGCACTCTCCTGTTACAACCTTTGTTCAGTCTTTGTTGAACCTCAAAGACTGAACCTCCAGCTTCCATCCTTTGTTCAGTCTTTGTTTGTGCCACAACAACTGTCTGAGGAATACATCCATATTTTCTTTTGAAATTCCTTAATATCAGAAATCCTTCTAAGAAAATTTGCAGCTTTGGTTAGAGTGTCCTCAGTGTCAATCCAGTCTTGATATTGAATTGAATCCTCAGAACAGCCATTAGGCTCACTAGGATCAGTAACCCTTTCTTCATCTGAATCCACAGTCTGTTGATCATCAGTATGCTCAGCAGATTCAATAACAAACAAAGGGTCTATCTCACCAACCATCCTGCTTGCACCAATAGATATCCCCTCATTGATTTGTGCCTCCAGATCATCCATGGTGAGATTTTCAACATCCTCATCCATTTGTTCAGTCTGCTGGCCCTCAGCAGACCTATCAGCATCAGTGGACCGTTGCATACTTTGTTCATTCAATAACGCAGTCCCACTGCTTCCTCCTGGACCAGAGGGGAAGTCATCACCAGAATCAAATGATGAATCATCACTGTCTTATTCATCTCTGGGGTCTCTGAACCTGATACCCTCTTCCTTCTATTGTTCATCAAACAGATCCATCAGTCTTGATTGAAATAAAGAGGTATCAACCAGATCTAGTAAATTTTCCACTCCTAACTTCTCAAAAGCCCATTCTTCAAAATCTGTCATTGGTTCTGCAGCTGGATTTTGTCTCTTATAGAACCCAAATTTCCATTGAAAGTAGTTTGCCACCAGTAGGAGTTTAGGATCAACATTTCCTTCCTTTTTCTTCTTCTCATTCCTCTCAAATGGCATGGTTGGCTTTCGGGGAGCTATTTCAGGACCTTGCTGACCTCCAAAGGTCTCAACAAGTAAATTTAGAGTTTCTTCCACAGATGCTTCTAGGTCAGTAGGTTGCTCAGGTTGTATGTTAGTCCCTACTACCTCCATCTGTACTACACTTGGTTCCCCCTGACTTATATGCTCATCAGCAGGGTTAGCAACAGATTGCTCTTCCCCCTGAACTATTGCAGGACTTGCAGGGTCTTGTACCAACTTTTCCACTTTCACAGCAGGTGTAGACTCAGTAGTTTGATGTGGTTCTTCTATAAGTTGCTCAACAACAACTTGTGCAGTTTCAGTAGGCTCAGCAGCCTTTACTGGGGAGGATTCAACAACTTTAACAGCAGGCTCAGTTTCAGCAGTCTGCTGTGATTCTCCAGTAGGTTGCTCAATAACAGCCTCTACATCCTTAGTAGGCTTGATAATTGTTAAGGGCTCAGCCTCAATAGCCTCTCCTACTTCTTCTTCTTCTTGTTGTTGTTGCCTTTGAGCCTCCAAAGTTTTCAATTGTTTCCCTTTGCCATGTTTCTTCTTTTTGGCAATCTCTTTCATTCTTTTGGAAAGTTGCTCTGCTTCAATTTCAAAGACTTTCCTCTTCTTATCGGGCTTCTTTCTGTTGCTCCTTCACAACTTCAGCAACAGACTTCTTCTTTGCAACAGCAGGGTCAGTAACCTCAATTTCTACTGAACCCTCAGCAGACTCAGCAGTCTCTGCTGTTTGCTTTCTTGTCTTTCTAGGCTCTAGCAATTCTGTAATTTTTCTTGTGTCGTGATTCCTCTCTTTTCAAGAACCTTCTTAGGTGCGGCGAGGTTTAATGCCTTTCTTAACTCGCTCACCGCCAAAGATCATAATTTCCACCATCACCATCACTTTCAGAAGCCTCATCATCTACATCTTCATCATCATCCAGACCAGGGATAGGAGTAGCAACTTCTGGCTTGAATCTGGATTTGTTAATCTTTTCAGATAAAACATCAGGTATCTGAAAGTGATTCAGCAAGGTTTGAATCATTAGACCTAAAGGCTTGACCTTGGACTTCCTTGTACCATCTCTATCTTCAATACACACTTTCTTCATGTAGTGTATGAAGAATCCATCCCAATCAAACTTCATACTTCAGATGATGATGATCGCGAGGGTCTATTTTTGGTCCAGATAAAGGTATCTAGGCTTCCAACAAATCCCAAAATGGTTTTGGCAATCAATTTGCTCAGCAGGTTGTACTCATAACCAATATACTTCACATTAATGCCCAGATTTGAAGCAATTGAATCATCTATCTTTATTGAATCCACAAACCTTATTCTTGGTAGATTCATTGCTTCTGGATTGGTGGGTGCATTGTTTCCAGGTGCAAATTTAAATACTTCTCACAGTAGGTCTGAAGATATTTCAATCTCTCTTCCATTAACAGTTGTAGTGAAGGCCTCTCTACGTTCATGTATGACAATGTTTCTCCAGAATTCCAACACATTGACATAAGAGATTCGTTCCAATCTTCTGTTTATAACACCTTCTAGCCCAGCAAACCGTCTGATTTTTCGTCCAATATTAATGGCCAACTCAGTGGAGTTACAGTCAGTAACATATCCTCTTACACTCTGACTGGTTCCAATATGAACCTCATCCTTCTTTGCCATTATTGTTAGAAAAAGATGAAGAAGATAGCTCTCAAATCTGTGTTCACACAGTGTATACGCAGAGAAAATCAATCTGAGTTTTTGAAAGTAGTCTCTGTGTATATAGTCTCAGATATATAGACGAGATGCATTTGTAATCGCGGATCGTGTACAGTGGTATTAACCACGATTAAATTTGAGTGAATACTGTCTTGACACGTGGCCCATTACTTTTCCATAACGTTTTGTAACCGTTAGATCGTGTAACTACGGTTATAAGGATAGAATAAATATCCCGCCATTTGCTTTTTGACTTTTGTAAGTTTGACTGTAAACGCTTCCTTCAAAGAAATTTTGTCATCGATGAGACTTGGTCCAAAGAAATTGGCGATAAAGATGTCTCAAAGACTGTTGATAGAGTTACTCTCTTGTGATGTAATTCCTTTTGTATTGTCCAATTGATAATACAAGATGAAGTTTAATACCAATAACTGATCTGTCAAGTGAGCTCACCCAACATGACAAAGACCAATCCCCTTGGCAACTTCATTTGCTCAATTGTCCAAACATAAGTACATGAAATTGTTGATACCAATGACTAATCTGCTAAGTGAGCTCACCCATCATAGCAAAGACTAATCCCCTTGGTGAATTCCAGTACACTGCTGATCAAAGATGTATCAGTCAACCTTTATAATTCCAAGTTAAATCCTTAGTTTAAAAAATCTTTCACTATCCTGTGGTTTGGTGAAAATATCAACAAGTTGATCTTCAGTAGGGATATACAGAACCACCACATCTTTCTTTTCAACATGATCTCTTATAAAATGATGTCTCACATCAATATACTTCGTTCTTGAGTGCAAAACAAGATTTTCTGTGATTGCAATTGCACTTGTGTTGTCACGCATTATAGGAATTTCTCTTTCTTCAATTCCATAATCCCTTAACTGTTGTCTTAACCATAGTATTTGTGCACAGCAACTTCCAACAGCAATATATTCAGCTTCAGCAGTGGAAGTTGATATAGAATTCTGTTTCTTGCTAAACCAGGAAACCAGTGTTAAGGGCTAAATTGTAGTGTTTTTACATATATTTTCTATATCAATTTCCCCCATATTCGGATGATTTTCATAGATATTGAGCGTTATAGTTAAATATTGAGTAAATGAGGCTTTTCATAGGTAATTTGCAAAACGTATCAATTTGTACGATTATTTGATTGTTTTATATGGTTTTGGATATTGTTACGTTTTTGTGGTGTTTGGATGCAATGTAGATACATGTTTTTGACTTGGAAGAGGATAAAGATGGAGATAAAGCTTGGAATGAAGCATTCAAGCAGCCGAACTTCCGACGCAGTTCTTGATATGATATACACTGATTTGACTCTCGACCTCAAGAGAAGAGTTGTAGGGCTTGAAGAGAGGATTCTACAGGATCTTGAATCACATCATTCCGACTTACGAGGCCCGAGATATGAGCGTTACAAGTTTGAATAATGATGCTGTGGTATTGGAAAATCCCAAAACGACTCGTAATACGACGGGCTAGTCAAAAGGCGTTTTCAAGAGGAGTCCTGAATGAAAGTTGTAGAGCTTTCCGAGAGCTTAATTATGACATTCAGATCATAATTTTGGAGGTCTACAACTCAAGATATGAATTTTAGAAGTTTTATTCCAATCGAAGGAATTTGGTCCGTAACTCAAACGTCGTCCAAGATTTTAAACCAAATGCGTTCAAGGCGGAAATCGAGTGCGAGAGTTCAAACAAAGCAACTAAACGAACGTCCACCTTCCGTCGGTTCAAATTGAACGAGCGTCCACAATGCCGAACGCCCGTCCTCTCTACCGATCGAGGCATAAACCGCCTTACTTTGTTTGAAGAATAGCCGCGCATGCAAACCCTACTTGGAAAAGGATTAATTAAGCCGACATCGCGATGTATTCATTCAGCCGCTTTTTTAGTCCTATATATATGCGCATGCAAGCTAAACCTAAGAAGAGATAATTCATATAATTCCCATAATCAAATATTTCACCAAGCAAATTAGCAAACAAAGCAGCGGCAACTTGGCTATAGGCGGTCACCCGACCCTTGTGCTCGGGTGATCCGGGTTAGATTAGGTGTTTATTTTATGTCGCTTCTTCTCTTCTTTGGTTCGATCATGGTGTTGGCTTGAAGATGATCAAACTGGAGCAAATGGCGTGAGATTTTTCAGCTTTCTCTTATTTCCTTTCTTTGGATATTTTATGGATGAGTTTAATTTAAAGATTGTATTTTTCCTATGTTTATTTGTGTATTGCATTTATATCGAAAGATGTGCATGTTTGATGTTTACCGTAGGACGAAAGTCGGTGTAAACGCGAGATCACCATAGGAAAGAATAGACGTTTTGATCTATATCAAACGAAAGTTGATAGGTTGAATGTCTAGGTTGTTAGATCTAGTAAATCTTGCACCTTGGTTTATTTTATGATGCGTTAATCTCCGTAAATCGAAAGATAGAGATTGATAGGCGAATTCATCTACAGTAGTAGAATTCATACGTTTGATAGGTGAAACCACAACTTGAATTAAATCACTATAAGATAATCTAGGGAAGAAATTAAGGGTTGCGGATGGTGGATTATGGTTCGTTCCATGTTTGATCGCTTGATCATTATCATGTTCGTTAGATAGATTTATTGTTGTAGTTTAGATTTATTTTATGTTGATCGCAATTATCCTTCCTGGCTTTGGATTAACAATCCTCTGTCCGATTTACTTTTCCGCTTTAGTTTAGGTTTAGGTTAATAAAGAAGAATTAATAAGTTAGATTCGATGTTTCAATTCCACGAGGATCGATACCCGTACTTATCCAACTTTACTAGCAACTACCCGGTATTCGGCCGGTTAGGATGTAGTTTTGCATGGTAGTATAGGTTTTATAAATTTTCTTTTGTTTTAATGATGCAAAATCCTCCCAACAACCAGTCTATTTCCCATTAACTTACAGGTTCCTGGGGTGCTTTTTCTATCAATCTTGCCAGCATAATCAGAATCTGAGTAGGATATGACTTTGAAGCTTCCATCTTTTGAATACCATATCCCTACTCCCAAAGTCTCTTTTAGGTACTTGAGAACTCTTTTGACTGCACCTAAATAACTTTCTTTAGGTTTTGATTGAAATCTTGCACAAACACCTACAGCAAAGGATATGTCAGGTCTGCTGGCAAGATAAGGTACATGTGACTGATTGCCTATCATCCTTCCAGTAAAAGTCCGATCATCATCTTTGCCTTTTTATCTTCATCCAATCTAATGTTTGTACTCATAGAGTTGATATCTTGGTCTTTTTTTCCACACCAAATTTCTTGATAACTCCTTGGTATACTTGGTTTGATGAATGAAGATTCCATCTTTCATCTGTTTGAATTGCAATCCCAAAAAGTAGTTCATTTCTCCCATCATACTCATTTGGAATTTACTCTTCATTAGATTTGCAAAATTCTCACATAGCAATTCATTTTCAGAACCAAAAATTATGTCATCAACATAAATTTGTACCAGCAGGGTGTTGTTCCCTTCATTGATTCTGAAAAGAGTTTTATCAACGGTGCCTTTTGTAAAACCATTGTCCACCAAGAATTGAGATAGAGTCTCATACCATGCTCTTGGTGCTTGTTTTAAACCATAAAGTGCTTTGTTGAGTTTGTACACTTTATCTTCTTGATCTTTAACTTCAAATCCAGGAGGTTGCTGAACATAGACCTCCTCTTCCAGAATGCCATTTAAAAATGCACTTTTGACATCCATCTGATATACTTTGAAGTTTTTGTAAGCAGCATATGCCAAAAATAATCTGATAGCTTCCAATCTTGCAACAGGGGCATATGTTTCATCAAAATCTATCCCTTCTGCTTGAGAATAGCCTTTAGCCACTAGTCTGGCCTTATTCCTCACAATGGTACCAGATTCATCAAGTTTGTTTCTGTATACCCATTTTGTACCAATTATATTTGCATGACTAGGCCTTTCCACTAGTGTCCAAACTTGATTTCTTTCAAATTCATTCAATTATTCTTGCATAGCAATTATCCAATCTGGATCTGAAATTTCTTATTCAACAACTTTAGGTTCCATTTGAGATAGAAAACATGTAACATTGCTTCTAATTGTCTTCTAGTCCTCACACATTGCTGTATGTTGCCAATGACTTGCTCAGCAGGGTGATCCCTTAACCATTGTGGATTCTGGTTGGATTGATTCTCAGGAACCTCATCTTCAGTAGGGTCTTTTGTTTCTTCAACAGGGGGATCAGCAGATCCTTGAACTGCCTCAGTTTTTGCATCGATGAGTGTTATCGCAGGTGTTCAAAGAGGCGCGAATCGAAACCTTTAAGTCATTGAATCTTTCCAAAACTTCAACACATTCTGGATTAGTGACTTGTTGATTCTCAGCAGGTTCTGAAGCTTCATCTTTCATTCCAGTGAACTTAGGTTCATCAAATAAAACATGTATTGTTTCTTCATGTTTCAGTGTCCTTTTATTCAGTACCTTGAATGCCTTGATGACTGAAGAATATCCCAAGAAGATTCCTTCATCTGATTTTGGTTGGAATGTCTTCAATTGTTCCTTATGATTCAAGATAAAACACTTTCTTCCAAATGGATGGAAATAGGATATATTAGGTTTTCTTCCATTCCAAATCTCATAAGGTGTCTTCAGCAGCTTCTTGTTCACTGATGTTCTGTTTTGTGTATAGCATGTTGTATTGACTACTTCAGCCCAATATCTTTCAAGAAGCAATGCTTCACAAATCATAGTTCTTCCTGCTTCTTTTAATGTTCTGTTTCTTCTTTCAGTAACCCCATTTTGCTGAGGTGTACCAACAACATCAAGTTGATTTAGTACACCATTTTGTTCACAATATTCTCTTATAACTTTATTGAGAAATTCAGTACCCTTGTCTGATCTTATCTTCACTACTGTCAAACTTTTCTCATTTTGCAATCTCTTCAAAGGTTCAGGCATCTTTTGAAGTGTTTCACTTTTCTTGTTCATGAATATCACCCAAGTGTATCTTGAATAATCATCCACAACCACTAAGGTGTACTTCTTTCCTGTTACACTTGTTGGTGTTACTGGTCCAAAAAGATCCATGTGCATTAGCTCCAAAACTCTTTTTGTTGATTGTTTAGTTTTTGACTTGAAACTTGACTTTGTCTGTTTACCGTGCTGGCATGCATCACATATAGCATCCTTCCTGAATGTGATCTCAGGTAAACCAATCACCAGATTCTTCTTCACCAACTGATTGATATCATCAAAATTTAGATGATTCAACTTCTTATGCCATAACCAATTAAGTTCTGACTTGGTATGAACAATCAGGCATGTTTCTGGAACAGCAGTAGACCAATCCACAACATACATATTTTGTTGTCTTCTTCCAGCCAACACAACTTGATCACATCTCTCACTAATGACAGTACAAGTGTTTTTGTCAAAAGTGACCTTGTATCCCATGTCACAGAATTGTCCAGTGCTCAGTAGGTTGTAGTCCAGTCCTTCCACATATGCAACATTCCTGATTGTTAATCCATTTCTCACAAGTGTGTCATATCCTCTTGTGTATCCTGGTGTGTTTTTGTTGCCAAAATTCACTCTTGGACCATCCTTTGCCACAAAATTTGACAAACAATGCTTATTCTTTGTCATATGTCTGGAACATCCACTGTCAAAGTACCAGACACCCTACAAAACAAAGTTAGTGCATTTTAGGTACCCAAACCTGTTTGGGTCCATAATGGTCAGTGGTAAGCATGACCCTTGGCAAGTTTCCATAAGGTCTTCTTTGAAAGGTATCATACTTTGGTTCATACATGTATTATACACATCCATAAGGTCTAACAATTGGTTGTGTAGGATTCACATATGCTTTCTAGCCTTTTGGAATATAATGCTGTTTAAAGTGATTTCTTTTGCTAGAAGCACTAGGATAACCATAGGTTTGCTGTCTGTTAGGAACAACCCTGTAATATGGAGTCTGCTGAGGTCCCTGCTGAGGTCTTGTATAAGTCCTCTGCCGAGCCCTTTTGTTGATTCCATTGCTTAGGTTTTACCCTAGCAAGATGGTTATATCTGTTGTTTCTAGCGAGAGTGTGTGCAGGAATATTCCAATCATCATTAGTAGGGAACAGTCTACCTTTCCCCCTGAGATAAGTATCCTTTGAATGATTAACATTTTTGGATATAGGATTCTTATCCATGGAATGTTTCTGTTTTTCACTTTTGTGGTCCAAAGAGACTTGGTACTGTGTCCGCTATCAAGAGTCTAGAAGGCACAAAGAAATCCTATTTTTAGATTTATTCTTTTTATTAGGAGATGTTGACTTCTTTGACTTCTGATTTTTCTTCCTTGAAGCTTTCTCAGTAGGCTTTACTGCCTCAGCAACCCTCTTGGGAGTTGGATCTTGTGCAGGCATAAACTTAGGACCAATTATGGTACTAGGTTCAGTGACCTTACTGGATCCACTCTTATTGGATTGTTGAGTTCCAAATCCAAGCCCTGTTCTATCACCATAAGGCTTTCCAGATTTGAATGCAGTGGAGGAACAAGATGGTTCAGCAGACTCAGCACTCATGAAAGTTCAAAGAGGCTTATCTTGATTCTTCGCCTGACTACTTTTTCCTTTCCTTTGAGAATTCTTAATTCAAAGATTTAATCTTTCAACTTCGATTGAAGAGCTTCTTTTAGCCTTCACAATCTCATAACCAGATTGTATTATCCTCGCTTGATTAAGGATGGCATCCAAAGTTTCTTCATTGTCGAATTTTTGGATTTGAACCACAAGTTGATTCACAATCACTTCCAAAGAGGAGTGTTTATAGATACGAATTGTATACCTCCTCTGTTTCATCCATGTTAGCCATTAAAGCATAATCTTCCATCTCAAAGAACAAGCGCGATATCATCGATTCATTTCCGCTTTTAGATTCTACTTCATATCCTCGATTCATCTTCAAAGAACCATAGCTTTCTTGCCATGTCTTCTTTGTTGACTTTTGGTCTTCGTGAGGTCCGACAATCAGTCCGAAATGTCCAGGCTCTCGCAATTAAAGCAAAGATAATCAGGTTCCTTTTTCTGCTTTAATTCAGACAATCAGGTTTGAAGTGTCTTGGCTTCTTGCAATGATAGCACAAGTAATCATTATCTTTCTTTGATTCATCATTTTTCTTTACACTGAATTTCTTTGTGAAATTCCTTGAGAACCCTTTCCAGCTTTCATCATTCTGATTTTCTTGCTTAGTGGGGCAATCGCTCTTGCGCGCCTTATCCAAGAGATCATCTTGAGCTCTCGATGTCTCTTCTTGATGTGAAGCAGCCAATGCAGTGGTCTTTGGCTCATCTTTTTCGATCTCTCGAGCACAAGATTTTTGCTAAATTCATAGGCCTTAAGATCTCAAAACAATTTGAAGGTGTCTTCTTCATGCAAACTCCTCATTTCTTCTATGGCGATACACTTCATCTCCCAAACTTCTTTGCAGTAATGCTTCCAAAAATTTTGAGTTGATTTCTTCTTGTGAGTACTTCACACTCAAGAGGGTGAGTTCATCCATGATCAGATTGAATCTAGATTCCATTTGTTCAATGGTCTCATTTGCTTTCATTTTGAACTCCTGGAACTTCTTCTTTGCCACACCGATCTTGTTCTTTTTTTTGATTGCATCAGGTGCCTTCACAGATTAATTGCAACTTATCCTAAAGTTCCTTTGCGCCTTGCAATCTTTTACCTTCATATACATATTGCTATCCAAAGTTCTCAGATATAATATCAATAGCAATATTGTTGAGATTTGCTCTTTTTCTATCTTCAAAGAGCCATCCATTCCTTGGTTTTTTTGAATGTACTTTGTCTCATCTCCCACTATTAATGACTTGGTAATCTCCAGGGTCCATCCGTCAAAGACATCCATCATTTCATCATGTGTTGCAAATGAGATAAGCCTCGCATACGACGCTTATACTCATCAAAACGATCTAAAGAACACATCAACATTGTTCTAGCATACCGGTTGTTATCCATGATGCAAAGCTTTGAAAATCAAGAACTTAAAAAAGTTTTCAAAGTATTTTCACAAGCACAACAAGTAGGATTACTTCGCAACGTAAAACACCGCTCGATACCAATTGTTGGTCCTTGAAAAGGCTTTGGTTAAGTTTAGAGGGGTGAATAAACTTAACACTTAAAACTTTTGGAGTTAACAAACTCGGCAACTTCAAGACTGACCGATACTTCTTGATAGTCTGCCGACACTCGAGAGTCTGCCGATCGCTGAGTTTACTGAATTTGTGCAGCGGAATTATATCAAAAATTAAGCCTTATTACTTGTTAAATATGATACCAAGTATTAGATACTCAGTAGTGTATGTGTGTGATTCAGTTGCTAGATTCAGTAGATTGATGTGTTAGATAAACTAAGTGCATAATATAAATGCAGAAAGTAAATAGGCGAGATTTTATAGTGGTTCCAGTGGTGTAATCTCGTCACCCCATTCTTCTCCTGTGATGTTGGAGGTAATTCACTAGAGATTCTTGATGGAGCTGTTACAAAAATCCCTAAGTTGCTTGTCCTTCACCAATAACTATGGCTTCACAAACTGAACACTTGGAACAGGTAGGATTGCTGCTCCTAAGTCTTCCACTGGTCCTTGAAGGGTAGGATTGCCTCTTCACCAGCTTCCACCACAACCAACAGCCTTTCACACCAAAGGATGCTTCACTGCCTTGATGAGATTTCTTGTAAAAAAGAAAGATTGAATCAAGTAAGTGATTCACTTTTCAAAGCAAACTTTGATCAGATGATATGATCAAAGACTTTGATGTCTTCAAGTGTGTAAACTTGATGCAACTTGAATGCAGATTACACTTGAAGAAATTTATGGATTCATTAGCTTTATGCTCGTTAGAATCGACATGGTGTTTTTCTTGATAAGAAATCAAGCTCGTGATTATCTATATTTTTCTCTTGATATTCATTAATTTTCATCTCTTGTATCTGAATTAGGAGTCCTCTATTTATAGGTAGGAATCCTTGTGACTAATGTTTGAAATTCAAACATAGCCGTTTCAGATTTGTCCCATCTTGACTTGCTTTTTCTCGATCGTTCCTAGGACTCGACATCGCTGTCGATTCCTTTTTGACAAGCTTCTGATCTGTCACCCTTTGACTTGTATCCATTGGATAAAGGTCTGAATCTTTCCAACGTCCATTTGATCTTAACAATAGATTTGTTTGATAAATCAGAGGTTGTTAGATGTCCATTTCTTTGTAATCTTCCAATGTAGCCTTTGATTAAATCGAAATATGTGTCCAGCAGGTTCCTGAGAACATAAGTCTGCTGATATACACATCTATAAGCTGATCCTTATTTTGCTGTGTATAAAAACACTTCAGCTTACTGTCTTTTATCTAACTTTTATTTATGAAGTTAGATTACACCTTTTTGCATATAAATAAGTTCCAATCACCACATAACTTATGGAACTTAGACCTTGTACACAAGGTATATGTAATCAGTTTAGGTCATCACGCACTTCTAAATTCGATTCCATATCCTTGACTTTAATTACTAAGTTTGATCCCTTAGCCTTCAATAACTGAGTTTGAGACCCCAGCCTTCTGTCTTCAGCAGGTTCCTGACTAGTCTACTGACTCATCTACCCTACTGATCTAGACTAGTCTGCTGATATAAATCAGCTGACCTTTTACAGTGCTTGTTTGATCAAAACTATACAAGATCAAACTCTAATAAACCTATACATTTGATCTAGACATTTCTTTGCCTTTGCTCTATAACAGCTAGTCTGGCACTCATCACTAAAACTTAAAAATAAGTCCAACACAATGTTTACCTATTTTTTATCTCAAATGGAGCCTAAAGTTGTTGAAGAAGCAATATCTGATCCAGATTGGATAATTGCTAAGCAAGAAGAATTAAATGAGTTTGAAAGAAATCAAGATTGGACACTAGTGGAGAGGCCTAGTCATTCAAATATAATTGGAACAACATGGGTATACAGAAATAAATTGGATGAATCTGGTACCATTGTTAGGAACAAGGCCAGACTAGTGGCAAAAGGCTATTCTCAAGCAGTATGAATAGATTTTGATGAGACATATGCCCCAGTTGCAAGATTGGAAGCTATTAGATTATTCTTGGAATATGTCATGCATATTTTAAAGTATACCAGATGGATGTCAAAAGTGCATTTTTGAATGGCATCTGGAGGAAGAGGTTTATGTTCAGCAACCTCCTGGTATTAAAGTTAAATATCAAGAAGATAAAGTGTATAGACTCAATAAGGCACTTAATGGTTTTAAACAAGCACCAAGAGCATGGTATGAAACCCTTTCTCAATTCTTGGTGAACAATGGTTTTACCAAAGGTACCATTGATAAGACTCTTTTCAGAATCAAAGAATGGGACAGCACCCTGCTGGTACAGATTTATGTAGATGACATAATATTTGGTTCTGAAAATGAATTGCTGTGTGAAAATTTTGCTAATCTCATGAAAAGCAAGTTCCAAATGAGTATGATGGGAGAAATGAACTACTTTTTAGGATTACAAGTCAAACAGATGAAAGATGGAATCTTCATTCATCAATCTAAATATACTAAGGAGCTGCTAAAGAAGTTTGGTATGGAAAACAAAGACCAAAGTATCAACTCCTATGAGTACAGACATCGATCGAATGAAGATAAAGAAGGCAAAGATGTTGATCGACCTTATACGTAAGGATGATAGGCGTCTGTCAGACCTCACTACCAAAGAGACTGATATATCCTTTGTCAGTAGTGTTTGTGCAAGATTTCAATCTAAACCTAAGGAAAGTCACTTAGCTACAGTCAAGAGGATTCTCAAGTATCTAAAAGAGACTTTGGGAGTAGGGATATGGTATTCAAAAGATGGAAGTTTCAAGGTTATATCCTACTCGGATTCTGATTATGCTGGATGCAAGATTGATAGAAAAAGCACCACAGGAACTTGTCAGTTGATGGGAAATAGACTTGTTTCCTGGTTTAGCAAGAAATGAATTCAATATCCACTTCCACCTGTTTGAATACATTGTTCTTTGGAAGTTGTCAGCACAAATACTATGGTTGAGACAAAGAATTAAGGGATTATGGGATTGAAGAAAAGGAAATTCCAATAATGTGTGACAACACAAGTGCAATTGCTATCACGAGAAAATCATGTTTTGCACTCTAGAACCAAACACATTGATGTGAGACATCATTTTATAGGAGATCATGTGGAAAAGAAAGATGTGGTGGTTCTTTACATCCCTACTGAAGATCAACTTGCTAACATATTTACAAAACCATTGGATAGTGAAAGATTTGCTAAGTTAAAAACTGAACTTGGCATCATAAAAGTTGACTAACATGTTAATGGTCAGCAAAGTACTGGAATTCACCAAGGGGATTAGTCTTTGCCCTGCTCGGTCCGCTCACTTGGCAGATTAGTCATTGGTATCAACATTTCCATGTACTTAAATAGTTTGGACAATTGAGCAAATGAGGTTGCCAAGGGGATTGGTCTTTAAACTGTTGGGTGAGCTCACTTGACAGATCAGTCATTGGTTTTAAACTTCATCTTGTATTATCAGTTGGACAAAACTAGACTATATGAAGATCATCAGAGTATTCCTGTCAGCAGGCTGCTGAGCCATCATTTGTTCAGTAGAGTAAAATCGCAGTAACCCTGCTGAATCTCAACTCTCCTGAAGACCAAGTCTCATTTGAATTATACGTTATGAAGACAAATAAACTTTAATGAAAGTCAACAATAAACGGATATTATTCTTATCCATTATAATCATGCGTTACAATATCCAACGGTTACAACTCTTAATAAGACAAGTTAGTGGGACACGTGGCAACATAACATTTTTCCCAGGATTAATCGTGGTTAAATGCTACAAGATTTAGTACAAGACTTGCCTGACAGTTATCAACCACTACCTTTCCTTATATATACGTATATACACACGTAAGATACATACGATTCCTCATATCGATTTTCTCTCGAAATATACAAGTGTGAACACAGATTTGCAAAGTTTTCTTCTTCATCTTTTTCAAATTTATACAATGGCGGACAAATGAGATGTTCATATTGGTATAAGCCAAAGTGTTAGAGGGTTTTGTTGTTGATGCTAACAAGTCCGAGTTAGCCATCAACATTTGAAGAAGAATCAGAAGATGTGAAGGACTCGGAAGTCGTCCCTAAATCTAAGATTGGAAAGTATTTCATACACAAATTTTGTTAACTTCGGAAGAATATGGTGATAACAGATGATGAGAGAGGCATTCACTACAATCGCAATGCCAAAAGCAGATTGAAATCACATCAAATCTACCGAGAGAGTGTTTGGATTTGGACTGCAATGGTGCTCCTACAAATCCGGAGTTGATGGAGTTATCAAGATTGGAATTTGTTGAATCAATAAAGACAAACAAGTCTGTACCAACAGTCTTGAGTATCAATGTTAAGAATATTAGATTGGAATACAACCTGCTGAGCAAGATTATTGCCAAAAATATTATGGGATTTAGTGGAAGTCTTGATACACTATCTGGATCAAAGATAGACCTGCTGATAATCATTTGTAGAAGCCTGAAGTTTGATTGGGCCGGATTCTTTGTTCAATACATGAAGAAAGTTGTGTCAGAAGACAGAGATGGAACAAGGAAGTCTAAGACAAAGCCATTGGGTTTGATGATCCAGGCCCTGCTGAATCACTTGCTGATTGCTGATGTTGTACCTGCAAAAATCAACAAGTCATGATACAAGCCAGACATCAATTATCCTATCCCTATTTTGGATGATGTGGAAGAAGATGATGAGGAGGTGATGACAGTCAAATTATACCCGTAAAAGTCATCAACGTTTTCCTTAAATCGAGCTTAAAACTATATATTTTATATTAAATCATATGTTTAAATTGATTATTTAATGTTATGTGATTTATAGAATATAATTTGGTATTTATCTGTTTTTATTATTTAAATATTATTTATTGTGCGATAAATATTGATTTTATAGATTGCGATGAATCGGAGGATAACTACCATCGGAGGAAGTAAATCTCAAGAGAAATCAAGGCAGAATCGGACTACATTAAAGTTAAATACCGAAGCAGCACAAAAAGTGGAGTAAGGAACAAGAAAATCCAGCGAGCCAATCAGAGGCAGACAGACTCGCTGGCAGCTCGCTGGAAAAATCTCGAGGATCGGCTGGGAGTTATCTCTACACGTTTTAGGGTTTTCAAACATATCTTTAAGTCAGCCTAAGTCTCTATATAAAGGAGCAACCACGACATTGGTTCTATTTTCAGTGAAGGATCCACGTGACCCCACTCAACTTTATAAAAATAAAAAATAAAAATCTGAAACGACGTTGTTTTGGTTTAAAAAAAAATCAATTTTTGACCTAATTACCCGCCCAACCCGGTTTCGATCCGGAAATTTTGACCTAATTACCCGCCCAACCTGAAATTTTTTCAAGGTTACTACGCTTTTGTGACAGGTGACCCCACTAAACTTTTTCCCTAGATTCGGCACTGCCAAAAGCCTTTATATATTATGGTTTCTTTCTCCCATTGTATTCTGCATGTTTCAGTTCTCTCATAGTGCAATTAGGGGTTTGTGAAATTGTTACTGCACTATACAGTCAAATGCGATAGTTTAATGTCATTTGAGCAACACAATTTCAATAAAAATAAAAATAAAAAAAATTGTCAGATTTAGATTTATATACGTAGTAATTTCACAAATGTGAAGTTAATACCAGGAACAACCTTTTTAGTTGCATGTACGTGGTGCTTAGAATAATGTATTCTACTGGTATTTCCCTCTCTTCAGTGTTGAGTAAAAGCTTATATATACAACACATGTTAATCTTTCTCAGACTGGCCGGTGAGATATGTATAAAAAAAATAAAAAAAACAATTGGGTGTTTTTGTATGTAGATTTATTTCCCTTTTTTTAAAGGATAGGAGTAATATATATTTTTTGTGTGATTATGTATAAGGAAGGTGTTTTTTTTTTTTTTTTTTTTTTTTTTTTTTTCAAGGAAAATAAGGAAGGTGTTTTTATGTGGAAAAGTCACTTCTTTTTTTTATTTTTATCTTGAAGGGTTAGGTGGCTTATAAAGGCTAATGTTTTTTTTTTTTTTTTTTTTCATCAGGTGCACAAGATGTTGATATTTAATCCATACTGTTATACAGAAAAGCGAATGGATGTTAATTTCTTGGGTTTCGTTTTAACAGTTTTAGTATGTTATTTTTTTTATGAGCTATTTGTTTATTTGTATTTGACAATTTTTTAAAATTTTTATGACAAGTTTAAAGAGTTCTACATATGTACCTCCGTTACAAAATGTCCATTTAGTGCACTACCAGCAGAGGCCTCAAATTTTATCCCTAAAATAATATATATCCCTATTTTACAACATCTCAATTCAAAAACCTCCACAACAGCATCCTTATTCTTATCCCTATAACATTTCAAATAATATTAAATATTACATATTCTACCTCACAACACTATTTATACACATTAAATATTTATTATTTCACTCCAGCAGCATCCCTATCCCTATAATTTTTAACAATTAAATATGTTTAGGGAATGAATAAATGATCCCACAAATAAGGATGCTGACTGCTCATATCCCTAAAAATAAATAGTGATAGTGACTCATTGCAGGAGTTTATTTGAGGCAAAACTCTATTTTTTATCTTCATTTTAGGGATAGTGACAATCAGATAGCGCTTCACACGAGTCTTTAGACTTTTCACATATGTCTGGTACTACAACCTTTTCAAAATATAGGTTCCTTTACACTTTTCACACCGTTTATGAAAATTGATTACAACCTTCTTAAAATATTAATTCAATTTACACTTTTCACACAGTTTAAAAAAGTTGATTATGTAACATTCATTTTCATGATAACGTCTAAAGTAACCTTTGACAGCTATTAATACAATAGTTGTAAAATACTGAAAAATGAGTGAATATATAAAATTAATGAGGGGCAAAAGAAAAATGTAATAAATTCATCATTGATATCTTATATATATTTATATATTATGACAGAACTAAAAAAATAAATTGTCTTGCAATTTGGGACAGAGGTAGGTAGTATCAAGTAAGCTCAGTGTATAAAACACTTGGCCGTTTAATACAACGAAAACAAAGATTGATTGAAAGAGCATGTCATCAGAAGCATACGTCCATAAATAAAAGGAAAAAGAAAATTTAAAAGCTTCATCATATTTGTTACAAATGACCAAAGTCGCATAAAACAACCACAGCAGAACAGAGCAGAATACAAAAGAAACAGACAACACCACCTCAGCAAGTTTCAAAATGGCCAAAACAGTAACGCCCCACGATTTTTTTTTGGGGTAGTCGATCCTTCTCCATTGCTTCAACAAGGCTATTTGACAATAACAATCCAAGAAATTCCCTGCATCACAGGACATAAAGAAGACACAAAATTTTACTTCTGTGGCTGAATTTAAGAGAATTTCAACAAAAGCATACAATTTCATGAATATGGAAACGTCTACCTGAAGATCACGTGTTCTTCTTCCAGTCCTCGGTAATTTCAATCATACATGTCACATGACCTTTGCTAACTCCTTCAATAAGTATCCCAAAATCTTTTAAGCAAATGGTTAGAAACTTGTTGGATGATTTCATCAGACATGGCATCTCATTTGAGATGGCCCTTTTTTTTTTTTTTGACAAACATTTGAGATGGTCTTACACAACCTTGAATTTGGTTGACGAAAAAAAAAATTTGCAGTTGGTTAAATTCTGTTTGCTGCCTCTTTAATAATTAATCATTTTCTGGAAGAGGACGTAGAAGGTCATCCAACTCTATAAAATCATCCTCCCAATTGGTTAAATTCTCCTACACAAACAAAGAATCCATAAGAATCAAACCGTATTCTCATTAAAATCTGTAGATAAAATGAGGAAGGGTGCAAGAACTTAAAAGTGAAACGATAAATCTGACTATAACATGAAGTTTAAGTTGCCAAATTTACTCATAGCCACAAAGGAGATTCAAAGGGACCAATAAGGGAAGCACAAAAGAAGTGATTTGCAAATATAAATGAATGAATAAAATCTGCTAAGCAAATTAGCACTTCCCAAAGGAGATAACTAACAAATAAAGTATGTAATCTGTTGAAACTTAGTAAAAAAATACCTGATTAAGAACTGGCTCAAGGGAGGTTTGAGGATCCAATGCCCCGTTCTGTCTCTTTATGTCATTGTCTTCAGATTTGTTGTCATGTACTGTAGTCACAACAACAGTTGATGCATCTTGTGTATCACAATGAACGCCAAAAGGACGAATTGATGTTATAATTTCCACGCCACATGAATTTATTACATGCTCCGATAAGTTAGTAGAACGTTTACATTTAAAGAACACTCTGCAGAGTACGAAAGACATCTGCATTTTTTGCAGATAAATGAAAGTTGTAGTCACACCAGATTAAATTCAATCAAAAACCTTTTCAAAACACACAAAAACCAAAAAAACCAATCAAAGACAGGCGTAGGCAATCTAAAAGTTTTGATGCCATCTAGAATCATTACAAAAAGAAACAATGTCAAGTACATAAACACCACACTCCACCGCAACCCCATCCATAAAAGATAACCAACAACCAGTAAGTTACAATGTCCATCCTTAACTATATAACACATGTTCTCCCCGACAAAGAAAAGAAAAAGGAAATGAAATACCAAGCATCCAGTTCAAAGGATTGG
Source organism: Gentiana macrophylla (assembly GCA_026214975.1). Taxonomy (NCBI): domain Eukaryota; kingdom Viridiplantae; phylum Streptophyta; class Magnoliopsida; order Gentianales; family Gentianaceae; genus Gentiana; species Gentiana macrophylla. Next base: position 46,581,509 of record CM047806.1, read on the forward strand.
CAAGTGTTAAACAAAATGCTACTTTGTTTAGAGGGGGAAAATAAAAAACGAAATGCAGATTCAAAAACTACCCTGGAGGAAGTCAATATTTTACAAGGTTTTGGACAACCCTCACTCCACCATTCCACACCATCTGAATAAAGGAAGCTTATTTGTCCGAATAAAGTAATTACTTTTTTTATGTGAGGGTAGGGATGAGAGATAGTCGTGGTAGCTAGGTGTGTAGGGTGGCGGTGATTGTCAAATTTCTATTACATTTCATGCCATCTATTTTCAGAAATTTGATGGATACGAACTTTTCCCATTACGTTTAAATGAAATTGCATTATACCTCACTACATAAGAGTCATACTCAAACGGTGTAATCAAATGAAAGGTCATTACATTACATTGTATTACTTCGAAACAGAACAACCGCTAAAGTACGTAATATCAGTATTTCTACAAATTTATCCATGCAATGCTATGACAAAAGGGACTACATATGGCAGTCTCAAATCTGACAGTTGTTTGATTATAACGTTCTAGACCCCGTATAGAAAATATGCTTCATGCATAGTATACCATTTAAGGATGATAAGCCAGTGTAAAATCCCCCAATTAACTTGTTCCCTGCTGCAACCGGGAGAGAAGGGAGACAGTCATTGGACACAAACATCAGCACTCCAAACAAAAACATAATTAAGGTTCCAAACATGCGTTGATACGCAAAATCATTTCCCTTGATTGAAAAATGTGAATCAAAACCCGGGAAGCAAATGAAACAGTTTTGAAGGAGAATGTACAACTTCTCAAGTTTGAATCTCTCATCTTTCCATGCTAAATCCTTTTCAGACATCTTAAGGCATAAAAGAATGAGAAAAGAAACGCATATGTGTTGCCACCCACATTTTTATGCAGGGAAAAGAGTTCAGAGCTCGTCCTGACAAGAATCAAGGCTGTTAAGGAAACAATTAGTTACAACTTAAAATCTATTCTTTTATTTTAATCGATTTACAAATTACAAGGTGAACTCGCCTAAATTCACACAATTTGTTTCAGGTAGGATATGAATTAGCCGGACTCAATCGAGATTTTGAAACATGCTGAATTATTCTTTTGATTCAAGAATCTATAATAACGTGGAATCTGCACACACAAAAAGGAAAGGGAAAAAAAAAATGAGATTCTAAAAAATTCTTACCACATGATGATCGACGAGAGCATATTCATACATGACCCACGGAGTCCTGACAGCAATTAACTGAGAAGATCCCGAATAAAACACAAAACAATTGCGCTTTCCAACCACACCTTTCCCTTCACCCCAATTCACCACATTCTTAGTTCCACCTTTCTTTTTCCAATAACCACTTCCAGCCGCCCTCCTCCGCCCTCCTCTATCTCTCAAAACCACGTAAAAATACCAGTGTCGTCGTTGACCTTCCTTACCGAACCGGAAGCAGGCGGATTCGGGTAGGCTGAACGGGTCCAAATTGTGCAAGTCAATCTCTTTAATTACGTCAGCGCCGTAGACATGAGTGCCGCCGATCTTGGAAGTGAGATAGTAGCAAATGAGTTGTTGTTCGGAAGGGTAGAAGAGAGAACCTGGGAGACGAGAAAAGGACGCCGGATCATGAAGGTTTAGGGTGTCCCCCATTCCTTCGGGGGTTTAAGAAAGATTTTTGGTCGCATAAGGAGTTATGGTCAGTGGGGGGAGAGCAAGGTTTTATAAGAAATTAAAATTGAGAGGCGTCTCCGAGAAGTTGAATGCGGTTTATATGTTAGGTTGTCCTCAAAATATAAGTCATCTTGAAAGTTTTTAGACAAATTAAAAAAGTAGTTGAATTTGGTAAATTTATTTTTAATCATTTTTTTGTGGATTTAGAGGTTTGGGCTATTGTTAGGATCAAACGTTTATTGTTCTATTAAAATATAATTGGTGAAAGAGATTACCCACACTTGAGATGGCGGGTCGAACCCCAATTATATTGTTAATTGTGTAAGTGTTGAGAGAGATTGCTACACTTGAGGGGCGTGTTGAACACCAATTATATTTTGCAAATGTTGGGAGATTGTAGATAAAAAAGAATTGTTTTTCATATCCATCATTCATCGTTACATCCAATATTTATACATTCAAACTAGAAGCCCTACTTTACACATAATGTCAGAAATGCCCCTAACATACAAATAATAGCAATAACACTATAATTTATGTAATACCCCCCTCAAGTTGGAGCGTGAAGATCATGAACGCTCAACTTGCGTAACAAAAATTCATATTGTTGTTTCCCCAAAAGCTTTCGTGAAGATATCTGCCAACTGAACTCGTGTAGGCACATAATTCGGTGCAATAAGCCCCTCGGTAATCACATCATGGACAAAGTGACAATCCGAATATGCTTCGTTCTCTCATGGAACACCGGATTTTGCGCAATATATAGAGCGGATTGACTATCACAATGAAGAAGGATACCGGTCGGGATTTTTACCCCTAAATCACCAAGAAGTTGCCGAAGCCACTTTAGCTCACAGGTAATGGCAGCCAAAAAGCGGTACTCCGCTTCGGCGGAGGACCGAGACACTGTCTGCTGTTTCTTAGTCTTCCACGAGATCGGTGAAGTTCCAAGCAACACGAACCAACTACTCAAGGACCGACGAGTAACCGGGCAACTCACCCAATCCGAATCACACCATCCTTCCAGAGACAAAGGACTATCTGCACGTAAGAGAATACCATGTTCTGGATTTTTGTTCAAGTACCAAACTACCCACAATGCAGCTTCCCAATGTTCAACATGTGGATCCTGCATAAACTGAGACAATATATGTACCGTGTACGCCAAATCGGGACGCGTAACTGCAAGGTAAATAGGTCTTCCAACTAAACGCATGTATTTTCCAGGATCATCCAACATGTCACCTTCTACAATCTTCAAACGGTGATTCTGTTCCATCGAAAACTCGGTAGGTCTCGCCCCTAATAACCCTGTTTCTTCCATAATGTCTAACGCATACTTCCGTTGGGACACGTATATACCCTGTGAGCTGCGAGCGACTTCCAATCCAAGAAAATATTTCAAACGGCCCAAGTCTTTCATTTTAAAACAGCTTTCCAAATAGTTTTTGAAGACCTACAAAGCTTTTGAATCGTTCCCAGCAAGTATCATATCATCAACATGAACTAGAACTTGGAGCCGTACATCACCTCAAACAAGGATAAATAACGAGTAGTCCGAGTATGACGGAACCCATACTCCTTTAAAACACACACCAGCTTGGCAAACCGGCAATGCGGTGCCTGTTTCAACCCATGGAAGGACTTCCTCATGCGACATACTAAGTTTGATCGGTTTTGGTCGAATCCCGGAGGTATCTTCATATAAATTTCTTCATCAATATCACCGTGCAAAAATGCATTGTGCACATCAATCTGATGGATCACCCATTTCTTAACTGCTGTAATTGCAAGAAAAGCTCGAACCGTTACCATCTTTTCTACCGGTGTGAAGGTATCGTTATAGTCTATCCCTTCCACCTGGTGGTTTCCAAATGCGACCAACCTTGCTTTTATCGTTGAAGATTGCCCACCATCATATTTTTCGTGTAGACTCATTTTCTCCCAAGGGCCTTCTTTCCGTGAGGCAATTCTCAGAATACCCATGTGCTTTGTTCCTCCAAGGCACGATTTCTTCCGCCATAGCTTTCCTTCATCCTCATATTTGACTACCTTTTTAAAAAGGTCGGGGTGGATTTCCTGCCATCACATTTGCTAGGTATCTCATGTGGGCGTCAGAAAAATGAGATTAATTCACAAAATGCATAAGAGGATATAAACTACCTGAGGAGGTCGATGGACTGGAGGAGTGTGCCGAAGATCTTTTCTTATCCACTGCCGTATGTGTCACGAACTCTCGATATCTAGAATTATGAACTTTTATACGTTTCCCTCTCCCCAAATATACTGTGTCTCCAGACAACTGCTCACTCATAACCACCCCATCTGTAGGTAATCCATCAACTCCCTCACTAGTTGCCGCCACCCCATGCACCAATGTCTACGTCATCCCCACTAGGTGGAGGCGGCTCCACAATCGGATCATCAGCATCCGCATAAAAACCATCATCTTCCGAAAATTTCACATCCTTAGACACAAAGATTTCTTCCGTTTCCAAATCAAAGAGGGTTCATCCCTTCTTAGCAAATGGATACCCCAAAAACACGCACTTCCGACTCCGGCTCTCAAATTTATCTCCTTTATGGCGTAGATTGTGAGCATAACACAGACATCCAAAAACTCGCATGACATCAAGATTCAGTGGTTTACCAAACAAACGTTCATAGGGTGTCTTATAACTCAGTACGCTTGATGGGGTCCGATTAATTAAATAACAAGCGGTCATGACACACTCTCCCCAAAATTTGAGCGGAAAGTGTCCCTCAAAACGCAAATCCCTATCCACATTCCAAATATTTTGGTGTTTTCTCTCAACCCAACTTTTTTTGTTGAGGGGTTCCCACACACGAGATTTCAAAAATTATTTCATATTTTTCAAATCGAGGGAGCAAGCGTTTAAACTTAGTTCCATTATCACTCCAAACACGCACAATTTTCACATTAAACTGACGATCAATTAAATCCATACAATTCAGAAAACCAGATTCGACTTCCCATTTATTATAAACCAAATACACCCACACCGATCTAGAATAATCATTAACAATCGTAAGAAAGTACGATGCACCGCACGTAGATCTAGTTCCATACGGCCCCCACAAGTCACAATGAACCAACTCAAAAATTTTACTAGCTCTACTATCACTATTTGGAGAACTTTCCCTAGGTTGTTTTGCCCTGAAATAGACATCACACCCATCTTTATTCAATTTACTAGACTCACTTACATTGGGAAGTTGTTTAAGCCCTTTTTCTGAAGGATTCCCTAATAGCTTGTGCCACAGTTCCATAGAATTCTTCCCATCAATCACCATAACCATCACGTTGGGAACCCCCCGGAAAAAAAAGTCCATCTTCGCGTTCACCCACTCCAATCAACCTCCTCGTCGCTCAGTCCTGCAATACACACAAAGTGGAGGTGAAATGAGCCTGACAATTTAAGTCATCCAATAATTGAGTCACGGACAAAAGATTGCATGCCTACTTAGGCACATAAAGAACATTTTTAAGTTTCAATCCTCCCTGCACTATGACATTTCCCTCATGAGTGGCCTGTGAAGTTCGACCATCTGAAATCCCAACCGGACACTTCTCAATTACCCGTACATCCGTGAGATTATTCAATGTACCAGTCACGTGGTGGGTGGCCCCGTATCAATGATCCAAGAGTCCGCACCTGTTAAACGATCTTTGGGATTAGTCAAATTCAAAATATCGAGTATTCCTTGCCATTGGACCGGACTCACATTCGTTAGACCGGCATGTTCAGCTGTTCCATATTGCCGTTGCCCACCTGAATTCGAAGCCGCTGAATCCACAGTGGTTTTATTTGCAAGAACCGAGCTCAGCTTAGCCTGACTCACTCCAGTTCCAGTCATCTTTCTCACACACTACGTGTGAGTCTTGTTTCTTTCCCCATGGGCACATAATAATTCCCTAGAATACTTCTTACACTTTTGCATCTGAACCTTCATAGGACTCAATAAAGGCCAACCAAGGTGTTCAGGCTGCTCCAAAACTTTGAACAATTGAAACAATTGTCCAGGACATTCCCTTGCTGCTCTCGGTAATGGAAGAAGAGACTCATTCCCTCAGATTTGCCAAATGGATGTGACAACAGAGTCGTCTACATCAACTGAATCCATGGAAGTGAAAGCGCCGCAACGCCGATTTACGATATGTTCTTTGTCGTATTGATTTTTTTTCTTTCGATCACGTAACGGAACCTGGCTCTGATGTCATGTCAGGATCAAACGCTTACCATTCTACTAAAATCAATTGGTATTAGTAAATGTGCTACTATATTTCCTTATACATTTGAGAGTGTGGGCAATCTCTCCCAACATGCACAATATAATTGGGGTTCAACAGTTATATAGACTATTTCAACAAATTCTTGGTTATTAAGATTGTTTCAACAATTTTTTGGGTTATTAAGGTTGTTCTTCTATTTGATACCAAAGCTACCCCATATTTTTCAACCCCAAATTCCCTCCCAGAATCTTTGAACCTGAATCTCGCTGAGCCCTGCTGGAATCCCGTCGGAACTGAACCTTAAACTCCTATAAACCTCACCCCCCTGAACCCTTGAAACTCGTGAACCCTTGAACCTAATTTCGTGATTTTCATGTCATTTTCCGGCATGCTCGTTACTGGTGAAAAACACAAATTTCAACTCGTTACCAGGGAAAAACACTAATTCAACTCGTTACCAATGAGGATCTGGTGTTGAAGTCAAAGAACACGAATTCGTTACCACGGATTCCATAATAACGAGTTGAAATTCCACAAATCACGAATTCGAACTCGTTACAAGTTTGAATGTTAGCGTGCAGAAAAATAGGGGGACTTTGAAGGAGAGATGGACTGAATCGGGTTGAAGACGTGGTGTTAATGGAGTCTATTCAGAGGTGTGTTAATGGAGAAAGGAAGAAGGAAGAAGAAGACGGAGAAGGAAGAAGAAGAAGACGGGGACATGTTTGTCTTTTAACATGTTTTGAAAGAGAGAGTCTTAACAACCCATGATTTGTTGAAAACAGCCTATCTAGCCCATTCCTGTGTGGATTTATTAGGTTTCAATCCCTCATTTTTGATTTAGTTGTAATAAAGACAAAATTATTGTCATTATCTATAAAGGGGAATTACGGAAAATGATAAAGACATTTCAAAATTAGTGAATATGATATATTTTCAAAACTTTTGCATAAATGACAAAATAATAATAATAATAATAATAATAATAATAATAAAGGAGATGGACGCCTCCCCTCACACACACACACACACACACACACACATTCCCCCCCATTCATCATTTTTAAACACTTGTGTCTCTCAATCTATAACTCCAAAACTTGAAAATTCTTTTACCATTTTATTTTTATTTTTTCATGCTCTTTATTTTGAAACCACATCCACCATATTCTGACATAACTTCCGAAAATCCACTATCGAAATTCACTACTATTCAGAATTCACTGTTTTCGGGATTCATTGACGAGATTCACTGAGTGAATTTCGATTGTGAATCTCACGAAAAACGATGTAATTGTTTATGTAGTCCCTTAATCCCAATCGGGTTGGACAAGATCCGACCGGGTCGGATCATTTCTACTACGTTTTTATGTTTATACATATGATAAATGGTTTTTCTGATATTATATATTTGTTCGTCTAACGAACCAATATTGTATATATGATAACGTCCCTAGTGTCAAACTGTATAGAGGAATCATAATAGTGATTATGGTTGATAAGATCTCGACTCACTTTAAAATGTTTGATACTTAAATGTCTCTAGTCGTATTGCTATTAAATTGGACATTAATGGTACGGTTAGACTAGCACGTATTAGATTTTTCTATCTTATGATGATATGGATAGATCTCGTCTATCGAAGTGTAGAGATAGTTGGACTGTACGTGGACGTGTATTAGAGAATGCGTATGTTAGACTGACCCACTTTATTAAGTGTCGCACTATGTGACGGTTATATCATTATCCTTAGACCGGAGTCTTCATAACATCACGGTGTGGATTGTCATGCTTTGACACTATCGAGGTTTCCCCTAATCAAGGGGCAATCATGCAATAGTGCTTGGGTATGGTATTGAAGCATGCGTTGGATTTATGTTGCTCGTCCAAAAATCGCGTTTCCTAATGGTAGGAGCAAATATCCGTAAGGTTCTTCTTATAAGGAATGTCTTGTTCTCGAAAGTCTTTGTAGAGCGAAAGTAATGTGTTACTTTGAGATAGTACGATATCCGGATTATAGGATACATTCGTTAATGTTTTGACACTCAAGATACGACTGTATGGATATTTTAACAGCAATACGATTCTATTTACACGGTAACCGTTTCACATGAACGGTTGCAGTCATAACATTTGACTCTTTTCGATGATTGGGGGTCATGACGTGTTTCTAGACGCTAATCACGATCGTTAGGTGAAGGGTATTTTGGTAAATACACTTTATACTTACCAACTAAGAATCACTTTGTTAGGAACACTTTATTTGTATTGATGGTGACCATACTAGCTGTTATAGCAAGCCTGCAAATAAGTTAGAAAAATCTGTATAATACTTTACTTAGAGTATGACATGTTGTATAAGTTCAGTCAGACAACCATTGTACTAGACTGGTAGGATGGCTCAGTAAAAGACTGAAGATCTGACTATATTCACACCCTTCTCTGGGACCAACACACTTCTATAGTAACAATAGTTCTATATTTTCTTCATTTATCCATTCGATTTCAAGGTCTTTACTCATATTTTTTTCTTTCCATGGAGTAGACTATGACTACGGTTTTGGAAATATGGAATCACTTTTTAACTTTCTTTGGTTTTACTATACAACATGATTTGTATAATTTTTTACCCTTAAATAATCCTTTTTTTCCTACAGTTATATGCTCTTTTTGTAAAGGATACGTAGCTTTCATTTCCATATACTTGCTCAAGAGTGTGTTTGACCACATAATTCTTTTATTGGTCGATGGTAGCAGTTCAACATCAAATGAAAAAAGAATACACAATTTATTTTTATTGATATTGGATCTAAATGGTGAATTTTGATGAATTTCTAAGATTTTTTTATTCCAAATGTATCTTGTTATGATTTTGATGTTGGAATATTTTGAAAAAGAATATGGTTGTCATATTTTAATTTTAATTTATGTATTTGTATATTCAATTATATTTGTAAGTAATGATGTGATCCACCGATTGAATCAATGACCGGATGACCCGACGTCTTTTTCGGGACGATGACCGGGCTGAGTCTGATAACTATGGATGCAAGAGTTGGTCAAGAAATGTGTCATTTGTCAAGAATGTAAGAGTCTCCATGACCAACCACATGGACTATTGCAACCCTTGCACACTCCCTTTATAAGCTTGGCCACAGATCAACATGGACTTCATAGAAGGGCTGCCTTAGAGGGTAAAGAAGTTATTATGGTTGTGGTTGATAGACTAACCAATTTGGGTATTTTATACCCCTAGAATGGATATATACAATTGAGGTTGTGGAAATGACAATTTCTCTAAAGTCAATAGGCTACATGTCTTACCCATGTACAATGTTAGAGATAAGGATAAGGTGTTTACATCAGAATTTTGGCATCATCTAATGAAGAAAATACTTACCACCCATAGGATGATGGTCAAACTATATTTCGGAGGTACAAACTATAAAAAGAGGTGGTGCAATGAATGATCAAATGACTCAATTTGAAGGATGACCTATCATTGCACAATTCAATGAATTCCCACGTCCTTGAAGACAAGTAACAAATGACCTATCATGCCAGGGTCGTCCCTGTGTAATCGGAGGCTTTCTGAGGGAGGGGTGATGTTAAGACCCATGCAATTCGCATTTCAAATGACACTTTAAGTGATGGTATAACCTAACTGAGTTATGACATCATCGGTAGTTGGTTTACGGGTTTTTTCGCTTGTTGTTTAGTTCAATTGAGAGCTTATCAATTGCATAATTAGGAAAACACAAAGATGTAACAACTATGCAAATTGGCAATAATAATCTACTAAAAAATTCCAACATCTTTTTCTCCTCTGTTTACTCAATTTTCTTCGACGGTTACTTCGTTTAAGCTTGGGGCTTAAGAAATATAATTGAATGTACAATCTTTCAAGAAACAAATTAACAAAATGAAAACATACTCCATTGAAGCTGGTACCGTAAATTTTAGAATCTGGTACCGCTAGATTCTACTCCATTGAAGCACAAGTAATGCGGAAAAAAATAAATACACAGGCAGAAAGGCTAGAACAAGCAACTTAACCCTTTGAAGATTCTGGGGTATCACTGTGTTCACATCAGAGAATTCAAAAACATTAAGATCCTGGATTCCATCAAATATTCCCACAAAAACCGTGCAATTGAATAAGCAAGCTCCACTAATCTTGATTGAAATAAAATGCAGCAGGACTGCTTAAGCACAGGGCTAAATCAATGTTTCTTACCCGTATATCAGTATGTATATCAAATCCTTATTGTCCATTACAGTATAGTTCCTTCCCATGTAGCAGTAGATAATCACAACAGGTCACAGGCAACTTTATATGTACTGCATACAATCTAGGAAACAAAATTCTTGCAGTTAGTCCATTCATTACATCCAGAAACTTTCATCCATTGTTCTCGAAACTAAATGCTCTGTTCAACCATTTACAAACATAGACAGTCAGAGACAATCTCAAATGAAGTAAAATTCATCCTCCCCTTCTTCGTCATCTAATAAAGAATCCAACTCTGAATCCTCAACATCTAGCCAGTACTCTTCATCCTCCCCTTCAGAAAATGCTGACAATCTTACTCCATCATATTCATTTCTCCCCACTTCATCATCAAATATGCTACTATGATGCATATTCTCATCCCCATCATCAAATTCTCTGTTTTTCTTTACCTTAGGCAATAAATCCTCTTCCTTAATATTCCCGTTTTCAACGCCAGCCCACGGAACCCACAAATCCGCCTCTCTCCCTAACGCCCTATCCCAATCCCCCACCACCACCGTCCCCAAATTCGCCTCCCTAGCTCTCCTCAACATCTCCAAGAAATCTGAATCATCAGAAACCAAGAACAACCAGTCTATCCCTCTACTCATTGAATGCTGCATTTGTTTTTTCACTGCCCAATCAGCGGCTTGTGGCTTATCCTCAACAGTTTTAACCCAAACCCCAGCTCGTTTAAGCTCTGATGCCAATCCATACCCAGTTTTTGGCGTAATCAATGTCCTAGCTGCCTCTGCATACTTGTCATTTCCATTAATAAACCGTTCTTTGAAACGCTGTCGCTTCTTGCCTTTCAATTGACTCATCCGATTCAACTTCTTTTGTCTCTCCCTCTCATGTAATTGCTTAAAATGCTTCTTTAAATCAAACTGGGTTTTGCATTTCCGGCCACAGACAGAGCAAATGTAGAGTTCTGAAGGAGTTACGATGCCCTTGCGTTCAAGAATCTCAAGATTCCGCTTTTCTCGCCGCTCCTCGCGAACCCAATGGGGTAAATGAATAAATGCGTGCCGGTTAGCGTAAGCGGATATGTCTACCAGCTCACCGAAACTTTGGGCCACCTTCTTTAAGGCCAAAGCCGCCTGGTACGGCGGTCCACGTGGCGGTTTGTTGTCTAAGTCCCACAAGACTACAACTTTTTTGGGTTTGGGAGTGTAGATCCCTTCTTTGCTTCTCACCATGTCGATTTCAACGTCTGCGGCGGTGGAGGAGGCTTTGATAGGAAGTGGGGACTGGTGGGAGAGGGTGAGGGGGAGGGGGATGGGCTTATTCCTTGTAGGTGTGAATTTGGAGGAACGGAGGAGATGTAGAGATGGGAAGAAAGGATGAGCAGGGGGTTTGAAGGGAAGGGGCTCAAGGCTAGTGAACAAATGGACAGCCATTGAAGATTTCACAGAAGCTATGGGATCAGGTGCAGTAAGAGAAGAAGACTGGATAGGGGCAACTGATAATCACTCTGAAAGCATATTCCGAAGGCCAAATCGCACATTTTCAATAAATTATTTTTTCTAGGATCACGATTTTTGTTGTGTAATACTCCCCCGTCCCAAAATTTTACTAACTTGAAGTTTTCATAGCGATTAAGAAATCGGTTTGATATGGGAAACCCGCACATGGGCAGTGGCGGACCCATAATTTTTTTTAACGGCGTCCGTAAATATTTAACACATTAAATAATTTTTTTTTACGTGTCAAATATTTTTATATAAAATGCAGATATTTTTAATTTTAATGGCCCGTGACCACCTTTGGAGGCTCTAGATCCGCCCCTGCACACGGGCCACGGCCTTATGGGCCCGGATCTAACCTGATCGAAGGTTGCATCATCATCATTCAGCCCGGCTCCACCCTCATCCTTCTTGTTGCCAGGAGGGATTCGAGTCGCAAGTCGGCCAGTCCATCGTCAACCCGAACCAAGGCCCAGCCTTGACGGTTCGAGGGACGCCTACACGCTTACAGCCTCCTAACTAGTCAGAGGAAGACCGGACTCAACTCCCCAAGCCGGGAAACATTATCTTTGAGGCGACAAGATCATCCTTGAGCCCGCGGAAAGATCAACAACTTCAGCCTAGATCATCATCTCTCCGTCCGAGATCATGTCTTACGCTTAATCATACTTCATTATGTCTTGTCATCATTAGCATAACCTTGCTTAGTCCGGTGCCTATAAATAGGAGATGTATGTAACTCACAAATGATCTAATAATTAATACAAGCAGGCCAAGTTCTGTCAATTTTTCGAATCTGAGTTCTTGATCATATAACCGCCGGAAACTTCATATATTTCATATCTGCCACCGCAATCACCACCCACTTCACCGAGAAATCATAATAAACTAGCCAGATATTCACACGGCCCAACCGTTACCGCCACCCTGATAGTTCACGCCACATCACGGTTGAATGCTACAAATTTTAAAGTTGAATGCCTAAAATACTCTGTTAACTTGTTAGTTGTTGAATAATGAAAATTTATTGAATTGATAATAATTAAGGTGTGATAGAGAAACAAATATTACAAAGGACATAGATTGTGCTGCATCTTGCCTTCCAAACACGCCACAACAAAGTACATACAAATGATATATGGTTTTTGCATATAAAAAAACATGGCAAGAAAACCCCAGAAGTCTCCGCCAATTTTCTACATGTCTACATGTGTCCAAGCTGCCTATCCGTTCAAACAATCAAAGAGTAGATGTCATCGCGATCTGCCCTGTAAATGCCACATGATGCATTGTCAGTATTACATCATAGGAGAGCATAATGTCCCCAGGACATAACCCAATTGGCAAGGGGCGTGGGTGCGTAATTGCAGCCTGGCGGAGAGTTAAGTTCGATTCCCACAGGCGCGAATTATTCCTTCCTCAAAGCCGAGTTCTATCGAGACCGAAATGACGGACTCTTGATTTACATCTCCATTCATCCCGCGACAGTGAGTGGTGACTTCTGAGAGTAGCTTTCTCTTTTTTTCATAGGAGAGCATAATTCTTAGAGACACAATCGTGCATACATGCAAGTATGCAACGCCAAAGGAAATGTTTGATCTTTATCCCGCTTTAACCGTGTAAACTCTTTTTTTTTTTATCAAAATGCCACAAGATTTGGTCGATGATTACCTTCCAAAGAGGGATAGCCTCTCAAAACCTTAGCCCACCAAAATCTTTAGAATCACACACGTCTCTTAGCGCTTCCCATGTATTTCCTTGTGTCATAACTGTCTCCCCAAAAAACTATTTAGTCATCATTTCCAATTTATTGAAAAAAAAAGACAAGAAAATGAAAGCACTGCATAACATAGGTAGGTATCTCTTAGAGGATGCTCTTTATAAGCACTTCATTACCAACATGCGTTAGCAGCTTCTCCCACTATTCACTCAACTTCTTTTGCATATCTTTAATGTAGTTAAATATCTTCTTCTTGTTTCGCCTCGTCGAAAAAGGAAGCTCGAGGAATATTCCGCTTCCGCTACCAATAGGAATATTTAAGGTGGATGAAATATCATGCCCAAAATCATCACGAACATCCTTTCTAAAGAACAAAGACGAATTATGAAATTTGACCGCATGCCCCAATAGACTAGTGCAAGTATCCAAAATAGTCCTTATATACGCTAAGGTTGCCTCCTTATGCCGTAAAAATAGCGGACTGTCGTCAGCAAACGAAAGGTGCAAAACATCAACCTTGCCATTCCTTCAAAATCTAGCACCATGCAGCGGGCCATTCTGAAAACATGCTTGATAAGCGTGGTAAGTGCCTCTGCACAAATAATAAAAAGACATAAGGAAAGAGGGTCTCCGTACCGAATGCCCCGTGTGGGATAAAAACACCGAGAAGGCTTCCCATGAATAAGAACCTGAAAGGATTCTAACGAGATAGTTGCCATAATAGTTTTAATAAAATGCTCTGGAAAAGCATAACACTCATAACTTGTTTAAGATATCCTTATTCCACGTTGCCAAATGCCTTGTCTATATCGAGTTTGAGAGCCACATGGTTATCACATCCTCGTAAACATGCATTTTAAGAATGAAAAGCCTCAAACGCCGCTATAGCCTTATATGTGATAAGCCTTCCAGAGACGAAGGCATTTTCTTTTGACAAGATATAAGAGAATAAATTATCGGCTTAATAGGGTTAGCAAGCACACTAGATATAAGCTTATAAACCCAATTACAAAGGCTGATAAACCAAAAATCTGTCATTACATTTGGCTTCTTCACTTTGCGAATAAGAACGATCATCTTATTAATTAGTGATAAGATGATCGTTCTTATCACTTTCTAGAAAAGTTTAGGGAATGAAGTTGTCGGCTATATTTTGGTGATGTTTTTCCGAGCTATAATGCTTCCGCTTTTTTTCGAGTTATAGTTAGGTTGAGTTAAGTCTTACGTGTCATATTGAGCTTTTGATATGACACATGCCATGACACGTGCCGAACGGTTCTTTTATTTTTTCTTTCCAAGACGCTCGGATTTCGGTTGATTCTTTTTTGCCAAAACGCACGGATTTCGGAAACATGTACCGTAGGGCAAAATGAAGCTTGGTTTTTTTTTTTTTAATAAATCATCACAATGTTATGTATATAATAAAGATGTAGTTTAGAAATAAGTCGAAGAAAAATAATATAGATTGTTCATTGCTATTGAATAGATCATTAGGGGAGGTCTATTATAAAAATGGCAACACAAAGTTTTGAGAAAGACGAACATGCCACAAGAAGGAAAACATAATCTCTGAATCTTGCTACATTATAGCAGACTTTTCTAAAAAGAAAATGGTACAAACTCCACAAACAAAGCTGAAAGAAAATAAAGTATCCATGGCAATGGAACTAGAATCCCCAAACACGCAAGATTCCTTCCAAGAAAACATATACAAATTCCTTTCACACAGTTACAATATCGGACCCAAGTTGGGGCACAACAACGAAAAGACATGTAATAGCGCTGAATCAAGCACATGCTAGCTAAACAATGGTTGGATATAGCTTGGCTTGCTGCTTAACCCTTATCTTGTATTCTCCTGGATTCTGCAATATGTGGATTATGTATTCTTTAAGAACAGGAGATAATTTATTAAGCATCCTGCCTATGTGGGGCAATTTAGACCCAAAAAAAAATGCTTATGCATGGAAGCATTCGGCTTATACGGGGGTTTGAGGAAGGGTAGGGCCCTTTAGGCATCTCCCTGTAGCCTTGCTTTATATATTCAAGGCTCAAAACATTTCACAAGGCAAAAACTTTTACCGTTGCGCCTAGGTTCCTCCTCTCCTTCACATAATAAAAGCAAAGAGAGAAAAGAAAGGAAAAAAAGAAGGGGTCTTTAAAGGCACCACACTAAATCTACCATTGCCCTTATGAGCACCCAGTTTATGTATATTTTTAAACCTTGTAGTGGTGCCCCAGGTAGATTTGGTGTGGTGCCCTTAAAGTTCCGAAAAAGAAAAAGGAGGGAGGGGGGCTATTCGAGGAGGAAATCAATGCACTGGGTTTGACAAATCCAAACTTAACCAACCTGTATGAACATCTGATAACCATCGGTTTGTGCTGGATCATTAGGATTTGGTGTATCCAGTAAATCCTGGATGCCTACCAGAATTTGTTTCACTGTAATTGCTGGTCTCCATCCCTAATTAAAAGGGCCAAGATCAAAGGACTTAGTTTAGCCACATAAAAGAATGACAAAATAACGGAGTTTAAGAATACTGTTACTACTCACACTGTCCTCATTGAGTATAGATAAACAAACTGTTCCAGAAGGGTAAACATTGGGGTGAAAGAATCCAGGAGGGAACTTGCATTTGGGAGGTTTGCTAGGGTAATCCTCACTAAAGTGCATTGTCAGAGGGTAGTAGCCTCCCTCCCAGTCTGTCTGCAACAACATGTATAATATATTTCAATTCACTTGTACATAATAACAGAGAATCAAGAACACTTAAATACTCACACGAATATATCGATGATTTCAGATTTCAAGGTCGACAGAAACCTAGAAATATGTAATTAGACAAAACGGGACAATTGCCAAGTAAGTAAGCGATCATGCATCCTCCATCGTACAATTAGAAATGATAAATCAAACCATAACGAGAGAGTATCACATAAATAGACATATATAGATGCCTTTAGCATTAAAAGGAGGAAACAATTTTCTGTATAGATGAAAACATCAATACACACTTGAAGCACGCACACAACATATTAAAATGGGGAGGGTAAGCATAATTGTTAAAATTTCAAAGATCATGGACCAAAAGACTACCACCACAATTTCTTGACTCACAAATTCAGAAACTAAGAAGCTAAAGAAACTTGTTTATTAGAAAGAACAAGAATTATAACCAGCAACGACTCAAAAATGGTTCAAAAGACGGGCAAAAAGAAAACTAAGCTATATCTAGCATTTTTTAATAAACCAATTGAACACCCACAAGAATAAATTTCAGGACAAACAGAAGACCATTGCGCCTCAACGAGATCCATGAAATCAACTCGCCTTAACGAGGTCCCTGTAATCAACTCTGGTGCAATGTCTTAACTTAATCCCCAAATAGATAACAAAGCAATCAACACTAAACACAATTAACCAACTACAATATGTATACTATCAACATGGCTCAAGTCCTTGTTCATCATGATAGTCCAAACATGTGGAGATCGACAAATTCTTTAAAAAAAAAATTGACAGTCAAGACATCTATAATTCATGTTCCTTCCAAGCACCAGATAGTTGACATCTCAACTAAAGTTATTTCTCCAAGCCAATTCATAGATGTGTCCTACAAGCTTGGTTGCCTCAATATCTGCAACCAAGCTTGAGAAAGGGTGTAAAAGGATATAATTTAAAGTTAAATATTTTATTTATCTAATTTTTTACCCGTTTGATGTCATAGATTGATAGTTGGTGGTTACAAGTTACTTTAGATAATAACTCATGAGCTGTATTTGAGCCGTGTCCGAATTTTTTATTATCTAAGGGACTGTTTATATTCTGCCGGCTCTATTTACTCTCATAGCCATTAGATCCTTCTTTTGTACTCTATATAGGTCATTCTTCTTGAATGAAATGAAATAAGAAGTTATACTTCTATCAATCTCAAACTTTTCAATATTGCACTCATGGATTTTCCAGCAGGCTTACACCCGGTCAGCCCATATACCTTAAATAGGTCAAGGCCATACTTCTTTGTGTTGCAACCAATCCCTCCTTGGATTTAGCCACTTCTATTCCCCGGAAGTACTTTAATGGCCAACGGTCTTTGATTTCAAATTTATCAAAGAGGCTCTTTTTTACCTTCCGTGCTCCTTCCACGTCATCACCTGTGAGAACAACATCATCCACATACAATCAACACAGTCAGTTTACCATTGTCAGCTCTCTTAATAAACAAAGTATGGTCTGCCAAACCCTGAACAAACCCAGTTCCATTAAGGAACTTTATGAATCAATCAAACCAAGCTCCAAGACTTTGTTTGAATCCATAATGAGACTTTTTCAGCCTGAAAACTCATCCTTTAAAGTGTTTTCCAAAACCTAGTGGACTATCCATGTACACTTCCTCCTTTAAGTCGCCATAGAGGAATGCATTTTTTATGTCTAACCGGTTCAAGGGCCCATTTAGATTTACAACCATTGATAGAACGATCCGGTAGTGTTCAATTTTGCTGCTGGTGAGAAGGTTTTGGAGTAATCAATGCCATGGATTTGTGAATACCCTTTGGTAACCAACCTAGCCGTATACCGTTCAATTGAGCCATCATATTTATATTTGACAGTGAATGCCCATTTACAGCCTACAGTTTCCTCTCTTCTGGTAAACTCACAACTTCCTAAGTGTCATTCTTCTCCCAGGCTCTCATCTCCTCAAAGAATGCCTTTCTCCACTCAGGAGCATTTAGAGCTCCAAGTATGCTTGTTGGTGTGGTGGTATTAGAAGGGGTTGAAATGAAGGCTTTATATTGGGAAGAGACATTTTTGTAGGTGAAGTTGGACAAAGGATGCTTAGTGCAGGTTGTAGGTTGCTTTGTGATAGCTATATAGAGGACATCAAGTAAGAGGTCTTTCTTCTATTTTGATGTTTCAGATGATGATAAGTCACTTTCTGTAGAAAATAGCAATTAGAGAGGAGAAAGATAGGAGGAAACTCTTGTTTTATTGCTTAGATACTTATCGGGTAGATAAGAGATGATTACAATATATAGAAGAGGCCTCCAACGGCTATAAAAGTAAACCCAGCGGCTATAAGCACAGTAAAAGCAGTTTACTGTTTCTAGAAAGATTAAGCATTAAACTAAGGCCAAAAAGGGTTATAAAAAAAAAGGCACAAAACAAGCACTAAACAGGTGCTGAATAATAACAACATGTCTAATATTCAACACTCCCCGTCAAGTTTGGTTGTATATGTTGATCCAGCCAAGCTTGAAGTGTAGATGTTGGAAGACTTGATTTGAGACAGCCTTTGTTAGAAGATCAGCCACTTGATCCTTAGTCTTGATGTGGAACAAGGAAATGTCACCATTGTCCACATTCACCCTTAAGAAGTGTCTGTCTACTTCTACAAGTTTTGTTTTATCATGATGAGTGGGATTTTCTACAATACATAATGCAGAGGTGTTGTCACACATGATCTGTATAGGTTTGGTGATAGCAAACCCTAATTCTTCTAGCATCATCTTTATCCATAAGCCTTCACACACTCCCAGAGCTAAAGCTCTAACTTCATATTCGGCACTGCTTCTGGATACAACATGATGTTTATTGCTTCTCCAGGTAGTAAGATTCCCCTAAATATAAGTGCAATATCCAGAAGTTGATCTCATATCTGGACCACCCCTGCATAATCTGCATCTGTGTAGATTTGAATTTCTCTAGTCTTATTTTTCTTGAACATTATGCCCTGTCTAGGATCCTTGAGAAATCTGAGCACCCTTTCTGCAATTTGCATATGCCTTTCTGTTGGTTGATGCATAAACTGGCTTATCAAACCTACAGCATAGCATATATTAGGTCTAGTATGTAAGAGATAAATGAGTTTTCCCACAAGCCTCTGATATCTTCCCTTATCCACAGGAGGACTATCATTATTTTTGTCCAACTGTAGCCCTGGTTCCACAGGGGTATTTGCTGGTTTACAACCCAGCATACCAGTCTCTTTTAAGAGATCCAGGGTGTATTTCCTTTGGGAAATAGAAAGACCAGTTGCATTTCTAGCAATTTCCATTCCAAGGAAATACTTAGGACTCCCAAGGACTTTAATTTCAAATTCAGATGCTAGAATAGCTTAATTTTGCAGATTCCATCATTATCATCCTCAGTAAGGATGATATCATCCACATAAACTACAAGAATAGTAGTTTTTCCAGAAATTTTCCTTATGAATAAGGTATGATCTGTGTGACATTGATGGAAACCATGCTCTAGGAGATTGTTTTAGACCATATGGGGACTTTTTCAGTTTGCATACATCACCCTGATTCCCTAGGTATTTAAACCCTGGGGGGAGATGCATGTAAACCTCCTCATCCAAATCCCCATATAAGAAAGCATTCTTTATATCAAGTTGGGTCAAGGACCAATCCAAATTCACAGCCATACTCATTGGGATCCTGATGGTATTAAGCTTTGCAACAGGGGCAAAGGTTTCATGATAATCAATCCCATAGGATTGAGTGAAACCCCTTGCCACAAGTCTAGCTTTATACCTGTTAAGGGTACCATCTGCATTGTATTTCAGAGTGAAAATCCACCTACACCCAACAAGGTGTTTTCCTTGAGGAAGAGGAATGATGTCCCAAGTTTCATTTTTAACAAGGGCATGCATTTCTTCCTCTAGTGCAGCATTCCATTCTGGGCTTCTCAAGGCATCATGGACACCCTTTGGTATCTTTATGGTGTCCAGACTACTTGTAAAAGCCAGAAACTGAGGACACAAATTATCATAGGACATAAAGTTATAAAGGGTATGGGCAGTACAGCTCCTAACCCCTTTCCTTCTTGCAATAGGAAGATCTTCCTGAGAATTATCATTCTCATGGTCACTAGGTGAATCAGTACTCTGATAATCAGTGCTAGTTTGATCATCAAAATCCTGTTTTTCAGAAGTTTGTTCATCAGAACTCAGATTATTTAGGTTGTCCTCATCCTCATAAATTTCAACCTCAGGATTTTGTGAGATTGCCTTTCTTTTTCTAGAGTACACAATAATATTGGGTACTTGATCATTCTGTTTGTCCATAGCAGGACTTTGTTGTTGAGAAGTTCCAGTCAAATCTGGATCTGTTGGTGGTGCATTAGATTCTTCATTATTTTCAGCAGGGTCAATATTCCAAGATTCATAGTGATCTTGAAATATCTCCCCTGAGGAGAATGATCATTGTTGTAGAAAGGTTGTTCTTCTACAAAAGTTACATACATGGTGTTATAGTATTTTCTGGTACAAGGGCAATAGCATTTGTACCCTTGTTGGGAGGATGAATACCCAACAAAGATACATTTTACAGATCTTGGATCAAGCTTTCCTCTATTATGAGGATGAATATGAACATAGCACACACACCCAAAAACTTTGAATTCCAGGGTGCTTATAAAGTGTGTTCCACGATGTCCCTCCTTTAGCACTTGGATAGGAGTTTGGAAACCTAGAATCCTTGAAGGCATTCTATTAATGAGATAGGTTGCTGTAAGGACAACCTCACCCCACAAATACTTGGGCACCTTCATAGTGAACATGATGCTCCCAGCAACTTCCAGGAGATGCATGTTCTTCCTCTCAGCCACCCCATTTTGTTGGGGGTATCAACACAGGTACTTATATGAATGATCCCTTTGTCAGAAAAAAAATGAGGTAAAACCTTTCTCAAAGTATTCCTTACCATTATCAGTCTTGAGTACTTTAATTTCACTATTAAACTGAGTTTTGATCATGGTATAGAAAGTTTTGAAGATAGGTCCAACCTCATATTTTTCTTTTAAAAGAAATAGCCAAGTAACTCTACTGTGATCATCAATAAAACTGACAAACCATCTCTTGCCAGTGATGGTCCCCAAATATCACTGTGAAATAGAGAGAAAGGACTAGAAGGTGCATACACCTTTTTAGGAAAGTTAGTTCTAGTATGCTTAGAAAATTGACAGATTTCACAATTAAGAGAATCAATATTTATTCCTTTAAACATACTAGGGTACAACTTTTTCAAGTACAAAAAATTTGGATGCCCTAGTCTATAGTGAAGAAGCATAATGTTGTTACAAGAAGATGTACTTCTACAACTAATAGATAGACCCTTAGGAATATTATCCATACAAAACTTGGAATAAGGAGTCTTCAAAATAAACAGCCCTGATCTTACTTCAGCACTACCAATCTCCTCTATTGAACTCAAATCCTGAAACTTACAGCCATTAGTATGAAATATCACAGAGCATTTAGAGTCTTTTATGAATCTACTAACAGACAGTAAATTGCATTGTAAGTTAGGAACATAAAGGACATCTTTTATTGTGATATTTTCACTTAAAACAATGTTTCCAGTCCCAACAACTTGGGAAATAGAGCCATCAACAATCTTAACATTATGAGGGTGAGTACATTTGAAAAGTTTGATAAACAATTCTGGATTTTCAGTCATATGGTTAGATGCACCAGAATCCACAATCCATATGTTCTTAAGGATTTGATTTCCAGAATAGGCATTAAAACACACACATGTATTAGCCATGGAGACATTGCCATGAGGAGCAGCAGTCTGTGTATTTTGAGCAGTCAGCAGCCTTTTTAGGGTTTCAACCTGATCAATGCTAAAAACACCATTGTGTTCCTCAACGTTGGCTAGTCTAGCAGAGCTTTCAGGTGTGTGATTGGGCCTAGAGGACTTCCAGTTTGCTGGTTTTCCATGGATTTTCCAGCAAGTATCCTTGGTATGACCAGTTTTCTTGCAGTTTCACAAGCTGGTCTAGTACCTTTGGATTTCATATTAGGACCAGTAGTGCTCTTAGTGAAAAGAGCACTGGATTCAGTAGATAAACCAGGGTTAGACACCCTAGTAGATGAAACAGGATTAGACACCCCATTTAACATAAGTTTTCTTCTACTTTCCTCATGTTTAATATTAGCAAACACACTTTTGATGGATGGAAAAGGTTTAGAGCTCAGTACTCTTCCTCTCACATCATCAAGAGATGAGTTCAGTCCCATCAAAAATTTGAAGATTCTTTTCTTCTCCTTAATGGCCTTCTATGTCTTGGCATTAGTACTAGACTGCCAAGATATATTTTCAAAGGCATCAAGTTGTTGGCAAGATCTTGACAGGAGGTTGTAGTAGTCAGTAACTGACATCTCCCCTTGTCTTGGATCATGCAGCTTTGTTTCAATTTCATACTGCTCAGAGGTGTTATCTCTTTTTGAGTAGAGATCTGCAGCATTGCTCCAGATTTCTTCAGCAGTATCATAGAGGAGAAAGTTCTCTGCAATGTTTGGAGTCATGGACCCCAACAAGATGGACACTACATTGCTGTTTTCCACCCTCCATTTTTTGCTAGATGGATCCCCTTCTGCAGGAGCTTGACTCTCACCAGTGAGATATTCTTCCTTGCCTCTTCCAGTGATGTAAAATCTCACTGTTCTGGACCATTGGAGATAATTGTCACCATTAAGTTTGTGACTAGAAAGTGGCATTAAAGAGGGTTCAGAGTTCCAGGGAGCAGCATTAGAGACTGCTTCATCCCTGGAATTAACTTCTGAAGATTGCTCAGTTGCCATAGAGGAAGAGAAAGTAAGCAGACAAGAGTTTGAGATCTTTAAGGCTCTGATACCATGTAGAAAATAGCACTTAGAGAGGAGAAAGATAGGAGGAAACTCTTGTTTTATTGCTTAGATACTTATCGGGTAGATAAGAGATGATTACAATATATTGAAGAGGCCTCCAACGGCTATAAAAGTAAACCCAACAGCTATAAGCACAGTAAAAGCAGTTTACTATTTCTAGAAAGATTAAGCACTAAACTAAGGCCAAAAAGGGTATTAATAAAAAAAAAAGGCACAGAACAAGCACTAAACAGGTGCTGAATAATAACATGTCTAATATTCAACACTTTCACTTGGCTAATGCTGCGTTTGAGGGCTTACTTGGGAATCATATGTCAGTTATGAGGCCCTTGTAGGTTCGGCTATTGATTCAGGGTTTTTCTCACATAAGCCTTTCCCTTGAACATCAATGTATCATCAAGTTCAGGTAGTGTTAATTTCAGATCTTGTAGTGTTTTTTCAAAATCCTTGTTAGTAACATCCTCTCTTGCTTCCTCGCATATTTCCTTCCGATCAAGACCATTAGTTTATTCGTCAGTGATTTTTACCATAGTTGAAGCCAATTAAATCACAGAAAAAAGCAATGTTGTTATAATTATGTTCACTTCTAGACTCACCTTCAAATTGCACAATGTCAAAAAACATGTGTTATTCAAAAAAGGTTAAATCCATTGTAACAATTACTTGTCTGTTTTCGAAGTCATAGTACTTGTAGCTCTTCTTTGTTGATGAATAACCTATAAAAATACATGTCTTTGGACTTAGGTTAGAATCTCCCTCTGTTCTAGACTTGAGTGACGACATAACACCCAAATAGCTTCAGAGGTAAGGTGCTGAAAATTCTTAACTGAGGATATATAGCCTGCCTGTAACAGGCTTCATGGAGTTATATACTCCAAAATTCTAGAGGGTAACCTGTGTATACAATAGGTGGCTGTCAAAACTCCTCCCATAGAAACTTTAAAGGCATCTACAGGTGAACATAAAGGCTCTGGACACTTCTAGCATGTGTCTGTTTTTCATCTCAACCACTTCATTCTGCCGAGAGGTTCCTACATATGAACTCTGGTGGACAATTCCCTTTCCAATGAAAAACCCTACTAGATACTGATTGAAGTACTCAGTTCCATTGTCACTCCTCAGAACTTGGATCTAAGTATGGAATCGTGTCATTTCATATGAGTTTTTAAAGATTTGCTCAACATCATATTCCAGGTTACTCTTGAATGATTATCGATGAAAGTTATAAACCAATGTTCTTCAGTTAAGGTTTTAACCCTTGTAGGACCCAAACATCACAATGGATCATAGGTTTGGAAGCTTGTAAATTTGCGGAAATAGGATCTTCTACATTGCTTAGCATACTTGCACACTTCACACTTAAAACTGAAAATATTTTATTAAAGTTAAGTTGAATAGAGTTTTTTCATATAAGAAAGACTAGTGTGACCTAGTCTATGATGCAAAATTATAATTTAATCTTGACAAAAAATGGAGTCTGTGAAATTGCACCCTTTCAGTTGAGAATCCTTATGTGATTCTAACCCTTGATCTAGGACATAAAGGCTTCAGACCTACCAAGCAACCTCCCCACAGCCAAGTCCTGAAACACGCATTCACTTTTTATGAAAATAACTCTATAGTTTTCATCAGATGTGAGTTTATTTATTAATAAAAGATTACAGGACAATTTTGGCACATGCAGAATGTTTTTCAAGGTTATGTTTGGTGAGACAATGATGGGTCCTTTTTTTGCAATGGTTGAAAGAGATCGATCTGCCAATCTAATTTTCTGTTTTTCAACACATGTACTATATGTAGAGAATAACTCTAGGTGACTAGTCATGTGATATGTTGCTCTTGAGTCAATAATGCTTAGGAGACTCCATGCCTATTCCCCACAAAAGGAATACATGAAGAGTTGCTTGAATCAACAAATAAGCAGGTAGGAGTAAGACTAAGTTGTGAAGTAAAAAGTTTACTCGGCTGATAAATTTTCTCCCTTATGAAGGGTAAAGCCCCTGCTGAATGTGAGACCCCCAGTTCAGAAGAAATCTGGTTTGCTTTTCCGGGATTTTGGTTGACATTCCTTACTCTGCTGGATTTGCAATGAAGTCTGCCATGTATCTACAGCAGCTATCTCTAGTGTGACCAGTTTGTTTTGCAATGGTAGCACAGCATTTTAGTTTCTGCTTATTGATTTTCTTACCAAGCTCCGGCTTCCAACCACAAGGGTAGATCCCTCTATTTATGGTTGAGCAGACTTGTGCATCACTTTCTTCCCTGCCTCTTCACGTTTAACTTTAGCAAAACTTCCTAAGAGGAAGCAGAGGTCTTCGCCCGAAAATCCTACCCATGACTTCATCAAATTATGGATTCAGTCCTGCTAGAAAGTACACCTTTTCATTTTAATCACGTTTTTTAACTTCACATTGTCTCCAGAGCACTCACATGAGTCATCATGGCATAGGTCCAACTCCTACCACAATATAACTATTCATTACAGAACATTGTGACATCTCGTTCTTGCTTCAAACTCCACAATTTTGTTTTGAGTTCATAGATCTGAGAGCCGTTTTCCAGATCCGAATACATTTCTTTCTCAGCATCCCGTACATCTTTGGCTGTTGGAAGAAACATGTGAGGACTGAAAATGGCAAGCTCCATAGTTTTAACGAGTCATGCCAAAACTAGAGAGTTCCTTTTTGCATACGCCAGGAAGGTAATCAAAAAGAAAGAAGATGAGTTCCTTTTTGCAATAAGGAACGAGAGTAAAGGGAGGGGGCACATCCATTTTCTGAAAACAAAATAAGGGCATTTCAGGAAATGTCTAGATACGTTTCTAAAAGAAAGGTACAGATATAAATGAAAAAGGGAGGGAAAACGAATTCGAACGTGCAATTCTTCCTTCTGAACCGCAACAACACTTTGAATCAAAATGCAAATGAAGCATGCATCATACATAATCCCTATTTTATAGGTTCCCTTCCCTCACAATGTGATCCAATCACCAATTGAATAATCTTCTCTTAATTTGGTAAAACCACTATCAAATTAAAAGCCTCATTTGCCACTTGGTGTATATGGTGTAATCTAAATTTTAATGAGGGCCATATGCCATCAGCTTTTGCAGGAGTACTGTTTTGGTCACAGAACCGTTTCATGTAAGAATCTGAACATTCAATATTCTCAAGGGTAAGCATTTCTCCTAAAATGGAATTCTCGATTCAAAATGTGATTATCACTTATCACTTGATGCATCACTTGACATAACTTAATGGCCTTCGGTTAGAGAAGTACTTCAAAATTTTCTTGTAATTTTCTCAAGATCATATCACAATTGACATGTCTTCTCATGCCATTACCACATTTAAGCAACAAATTCACCACTATGTTGAACAGTTGTACCAAGTCAAACCACAACTAGTGACATGAAACCAGCAAATCATTGCTTATGAGGTAGAGGTGGTTTACTTATGTGGTTTCTTTGCGGGTAAGAAGGGGCGTAAATGGGTCGAGTCGACCCAGTATTGTTCAAAACGAGTCGAGCAATTTAAGATATTCTCAAGTTCATGTTCAAGGACGAGTATTTCGAACTCGAGCTAAGATTCAAAGAAGTTTTAAAAACTAGAGTTCTGCATAGAGCTTATCGAGTTCAGTAGATTTTGAAAATTAATTCGAAAAATATTTAAATTATCACTTGATATAATAACAAAAAGTGTCATTTCAGATAGTTTGTATATGATTTTTTTAAATAAGCAAAATATATTTTATTTAGTGCCAAACAGTATTTATTTATTCAAATAATTTGATAGATAACAAGATACAAAAGATATAAAATCAACTCGAGCTAATATACACATCTATCTAACATATATGTATGTGTACGTGTATAAATATACATATATGCTTTTTTTATTACATATAAATAAATATATATTCGAGCTTGCTGATGAGTAGTCGAGTCGAGTATTACATTGCTCGAGTATCGTTCATTTAATTTTCAAGTCGAGTCGATTTCGAGTTCGAGCTGATTTGAGCTGGATCAAGTCGAGTTCTAGCTTGAGCCAATCAAGCTACTCACGAGTAGCTTGGCTGCTTAAAGCCTTACTTGTAAGTGAGAACAAAATTGAAGATGACTCAATACTTTGGACTTCACTAAACAAAAAGAGGATATAGACTGGCTCGGCGAATAAACTGCTCAGATCGGGTAAGGAAGACTCTAAGCTAAATAACATTTTCCAGCTATGCTTGTTCGTCGCTTGCCAAATGGTCAATGTGGTGTTGGAGAAAATCAAGCATAAAACATACTACCAAGCTACGTTGGAAATGTTGATCCATTGTTAATCACATAAAGATTATATGAATGAAAAGTAGTCATAATTTTAATTTTTTACCTACAGCTTCACTTGGAGAAGGGAAGCCATTAATTACGGGATACAAAGAGGTTATTGACGGAGGAAGAGGGCTAACCTCAAGATAATAAGAATAATAACATTAGTAAATTACTTAAGCTCAACACTTTCTAAATGTTGTTGTAATAAGCTTGTACATTGCACGAACCTTTCTAGTAAACAGATACATACAATTTGATAAAGACCACAAGGATTTTAAAAAAGGCAAGTTAAAAGCTATTTGATCTCCAAAAATAATGTTACTTCCGCTATAGCTATTGGACCTGAAGCCTGAAGGTACTTACCATTATTTGAAATATATAACCGAGAACCTAAAACTCCTGATTTGTAACAGATGCATGCTATGCTTCGGTTGCCTACTTCCTAAGAAGCTTCTAAGAAAATTGAGCCATAAAGGTAGACAGTTACAAAATCTTGCTTCGGAATTTAAAAAGCTACCTAACAAAGAAAAAGAATCAAAAGGAATCACACTAGATCTCTAGGAATTATCATTGCTGAACTCTAGCTTGCTTCATAACCAAAACAAAGATTTCGCTTTTCTTTAACCTAAAGCTACAATTACCATGACCTATTCTAGTTGTGTGCATAGTATTCAAACCAAACAGAATCAAAACGCCCAACATGGCTGCTTCACGGATTTATTCACATTCATTATGTCTAAATGAACACTACATAAAGAACAAATTTCTATGATTCAATCACAAACAATAAGGCAAGCCAACATCTAAGTACCATAATGTGGCAGCCCAAAGATCTCATTTATAAACAGGAATTGCAACTGCCAACTGATTGAGGAATGAGAATTGGAGAAACCAAAAAACATGATGTTATTATTAAACAGAAAAAAAAAAAAAAAATGCACACATACAGAGAGAAGGGGGAGAGATTACAGACTAACCCCAGTTTTTCCAGGGATACTGCAGTGCCAAACCATCAAATTGACTGACCCATCAGCAAGTGTCTCCGGCTTTGCTACAAAACCCTATACACAGAAACCCCATCCCAAACCCGTATTCCTTGTCAGAATTTGCGGAAAATTACAAGTAAATACCAACTTCATCCATTCCCTTTCCTACTTATAATCAAAGATGCCGGAAGATGCACCACATATACAGAAAAAGGGGAAAATGTTTATATCTAAATGCATGCTCCCGTTTTTTTTTTTATATTAAAAATAAAAATGAAAAAACAAGTAAACTTTAGAAGATAGAGAACAAGGGGAGTACATGTGGGTGATTTTTGCGCCATGATTTGCGCTCCTCTGCGAGACGACCACGGGCTATGCCTCCGGACATTTCTCTCTTTTCTCCGACGATTCTTATTTCTCCTCCGTACCAGGTATGAGTTATAACGTAAATCAAAGAGATAAAACTCTTTTGTTTGTTTGTTTTTTTTTTTTTTTGATTGCTAAGGTTTTTTTTTTTTTTTGTTGGATTTAAGGTAGTAGTTTTATGGAAGCAGATCCTCTGCAGTGAAGTGAATGCGATGCAGTCTTTGTCTTGACTGCTTCCGTCCGAATTTAGACGGGAAGAGAGTGAATCAAATTTGAACGGAAAAAAAGTGAAATGGTGCTCCCGTCCAAATTTGGACGGATCCGTCCAAAATTCAGACGAAAAAGGTGCACAGCAATTTGTACCGCTCACCTTGTACCGTAGGGGATCCGGACTCGTAGTTTTATTACTTGCAATCAGCCGAATTAGCAAGAGTTACATGAGCGAGGACCGCATGATGCTTTATGCACTACGTGGAACCCGCCAGATGCTTCTTCTCTAAAATTTAACGTCGACGCGGCCTTAAGAGATAATAAAGCTGCAGTTGGCGGCCTTATCCTAAAGCTACCCTCTAGTCTTTTGGAAAAAAGAATTTAAAAATGCTCCATGTTCATTTCGGATAAGTGTTAAGGCCATATTTATATGATTATTAAAGGTTTATTTCATTATTATTTTCCCCACATTTGCGTAATTTACATGAGAATTAAGGGTTTAAGTGTAATTATTTAATAAAGATGATTTTAAGAGGGTTGTATGCAAAATTGATGATTTCAAGTGTTGATTTAATAGAATTATTATTATTTGGATTTTATTACATTTTTGCATTGTTTATTTATCATGTAGGAGTTAATTTTCGTGCATATAATGAGGATAAATGAAGCTCAAGTCGAATTATTCAAGATAGAGTTGGAATTGGCTTGAAGAAATTGGATAAAGATGATGAAATCCGACCTCAAAGCGATCCAAATTGAAGGTCTCATCCCGTCCACCTGGGCGGGCGTTTGATTTCATGGACGAAAGCGTCCGGAGAGAAATCACATACTGAGAGAGTTTGGACGCAGCATGGACGGACGTCTGAGCAAAGTCAAGATCCACCGGACGAGCGTCCCACGAGACCGACGGGCGTTCAAGGCCGACTTAGTCATAACCGACTTAAAACTCTATATATAGCGGCGACCTCTCAACCCTAATTCATACCACATAATTGAGATCGCAATTTTACACCAAAAAGTCATGGCCGAACCCCTAATTCCATAGAGATGAACTTCTCCAATCCAACAATCATCTTCACCATGATTGTTGGCTAAAACTTGCTGCGATGTCGACGGAGGAAGCCTTATCAACAACACAAACCAACTAGAGTTCGATGCTTATGTTTAGTGAGTTTATTTCATAGTTTTTCATTACTTTGGATCTGTTTTGTATTGCTTAAGCTTTATTGAATTAAGATTTGATGAAACGATCTATGTTTAATTTATGCTTGAATAAATTTATGAAAGTATGTTTACTTAAGTTCTCTTTTATTCAAAGTAATGCATCTAATTGTGTTTTAAGAGATTATGCATGATTAGTTGAGTAAGAGCTTGGAAACAATCTCGTGATTTCGTGTTGATTGCATGTTTAGTTTGTTTGAAAAGATAAACGAAAACTTAGGAATTTGATTAAAGATATTTAATTGAATTCGTGAATAAATCACTACTAAAAACTATGTCTTTTTAATCACCATCTAGTTGGGGGTTGTTGGTTGATGGGTGGATTCGTTGCCTTGCTGTGTTTCCCTTTAATTGTTTATTAATCGAATCGTTTAGATTAAGTTTAGTTTAAGTTTTAGTTTTATAAACCCTAGTTTCCTGCTGTTTTTCTGCAATTTTCTGCTTCAGTTCGTAGTTAGACGCTCGTCCGCAATAGCAGACGCCCGTCCGTTAGCTTTAGTTTTCAGACGCCGTTCACTTTAGTGAACGTTCGTCCGTTTTTCTGTTTTCTTATTTTCTGCTTGTTTTTATTCTTGTTTTTATTCTTGTTTTAGTTTCAATTCTTAGGTTTAGGTTTTAGTTAGTTTCAGCTCTAGTTTAGATAGATAATTGTGACATAATTGATATAGATTTATATTTGAATCCGATAAACATTCCACTCCCTTAGGACGACCCGTAAACACCCTATACTACGATCCTTATACTTGGGGTGTTTCGGTTTATAAATTATAAAACTAGTTTTTACCGAACAATAAGGCCGCCAACTGCAGCTTTATTATCTCTGAAGGCCGCGTCGACGTTAAATTTTAGAGAATAAGCATATGGCGGGGTTCCCTGTAGTGCATAAAGAAATAAAAGTTGGACTGAGAGTCTTACAAATAGCCATATAATACTCTTCCACCTCCACATTTGACTTATTAAGAGGAAATATGCTCATCTTACCATAAAAATCCATGCACAACCCACCTTTCAGATGTTCCATAGCAGGGTTACGGTGCTTGCCACCTCTACCTTATCATACAAATTAGTGATCTCAACGAAGAAGTCCATAAATGAATGGATACGCAAGGAATACGAGCGCCGACCCCAAGGAGTAGCCTTCCAAAAGGCTTTCAGAATTTCACACTCAAAAAGGCAATTCCATGCAGATTCTTTCACGTAATTGCACACCTGACAAGTTCCATTCCCAATGCCTTTAATCCGCAATACAACAGCCGTGGGAAGAGCATTATTTACTAATTTCCACACAAAGTGTAAAATATGAGGTTTAACTTTTAACTTTCAAATAACCATCCCAAGTGATCGAACTCGAAATGAAATATACTGGAAATGGTTCTTTTGCTCTAGGATCAAAGATCGAGTAGTTTTTGTTATGGACTGAACTTAAGAAAATAAGCTGCCTACGTATCCAAATATATCTTTGGAATCAAGTCCAACCATAATTGCACACGCTTTGTCTTTTCAATCGATGCGTAGTCCAAACGTCACCTCTTTTGGCCAAAGGCTATTAAATCTACTAAACCCTGCAAACGCCCATCATTATTTATAGATACAGACGTCAGATCTACCGGATTTGCTCCCTCAATTATCAAGTAAGTCTTTCTCTTTCTACGTGATCTTCTTTTATTCCTTATGAATCCAGACCAGCCTGAAGTATCTAATCCTGGCGAAAATCCCCTTTTCTCTATTCTCCCTCCTCATTTGATTGCTTCTATTGTTCCTGCACTTATTGAATCACCTCCAACTGAGTGTAATATTTCCGGGTTATTTGCGCCCATAAGAGCATTAAGGAGGACCTACGAGACTAAAAAGATGATGGCTTGCCATGCAATCGACTCCAAATTGAAGGATTCTGATATCACAAACATCTGTGATAAGTATGGGATAAACAAGAATGTTTATGCCCCCATTCGATCTGAGTCTGGGAAAAGTGCCGTTGCTCCTCCTGCCGGATACTGCGCTGTTTATAAGGAGCAGTTTGATTGCGGTCTCAGATTTCCCCTTCCTCCAGCCTATTTGGAAATACTTCGATATTACGATGTAGGGATTGGTCAGATAGTCCCGAATAGTATACGAGCCATTACTGGTTTCTTGATTTGGTGTAGGTGTTTTGTCACCCCTTTCACGCTGTTACTCTTTAGGGCTTTTTATCAGTGTAAACAAGTTAAGAAAAGTCTGGCGATATCTTTTTTGCAGAGAACCCGATAGTCCGAAAGCGAAGATACGGTTGATTAAGAAAACTGACCAGTCCTTCTCGGATTGGAAAAAACATTTCTTCTATATTAGGCCTCAAATTGCCAGGGATATAGGCAAGTGGAACACTTCCACTAAAAATAGTTATGTGTTAGAAAGCAAGCTGGATAAGAAGTTGTTAAATGATATCAGAGTATCCCCATATATCCGAGTCTCAAAACTACGATTCCCAATATAATCGATCTTTGCTGTCCTAGAAACATTTGTCCGAACCCTATGTTGAGCTATCGGAGGAGAGATACAATATAAGTAGGATTTCTTATTTTGAATGTTTATGCATCTCCTCTGAGACATGTTTTTAATTACTTGTTGATATTTGCAGTGGCAAATTTCACCGACATCATTCAAATAGCTGATGATACCTCACCTCCCAGGGCCCAGGATGCATCTGATCCCGTTATCAACCCAGACGTGCCTGATCAGACTGCTCACTCTGGTGACGCTCATTTAAATGAGCCTTCAATCGAATCCGATCATGCTGACGATGATTCTGAGAATACCAACGAATACTAGATGGTCCCACGCACTGCTCCGGTGGAAACCACTGCTGAGACTAGACGTCCCTCAAAACGTATTAGATCTCACAATCAAGATGATGGAGATGCTGAGGCCTCTGAGCGAGCTCAAGGGAAAAGATATGATTGGAAAGAATGGTCCAATCAAGACTTGTCAAAATTTGTAAGGATCCTCTCTCAAAGGTAGTAATTTGTCTTTTTTAGATAATATATGCTGATTTTACTCCCTGTATTCCTTTGTAGGGTGCCAAACTGGGTAGGGAGATCCTGTCCAGACTGAAGAATTCTGGAAAATTCGAAGAGGACCTGTCCAGTTCTTTATCTGAATGGAAAGCCAAATATGAAGATTTGTTGAACACTTCAAAAATGAGAAAATTGCCTGTCTGATGAATTGTTGGCTAAAGATGGTGAGTCAAGACCAAGGATCTTTGAGTTCGGACTCACGTTGCTACTGCTAATCAAATCAAATCCAAGCTGGAAAAGATGGTAGCCGATCTTAAAGTGGAAAGAGACAATTTGAAGAGCAAACTCCCTGAGCAGATTACTAAAGCCCTTGCTGATTACAGAAAATCTGACGAGCTGGCCGATAGTATTAAGATGTTATGTGCTCCGATAATTTGGTTTGGATACTCCTCAGCTATTGAAGATGTGAAGGCAGCAGGTCTTGATGTTGATGTTGCCAAGCTTCCTCATTCGGGTTGGAACAGGAAAGATGGGGCCTAGACTTATGAGGCCAGATTCAAAGAGTTTATAGATGGAGTGGACTTGGTTCCAAATATGGCAAAAAGCCTCCAACTGCTCAAACTGGCTCATCGTCTCAACCTCAAGCTCCCCCCAGTTCAAATTGAAGATACTTAACTTGTTTTTTCTTTCAATTCTGACTTTAAACATTGCAACTTTTGCTGTTGTTGTTCTCAAATCTTGTTGTTTTGCCGTTTCTATATGGGGTTTTTGGGATTTTATTGCCTCTGCGGCACCATTTACATGGCACCATTTACACAATTTCTATAACATGTGTTTGCCTTAGTGCCTTATATTGGGTTTTTCCTTTATCCTCTGCACCCCCAGTATGACATGTGATTTGTGAAGCACATGTCATACTTTTTACAATTTATCGACCTGACCTGAGGTCTGATGGGTTAAGACCTGAGCTAAAGTGTTTAAGTGGTCTGATTTTTCAGACTTAGGGATTTTTTTCGTTTATAAGGGTAGTCGACCTAACCTGAGGTCTGGTTGGTTATCGACCTGACCTGAGGTCTTAAAGTGGTCTAATTTTTCAGACTTAATGTTTTTTTTCTTTTAAGAGTTATCGACTTGACCTGAGGTCTGATGGTTATTGACCTGACCTGAGGTCTTAAAGTGGTCTGATTTTTCAGACTTAACGATTTTTCTCTTTTAAGAGTTATCGACCTGACCTGAGGTCTGATGGTTATCGACCTGACCTGAGGTCTTAAAGTGGTCTGATTTTTCAGACTTAGTGGTTATCGACCTGACCTGAGGTCTTTAAGCGGTCTAATTTTTCAGACTTAGCGATTTTTCTCTTTTAAGAGTTATCGACCTGACCTGAGGTCTGATGGTTATCGACCTGACCTGAGGTCTTTAAGCGGTCTGATTTTTCAGACTTAGCGATTTTTCTCTTTTAAGAGTTATCGACCTGACCTGAGGTCTGATGGTTATCGACCTGACCTAAGGTCTTTAAGCGGTCTGATTTTTCAGACTTAGCGATTTTTCTCTTTTAAGAGTTATCGACCTGACCTGAGGTCTGATGGTTATCGACCTGACCTGAGGTCTTAAAGTGGTCTGATTTTTCAGACTTAACAATTTTTCTCTTTTAAGAGTTATCGACCTGACCTGAGGTCTGATGGTTATTGACCTGACCTGAGGTCTTAAAGTGGTCTGATTTTTCAGACTTAACGATTTTTCTCTTTTAAGAGTTATCGACCTGACCTGAGGTCTGATGGTTTTTGACCTGATCTGAGGCCTTAAATCGGTCTGATTTTTCAGACTTAACGATTTTTCTCTTTTAAGAGTTCAACAACAGAATGTATTACAGCCACACAACATGATTCAAAAAGCTTAACATAGTCTTACAATGCATAACAATCTTACAGAAGAAAATGAGAATCACTTGCCTTAAACATAAAATTTCTTCAGATTAACGGCATTCCAGCTTCTAGGGATGGTTTTTCCTGTACCATCAGCCGATTGGTATGCTCCTTTTCCATGTACCTTGATGACCTGATAAGGTCCTTCCCAGTTAGGACTCAACTTTCCACTTGGTTCTTGCCTGCTGACTTCGTTTTTGCGCAAGACCAGATCACAAACCTTAAAATAACACTGTTTGACCCTGGAGTTATAGTATTGGGCTACTTGCTGCTTATATCTAGCCATCTGGATCAAAGCAACATCCCTCTTTTCCTCCAACTCATCTTTAGCATGCCTCATTTCTTCTTCCTAGATCTGATCATTGTGCAGTGTCATTCTGGGAGATGGCAACCCAATTTCTGCTGGTATAACAGCTTCACACCCATATGTTAAGGAAAATGGAGTTTCACGTGTTGATGTATTTGGGGTAGTCTCGTATGCCCAGAGGATATTTGGTAGGTGTTCTACCCAATGCTTTCCTTCTTGTTCTAGCCTTTTTTTCAAACCAACTTTGATCTGTCTGTTTGTTTGTTCCACTTGTCCATTGGCTTGTGGGTGACCAACAGAAGTGAAATGCTGCATTATGCCCAAATCAGTACACCACTCCTTAACTCCGCTGTCCTCAAACTGAGTACCATTGTCTGAAATTATGGTCTTTGGTATCCCATATCTGCATATCAGATTCTTCCAAAAGAATTTTTGGATTTGTTTGGCTGTGATGGTTGTTAACGGTTTAGCCTCTACCCATTTAGTGAAATAATCAACAGCTACGACTAGGAACTTGTAACTTCCAGGTGCTATAGGCAGTGGTCCCACCAAATCTACACCCCACTGATCAAAGGGCCAGGGTGAGATAATTGGGGTTAGATTTTCAGATGGTTGATGGGATAAATTACCATGAACCTGACATGACCTGCATGCCAAGACTAACTCCTCTGCGTCCTGCTGCATCTTAGGCCAATAATAGCCAAACAATCTGTATTTTCGAGCCAAAGCCCTTGATCCTATATGATTTCCACAAATCCCCAGATGGATTTCTCTCAATAAGTAGTTGCCTTCTTCCATGGTGACGCAACGTAACCAAGGGGATATAAAGGATTTTCTATATAAGATTTCATTAAATAAGGCATACCTCTCAGATAAACGTTGGATTTTACGAGCTTGCCCCTTGTCCTCTGGTAATTGACCGTCTTTCAGATATGTGACAATGGGATCCATCCATGTTTCCCTTTATGCAATCGGTTGTACTTCCGATGACTCATAGCTGCGCTGATTCAATTGTTCGATCAGAACCTTCTTGTCTGATAAAAAATTTGACGCTAACTTGGACAGGGCATCTGCTCAGGTATTCTGCGATTTGGAGACCTGCTCCATCTGAACTTCTTGAAATTGATTTATTTTGTAAGGAAATCGATATTCTAACACAGCGGAATTTAAAATTTTGATTTCCTAAACTAGATCGTTCTTCGAATAATGCAATAAACACGTTAAGGGGGTTGGTGATTATACCTTAATGATCTTAAAGATCGTCGCTTTGACCGCCAACGGAGAGTAGTTCAATGCGCAAGCCGTCCACGCGTCCGGCCTCTATCGCTTATCCACACGAACTCCTTGCCGGAATCCTTCCAAGGATTGCTATTGAAAAGCTCCGGTTGCTAGACCGGACTTTTTCTTCCCTCACAACCTCACAACAAAAGCCCCTCTTTTGCACAAGAAAACTAGCTCTGGAATTTTTCTCTCAAGAATAATGAACTCTTGGAAGAATGGTGTGTCTAAGAGCTTGGCAATCCCTCTTATTTATAAGGGAGGGCGACCTTGATGCTTGGGGAGGAGGAGAAGAAAACCTCTTTCCAATAAAATTAAGGAAAGTTAATTAATGTGATTGATCTCTCTTTCCATAATTTATTTTTCTCCAATAACTTTTATTAAATAAATTATGATCTTACCATAAATCTATTTTCTCAAAATCAATTAATATCACATATTAATTATTATGGTATATTTATTAATTAAATTGCACAATCCAAGTGTGACATGTTCACACCTAAATGGCGCCACATCATCTCCATAAATTAACTTATGGAAAATTCTTTTAATTAATATAATTTGTATATAATTAATATCTTGTATTTTATTTATTCATAATAAATAAAATATCACCATATTAATTTACCACTATACCCTTTATAGTCTTAGAGATAAACTTTCCTTATTTGGCTATCAACTATAACCGCATTTTAATCCGACACAAAGTTCTTATGTGTGTGACCCGATAGGCTTCGAATATGTTGGCCGTAGACACAAAGTGCAAATTTACTAAAATGCCCTTCATGCCTAACGATCACGGGATAGCGTCTAGCAACACACCGTGACCCCCAATCATCGGAAGAGTCAAATGCAATGACTACTACCTTTCATGTGAAACAGTTACCGTGTAACTTACAATCCTATCGCTATAACAATATCCATACGATCGTAGCTCGAGTGTCAATACATTAACGATCGTATCTTATAATCTGGATATCAAGCTCTCTCAAGTAACATGTTTACTCCCACTTTGCAAAGATTCACGAGAACAAGACATTCCTTATAAGAAGGCCATTTAGGATATTCGATCCCAATCATAGGATACGCGATTCCCGGACGACCAATCATGTATACTCCGCATGCTTCAGTATCATACCCAATCACTACCGCATGATCGCCCCATGGTTGTGGAAACCTCAATAGTGTCAAAGCATGACAATCCACACCGTGATGCCATGAAGACTCGGTCAAAAGGATAATTACACAACCGCCACATAGTGTGACACTTAATGTAAGTGGAGTCGATCTAACGTCGCATTCTCTAATACGTCCCACGTGCGGTCCAAGTGTCCTACACTTTGATAGACGAGATCTATCCCTATCTTCTAAAAGATAGAAGACATCCAATACGTGCTAGTCGATTATACTATCAATGTCCCATTTAATAATACATAAGACTAGAGACATTTAAGTACCAACCTTGTTTCACGTTGATTAGTGATCTCATCAACCATAATCACTATCATGGTTTCTCTATCACATGATTGATACTAGGGGACGCGTTACTATATATATACAACAAATAATATGAAGACAAACAATATATAATAACATAAGTGCTTTTATTATTCATAATAAAGTTATTACATGAACTAAATAGATCAGAAATGACCCGACCGGTCGGATCCGGTCCAACCCGATTGGGTTTAGGACACCTTTCCAACAATCTCCCACTTGGCCTAAAGCCAATCACCCATATGCCTAAGCCCGTGCAAGTGAACATGTTTCTCATGCTTAGCTTGAGACAATGCCTTGTTAACGGATCGGCTATGTTATCATCCTGTGGACTTTCTCTATCTTTACATCTCCTCTATCTACTATCTCTCTAATCAAGTGATAGCGCCGTAACACATGTTTGGACTTCGATGAGACCTTGGTTCCTTTGATCGAGATATCGCTCCATTATTATCACAAGATGCAGGCCTTTGGACCTTCAATGGAGGAACCACACCAAGTTCGATGTGAACTTCTTCATCCAAATCGCTTCTTTGCCGCCTCCGAGGTGCTATGTATTCGGCTTCCGTTGTAGAGTCCGCAGTAGTCTCCTGCTTGAACTCTTCCACCTCACGCTCCGCCGTTAAGCGTGAAAACAAATCCAGATTGTGACTTAAAGTCATCCTTGTCGCTTTGAAACCGGCATCTGTGTAACCTCGTAATACTAAATCATCGTTCCGAAAACTAGGAACATATCCCTGAATGCGTCTCAAGTATTTAAGGATATTCTTGACAAAGAATCCAGTGACCATCACCTGGATTGGTGGTACTACTAGTCATACTAAGAGGGTGCGAGGCGTGGTTCTTGTGCATAACATGGCATACATGATAGACCCGATTGCCGAAGCATAAGGGACTTTACTCATTTGTGCCCTTTCCTCCTCTGTTTTAGGACTCATTCCCTTTGACAGGTAGACCCCATGTGACATGGGCAGCAATCCTTTCTTGGTCGCTCCATGTTTGAATCTTTTCAAAGATCTTGTCTATGTAGGTAGATTGCGACAGACCAAGCAACCTTTTAGATCTATCTCTATAGATCTTTATTCCTAGAATATAATTTTGCCTCACCCAAGTCCTTCATTGAGAAGTTCTTGGATAACCAAGCTTTGACTGATTGTAGCATAGGCACATCATTCCCTATGAGCAATATGTCATCTACATAAAGCACTAAGAACACAATGGCACTCCCACTAACCTTCTTGTAAACACAAGGCTCATCTTCATTCTTGATGAAATCAAACTGTTTGATTATCTCATCAAAGCGAAGATTCCAACTCCGAGAAGCTTGCTTTAATCCATAAATGGATCTTTGCAGTTTACATACCATCCCAGCGTCATTGGTTGTGAAACCCTCAGGCAGTGTCATATACACTTCCTCAGACAGGTTCCCGTTAAGGAAAGCTGTTTTCACATCCATCTGCCAGATTTCGTAATCATGATATGCTTTGCAATAGCGAGCAAAATTCTAATGGATTTTAACATGGCAACAAAGTAAAAGGTTTCGTCATAGTCAACTCCTTGTTTTTGCTTATAACCCTTTGCCACTAACCTAGCCTTGTAGGTAGTCACGTTACCGTCCATGTCGGTCTTTCTCTTAAAGACCCATTTACACCCTATGGGAACTATTCCTCAGCGGATCAACTAAGTTCCAAACTTGGTTGTCTTTCATGGAATTCCATTTCGAAATTCATGGCTTCCAACCACTTCTTTGTCATGCCTTAATAGCACTTCCTCATAAGTTCTAGGGTCCTCATCTTCCATGAGATATATGCTGTGTACCTTTCGGAGTTCACGGCGTTCCTCGTGGATCTTCGAGGTGCTAGTGTGTCTCACGGTGAGAGCCGGTGTCACATCTATGTGTGGCAAGTCCTCTACTTCCATCAATTGACTATTATCCGTAAGTGGTTCTCGAATTTCTTCAAGATCAATTTTACTCCCACTGACCCTATCCAGAATAAACTCTTTCTCCAGAAAGTGGCCAGTCCTGGCAACAAACACCTTTTGTTCCTCAGGATGGTAAAATTGGTACCCTTTGGTTTCCCTAGGATATCCCACAAATAGACATTTGTCAGACCTGGGCTCTAATTTGTCAGGCATCATCCGCTTCACGTAAGTCGGACAACCCCAAGGTTTTAGATGACCTAGGCTCGGTTTTCTCTTAGTCCATACCTCGTATGGCGTAGAGTCAACCGTCTTTGATGGAACTCGGTTCGATTGTATAGGATGCGGTTTCTAGAGCATACCCCAAAACGATTTTGGAAGAATCGCATAGCTCATCATGGAACGTGCCATGTCTAACAAAAGTACGATTCCTCCTCTCGATATGCCATTCATTTGAGGCGTCCCTGGAGGGGTCCATTCAGGTAGAATCCCATTCTCCTTTAAATAACTTTGAAACTCTCCATCTAGGTATTCTCCACCTCGATCGGATCGAAGTGTTTTAATTTCCTTACCTAGTTGTTTCTCCACTTCACTACGAATTCCCTGAACTTTTCAAAGGCTTGGACTTATACTTCATTAAATATATATAACCATAGCGTGAATGGTCATCAGTGAAAGTGATGAAATAAGAGTATCCTCCTTTGGCTTGAATTGACATTGGGCCACACACATCGGTATGTATGAGCTCAAGCAATTCATTTGATCTTATCCCTTTGCCACTGAAATGTGACTTTGTCATCTTGCCAAGTAGACAAGCCTCGCATGTATCAAACGATTCGTAATCGAATTGATCCAACATTCCATCTTTATGGAGTTTGGAAATGCGATTCTTATTTATATGGCCAAGTCTACAATGCCATAAGTAGGATTCATTCAAGTCATTTGTCTTAGCTTTCTTGTTATTTATGTTAAGTACATCAACATTCATATCTAATATGTAGAGACCATTGCTAAGTATGCCAGTACCATAAAAAAATTCCATTACGTGAAAAGGAACAACATTTATTCTCAAACGTAAATGAAAAACCATCAACATCTAATGCAGAAATGGAAATAATGCTCTTCGTAAGAGCGAGAACAAAATAACGATTATTGAGTTCTAGTACTAGACCCTTTGGGCAATGAAAGAAAATAAACTCCTACGGCCGGTCAAAGAACACTTGCTCCATTTCCAACGCGTAGGTCCACCTCTCCTTTCCTCGGATCTCTAGTTCTTCTTAGTCCCTGCACATTCATTACAAATATGAGAACCACATCCAAAGATCTCTAATACCCAAAGTGGTTAGACTTAGAAGAAGTAATGTTGATCTCAATCATAAATATACCTGAAGTCGAAGCATCGAATGCTTCTTCTTGGTACTCAAGAAGCCTTTGCGCAGTTTAAGCCTCCAGTGTCCGGTCTCACCGCAATGGAAGCAAGCATCCTTGGATTTGTCTTTTTTGCTATCTTAGGCGTTGGCTTAGGTGCGACCTTTCGCCTTCTTGGACTTCTTTTGGGCTTTTGCCTTGCCCTTGTTGGAAGTGACTAGCAACACTTGCTTTCCCTTCCC
Source organism: Gentiana macrophylla (assembly GCA_026214975.1). Taxonomy (NCBI): domain Eukaryota; kingdom Viridiplantae; phylum Streptophyta; class Magnoliopsida; order Gentianales; family Gentianaceae; genus Gentiana; species Gentiana macrophylla. Next base: position 46,623,164 of record CM047806.1, read on the forward strand.
CATAGTGCCTTCAGCAGTTTTCAACATGTTCAATAGCTCCGCAAGGGAGCAATCTATCTTGTTCATGTGATAGTTCATTACAAACTGTGAGTATGAATCAGGTAGAGATTGCAGAATTAAGTCAATACTTAACTCTCGTTCCAACTTGTGGCCCAGCTTCCCAAGCCTCTCTATGTACCCGATCATCTTAAGCACATGTGACCCAACAGCAGTTCCCGAATCCATTTTGCAACCAAACAGGGCCTTCGAGACCTCGTACCTCTCAGTGCGAGACTGAGAAGCGTAGAGCTCTTTTAGGTGAACCATGATTGAGTAAGCGTCCATAGACTCATGCTGTTTCTGCAGCTCAGGTGTCATAGAAGCAAGCATGATACACGTAGCATCGGAACTGTCATAACAGTGCTTGTTATACTTCTCAACCACATCCGCAGCTGATGCCGGAGCAGGTGCCTCCGGCACGGGTTCGTCCAAGACATAGCCAATTTTCTCGTGCCTCAAAACGATTTTGAGGTTTCTTTCCCAATCGAGAAAATTAGTTTCGTCAAGCTTGTTTTCGATGATAAAACGAAGGTTCAATTTGTTTGACATTTTCTACAACAATAAATAAAGATAGAATAAGTAAAAGCTCATGTATAAAAACCCTAAATTTGCACTTAATAAATCTATAAGGTTTTTACTCCCACTAGCCAACTATTCCCTATTGGCTTTCAAGAAAAAAATTCCTTTAGTGGGCAAGATCCCATCGAACTATCCCGACCCCCAACTTTGGCTGATGGGCCGAAAATAATTAAACAGGTGGACAACGATTTGTCGATCGTATCTTATACGATTCTTGTTGTTTGACCAGTCAACTCTTTGACAATATTTCATCTTATGAAAAATAGCCAAACCCTTGCCTCTAAAATCCAAACGACCCCGCTTTGGCTGGTGGCCGAGAGAATTCTTAGTCGAGTCTTAACCCCAATATTCATGAGATCTCTTTCGATCATATCTCGATAACGACGATATACCCGAGGTAGGTCAACCCCCGCTTTGGCTGGTGAGTTGGGTCCGAACAAGGGCTCTTCACCGTTGTTATAATATGGGGAGGCAATTCCGACTTGATTTTTGACGTGGGAATAATTTTAAATTAATTCACTTAATTAATTTGGTTTAATTATGGTCTCATCTACTATGTGCATATTACTACGATATCATATAAAGTAAAACATACACAACATTCCGCGCACAAAATAACCGGTATGATCATGGACTTTTCTAGGAGCGCGGTTTGAATAAAAACGACGAAACCGCTGGTCACAAACTAAGGGTATATCTGCAACCGCCAATAGGATCTTTATTGTTTGTTCGCCAATGGGTTCTCTATCTCGCCTTGGTCTTCATCTTCTTGCTCCATCTTGTTACATCATTATTTGACTAATAACTAATTACACCCGCCGCACACGGGGAGCTAACGGAATGGGATGAATGCAAAAAGTAAACTAGGTCACGTTTTTCATAACGGCCTAGGACAATTTTTCAAAAAACCAACATAAAGAATACATTCCCATCTATCCTATTGGTCGAGTCCATGATCAATCGGGGTCCATATAATCACATTATATCTACACATCTAATTTATACTATCATATCTTATGAAAAGATTAAGTTTTAATTCTAACTACTCAAGCGTCTTCATTAAATCAAATAATTAAATAACTTTTAATTAATTATATGACTTAATCGATTTATCTATGCACAATAAATATCACGACACGAGAAGTCGAGCCCCCATCGAATTTATGGAGGAGTGGGTTCACCGAGAAGCCATCACTCATCCTCGACTTGACGCATCATGATTTGAATCTTGCATCTATCGATTACTACGCAATTATCTAATGCTTATTGCTTAAGCTCAAGTCCGTCTCTCGATACCACTTTGTAAGAAATCGATATTCTAACGCAGCGAATTTAAAATTTTGATTTCTAAACTAGATCGTTCTTGAATAATGCAATAAACACGTTAAGGGGTTGGCGATTATACCTTAATGATCTTAAAGATCGTCGCTTTGACCGCCAACGGAGAGTAGTTCAATCGCGCAAGCCGTCCCACGCGTCCGGCCTCTATCGCTTATCCACACGAACTCCTTGCCGGAATCCTTCCAAGGATTGCTATTGAAAAGCTCCGGTTGCTAGACCGGACTTTTTCTTCCCTCACAACCTCACAACAAAAGCCCCCTCTTTTGCACAAGAAAACTAGCTCTAGGAATTTTTCTCTCAAGAATAATGAACTCTTGGAAGAATGGTGTGTCTAAGAGCTTGGCAATCCCTCTTATTTATAAGGGGAGGGCGGCCTGATGCTTGGGGAGGAGGAGAAGAAAACCTCTTTCCAATAAAATTAAGGAAAGTTAATTAATGTGATTGATCTCTCTTTCCATAATTTATTTTTCTCCAATAACTTTTATTAAATAAATTATGATCTTACCATAAATCTATTTTCTCAAAATCAATTAATATCACATATTAATTATTATGGTATATTTATTAATTAAATTGCACAATCCAAGTGTGACATGTTCACACCTAAATGGCGCCACATCTCCCATAAATTAACTTATGGAAAATTCTTTTAATTAATATAATTTGTATATAATTAATATCTTGTATTTTATTTATTCATAATAAATAAAATATCACCATATTAATTTACCACTATACCCTTTATAGTCTTAGAGATAAACTTTCCTTATTTGGCTATCAACTATAACCGCATTTTAATCCGACACAAAGTTCTTATGTGTGTGACCCGATAGGCTTCCGAATATGTTGGCCGTAGACACAAAGTGCAAATTTACTAAAATGCCCTTCATGCCTAACGATCACGGGATAGCGTCTAGCAACACACCGTGACCCCCAATCATCGGAAGAGTCAAATGCAATGACTACTACCTTTCATGTGAAACAGTTACCGTGTAACTTACAATCCTATCGCTATAACAATATCCATACGATCATATCTCGAGTGTCAATACATTAACGATCGAATCTTATAATCTGGATATCAAGCTCTCTCGAAGTAACATGTTTACTCCCACTTTGCAAAGATTCACGAGAACAAGACATTCCTTATAAGAAGGCCATTTAGGATATTCGATCCCAATCATAGGATACGCGATTCCCGGACGACCAATCATGTATACTCCGCATGCTTCAGTATCATACCCAATCACTACCGCATGATCGCCCCATGGTTAGGGGAAACCTCAATAGTGTCAAAGCATGACAATCCACACCGTGATGCCATGAAGACTCCGGTCAAAAGGATAATTACACAACCGCCACATAGTGTGACACTTAATGTAAGTGGGTCGATCCCAACGTCGCATTCTCTAATACACGTCCACGTCGCATACCCAAGTGTCCCTACACTTTGATAGACGAGATCTATCCCTATCTTCTAAAAGATAGATGACATCCAATACGTGCTAGTCTGATTATACTATCAATGTCCCATTTAATAATACATAAGACTAGAGACATTTAAGTACCAACCTTGTTACAGTGATTAGTGATCTCATCAACCATAATCACTATCATGGTTTCTCTATCACAGATTGAAACTAGGGACGTTACTATATATATACAACAAATAATATGAAGACAAACAATATATAATAACATAAGTGCTTTTATTATTCATAATAAAGTTATTACATGAACTAAATAGACTGTAAATGACCCGACCCGGTCGGATCCGGTCCAACCCGATTGGGTTTAGGACACCTTTCCAACATATTTTTGACTGGGCGAGAGTTAAGTATTTCTTCATGTGTTCTTCCTTTGCTTCATACTCTCCTCTGATGTGGTTTACTACCAGTTGAGAGTCACTGTAGACCTTAAGCTGCTGAACCCCCAATTTTAGAGCTAAATTTAAGCTTGTGATCAATGCTTCATATTCTGCTTCGTTGTTGGTTGCATGAAAGTTAAAGTGCAAAGCATAAGGAAATTCTTCACCCCTTGGACTGATAAGGAGGAGACCTGCTCCTGATCCATTTTTACTAGATGCTCCATCAACGAACAACTTCCATTGGCCTGATTCTTTTGGACACATCTGCTTTTCAATAGAGATGGACTTCTCTTCTGCTAAAAAATCTGCCAAAGCTTAAGCTTTTATTGCAGTTCGTGGCCTGTACTCTAAATCATAACCTGCCAACTCGACGACCCATTTGGCTAGACGACCTGAAGTATCTGGCCTACTCAGTATATGCTTTAAAGGTTGATCAGTTAGGGCGACGACCGGATGACTCTGGAAATAAGATCTTAATTTCCTGGATGCATGGACCAGTGCTAGGACCAATTTCTCCGCATCTGAATACCTCACTTCAGGTCCGTGTAAGGCCTTGCTTGTGTAATAAACCGGCTTCTGAAGTGTCCCCTGTTGCCTTACCAAAACAGCACTGATGGCTTCATCACAAACTGATAAGTAAAGGTACAAGACCTCTCCTTCTTAGGGAGATGTCAAGGTTGGCAACTCCAACATATACTTCTTTAATTCCTCAAAAGCTTCTTGACAGTCCATTCCCCACTGAAACGGGGTAGCTTTCCTTAAGATCTTAAAGAAAGGCAATGCACGCTGTGCTGATCGTGAAAGGAATCTGTTCAATGCGGCTAGTCTCCCCGTTAACCTCTGTACTTCTCTGACGTTAGTAGGTGGCGGCATCATTCTCAGAGCGTCTAGCTTATCCCGGATTGGCTCTGATTCCGTCTTTAGAAATCATGTAAACCAGGAACTTTCTAGATCTAACACCAAACGTGCACTTCTTTGGATTCAATTTCATATAAGTACTTCGAAGTACATCGCAGACTTCTTTTACATCTTGTAAATATTGATCTAAATACCTTCTTTTGATCAGTAAGTCATCCACATAAACTTTCATGGATCTGCCGATCTGAGCACGGAAAATTTGATTGACCGCCCTTTGGTAGGAGGCACCTGCATTTTTCAGTCCAAAAGGCATGGTTACATAATAATATGTCCCGAACTCGGTTATGAAGGCCATTTTTTCTGCATCCTTAAGGTCCATGAAGATTTGAGGATACCCCTTATATGCATCCAGGAATCCAAAAATTTCAAATCCCACAGTTGAATCCACTAGCCTGTCAATTCTAGGTGAGGTGTAATCGTCCTTAGGGCAGGCTTTGTTCAGATCCGTAAAATCCACACACATTCTCCAGGATCCGTCTGATTTCTTCACCAGTACTGGATTGGCCAACCACTCTGGATAAACCACCTCTTTGACAATTCATGCTTGTTTGAGCTTTGCAACCTCTTGTTCTATGATTGAAATCCGTTCTGGTGTGAAATGTCGTTTCTTTTGATGAACGAGAGGCCTGTTCGGATCCACGTTTAAGCTATGGACTATCAATTCTGGTGATAATCCTGGCATATCATCTGTCTTCCATGCAAAAACATCCTTGTACTCTCTAAGTAAACCTATTAAAGATCTTTTATTCGGATCTGGAATCCAAGATCCTATGTTAACCACTGAATCTGATTCTTGCTCACCGACCTGAACTGCCTCAGTCTGGTCTGCCGAGATCCAGGTCTTGTCCTCCTCTGGCAGTAATTCCTCCAAGGTTACCTGTTGAACAAATTGTTTTTCACCAACTACCGACGTGTAACAACTCCTGGCTATTTCCACGTCTCCCTTAACTTCAACCGATCCGGCGTTGACTGGGAACTTCATGCTATTGTGTCCTGGAGATATAACTGCCCTTAGGTCTATGATCGTTGGTCTTCCCATGATGACATTATAAGCTGACGGTGCCTTAACAACGATGTAGTTCACCATCAGGGTCCTGCCCTTAGGCAACTTACCATAGGTTGTAGGCAATGTAATCATACCCATGGGATGGATAGGAGGGCCTGCAAATCCAAATAGAGGGGTGGATACTGGAGTTAAGCTTGAATCCTTCAACTTCATAGCTTGGAATGCCATGTAGTATAGGATATTGACAGCACTCCCTGTATCTACGCAAATCCTTTTCACTCAATTTTTATTGATGACTGCCTCGATGACCAACCCTTCATTGTTAATGACAAGTGGTAGGGAGTCCTATGGTCCGTACTTTACCTCCATTGAGACCTTTTGTCGTTTACCAGGATTCTGATCCTGATTTACGGGGTCTGCCGTCTTCACTTCCTTTTCCTGATCTGTCCTCCTTGGACCTCCAAAGATCGTGTTGATAGTGTTTACTGGACGGTTATCGATCTGACCGTCTTGATCTGGAGATGGATTTTTGGGTCTGTTCGTTATTCCTATTCCTTTCATTTTGATGAGTTCCTCTCCTGAACTCTCTGCGCCCTTTGGGCTCCTCGTTACGAGATCTATCAACTACCTCATCAAGTCTTCCTTCCATAACTGCTGCATCGATGTCCCTGATCAGTTCTCTACACGCCTCCGTGTCATGACCAACATCTTGGTGAAATTTGCAGAATTTGGTCTGATCTCTTTTTCCCTGGTCCTTTCATAGGGAATGGTGTTCTCGCTATGCCTTTGCGTTCCATAATAGCCAGAACCTGCTCCCGTGATCTATTCAACGGTGTTAGGTCTCTGTCCTGCAGAGCACATCTTTTGCCCAACCTGTCGGTTATAGGTGCCTGAACCCTATCCCAAACCGATTTACGCTTCTTGTCTGATCTCTCATCTGCCTTTCCTTTTCTGTGATCTCTTTTTTCCAACTCGCGCTTGGCACGATTAGCTTATTCACCCTGACAATGCTTGAAGGCAATTGCCAAGCACTCTTCCATGGTCCTAGGGTTTTTTCCATTTAGTTTTTCATGTAACCTCCCTTCTCGTAGTCCTGCCATGAATGAGGCTACCAAAAATCGATCATCTACATCAGCCACCTGGGTTGATTCACCATTGAACCTTTTGATGAATTGTAACACAGTCTCATCAGACTTCTGCTTGATAGTAAGCAAATGGGTACTATTTCGTTGAAACGGTCTTGCAGCAATAAACATGCTCATAAACTTCTTGGTTAAAACTATAAAACTAGTTACAGATCTGGGCGGCAACTTGTTAAACCAGTCTATGGCCCTCCCAGACAAAAGTGCAGGAAATGCTTTACACTTCATTTCATCTGGAGCATTGTATAACTGCATATGAGCTATGTATTGATGCATATGATCATAAGGGTCTTTTGTTCCATCATACGGGCTAATTTTGGGTATTTTGAAACCTCTGGGACATGGATATGGCTCGATATGCTCTACAAAAGGTGAAGCCAGATGGAATTCGTCTTCTTCATCTTCTAGCATAGCATCCAATTCAGCCCGTGCAGCCTCATCTGCTTGACGAGTTTTACTCTTAATAATTCGACAACTGGATTCCGCCACCTTCTTATGACCATCTTTTCCTTCTAGGGATGGTCGTTCTTCTTCTCCAGAATTTCCTACTTTCTCATTTCCCTTTCGTACACTTTCAAATAGGATCTGGAAATCTGCGTCCCCCATTGTTTTTAAAGCATCTACCAAGAGTTGTTTCGCCACATCCTGAGTATTTGGCTGATTTTCTGGTTGTTTTTCAAGATTACGTTCTTGATCTTGATTCAAGCTGTCTGGATCGTGTGAGGAACTAGCTAGATCTTTTCATTGTTGATTTTTTTTAGATTTCATATCGTCTACTCGGCTAATCTACCTCTAGAAGCAAAAGCAAACCCTCATTCTAGCGCCAATGATCGAACTCGAAATGAAATATACTGTAAATGGTTCTTTTGCTCTAGGATCAAAGATCGAGTAGTTTTTGTTATGGATTGAACTTAAGAAAATAAGCTGCCTACGTATCCAAATATATCTTTGGAATCAAGTCCAACCGTAGTTCAAGCGGTTATCCCCTATAATGGAGTTAATGGGTGGTTATGTCATCCACCCACGTCTCACGTCCGTATGTAACTGCTCTTTCTCCAAGATGCGTGTATTTCCGATCTGCTGCCTCCGACCAGAGACCTGCCCTGGTCTGATCCGTCTGCTTCCTCCGACCAGGGGCCTGCCCTGGTCTGATCTTGATCTGAATTGGTTTCTCGTTGAGGGGCCTCTTGAAGGTTGGCCTGCACCCAGGACTTGACCAGGGATCTTCCCTAATCGTCTGGTCTAGGTGGTCGTGTTGACTTCTAGGTCGGATATACCCCTGTCTTTTTCTGCTGGTCCGTTAGGTATACACTTGACACGTGGACATATTTGGGTCACCCCCAATCACAAAGGTTTCTTTGTAGCAAGGAACTTCAGATTGTCTATGATGGAATTTTTTGTCATATGCAAGTTGATAGCCGGTTTGGCACTATATAGACCATTATTTGAGAAATGCCAAAGTAACATGTCCGGAGAAGGGTGAGTTGAGAGCAGTTCAATAAAACCTTTTCAGCTTTGAAAGAGTTGAACACTTCCCGTACGTACCATGTAAGCTCTTCAAAGATGAATGCTTGTGTTAATGAGACTGCTCACCTTGTTGTCGGGTGGGATATAAAGGTAAGGATGGGGCTAAAAAGACAGGGCTACAAGTAGCCACGGGTCGTCATTTATCAAAACCGTGTCTCCCATGCCTACACGTCATCTCAATCCTTTTAGAAGAAGGTCTTTTCCCATAATATACCCTTCCAAATGGTTGAGTGGTGATTAGTGATTGAGGCTCCCAAAAAATCTTTAGAGTCGTAATATTTCTTTTAAGAATGTGAGCACCTCATGAATTAGTTTTATTAAGGAGACGCCATGCTTGCTTTGTGACAAGCACTAAATTGAAGCACTCGAGGTCCCGGAAGCCCAACCTCCATCTGCCTTCTTCTTGTAATAGATAGACCACGACTTCCAATGGATCTTGTCTTTTCCATTCAAAGAACTCTATGAGAATTGTCTTGTCATCTTCTCCAGGTCTATTATTAGGCTCTTTGGGAGACTGAAACATTGTATTACATATTGTGGCAATGCTTGAATACCCGACTTATTAAGGATCTCTTTACCATCTTGAGAAAGAAACTTCATTTCCAACTCGACAGTTTCTTCTGAACCCTTTCTTTGATGAAATTGAAAATTTCTGGTATGGAGTGGCCAATATCAAAAGGAAGGTCTAGTTACTTGCCTAACTCATTGCCCCGAGGTATCCTGAGTCTGGAAGAGATCTCTTTTTAGGATTGTTGATCAATATTCTTGCTAAATAAAAAAGGGGATTTTTGCAGGTTTATCTTTTGCCCCGAAAGATGCTCATACTGCTCCATTATATCCAAAATAACAAGGTATAAATGGGCAATTGCATCTGCAAAACTAGGTTGTCATCTGCAAATAAAATGTGGGTTAGCTCACAGGGATTCCGACGTCCAAAAGTAACACCATGTATAGTGGATGTAGAAGAACCTTTTCGAAACAACACAGAAAGACCCTCAGCACAAAGATTGAACAAAAAAGGAGATAACGGATCACCCTACCGAATACCTCTACTTGGCATAATTGCTGAAGATGGATGGCCGTTGATGAGAACTTGATACTTAGGCGATGACACGCAAGCCATGATCGTAGAAATTATATTTTAGGGAAAATGCATCACTTCCATTACTTATCGAAGGAATTTCCGCTCAACTATATCGAATGCTTTCATCATGTCAAGCTTTCGAGCCATGTGTTTAAGGCATCCATCTCTACCAAGTTTAATAGAATGAAACACCTCAAAAGCCGATATTATATTATCTGTTACCAACCTTCCTTTGACAAAATCATATTCACTAGGGGAAATAACCGAGTCCATGACCTTCTTCACACGATTAACCAAGGTTCGAGATAGTAGCTTATAGACTGAGTTACATAAACTAATGAGCCAAAAATACATCATCTTACTAGCCTCCTTGATTTTGGGAGTTAAGACTATGTACAGCTTATTTAGTTCTGCTATATCTGCACCTTCATTTAAGCATCTCAAAATAACATATGTCACATGTGCTCCCAAAACACTCCAATTTTTTTTTTAAAAAAAATATCATATGCATACCGTATGGACCACAAGATTTTTTTCCAAGCCAATTCTAATAGAGCCAGGCGTATTTCCAAAGATGAAAAAGGTCTTGATAGTATTTCAATGCTCCTTTTCTCAGAGGTGATTGAAAACCAAGTTTTCAGAGAGGGAGCAATTCATTCCATTGAAAGTATAATTTTTTTCTGTTGGACTTATTTCTGAGTTTTAGTGATGAGTGCCAGACTAGCTGTTATAGTGCAAAGGCAAAAAGATGTCTAGATCAAATGTATAGGTTTATTAGAGTTTGATCTTTGTATAGGTTTGATCAAACAAGCAATGTAAATGTTAGCTGGTTTATATCAGCAGACTTATCTATATCAGTAGGGTAACTAGGTCAGTAGACTAGTCAGGAACCTGCTAAAGACTGAAGGCTGAGGGCTCAAACTCAGTTAATGAAGGCTAAGGGATCAAACTTAGTAATTAAAGTCAAGGATATGGAATCAGAATTTAGGGAAGTCTGTGATGACCTAAACTGATTACATATACCTTGTGTACAAGGTCTGAGTTCCATAAGTTGAATGGTGATTGGAACTTAGTTATATGCAAAAAGGTGTAATCTAACTTCACAAATAAAAGTTAGATAATGGAAGTCAGCTGCATTGTGTTTTAAACACAGCAAAATTATGGTTCAGCTGACTGATATGTATCTCAGCAGACTCATGAACCTGCTGATACATATACCTTGATTTATTCAAGATTACATTGGAATATCACATGGATAAGAACAGCTAACAACCTCTGATTCTATCAAATAAATCAATGGTTGAGATTAAAGGGACGTTGGGATGATTCAGGACTTTATCCAATGGATACAAGTCAAAGGATGGACAGACTGCATTCTGTCAAAAAGCAGTCTGACTGTGTCAGTCCTATGAATAGTGACAGAAAGCAAGTCAAATGGGACAAAATCTGGAATGGCTATATTTGAATTTCAAATACAAGTCACAAGGACTCCTACCTATAAATAGAGGACTCCTAATTCAGATACAAGTGAAAAAACATTGATAAAAATTAAGGATCTATCTTCAGCAATCAGAATTAAATCAAGAAAAACACCTTGCTGAACCTACTGAACTTAAGGCTACTGATCCAGAGAAAATCTTCAAGTGTAATCTGTATTCAAGCTACATCAAGTTTACACACTTGAAAACTGCAGCAAGCTCGCGATCATATCTTCTGATCAAATCACAGCCATCGATCATTTACTTGATTCAATATTTCTTTTACAAGAAATCTGTTGAAGACAGTGAAGCATATCTGTGTGAAAAACTGTTGTTTGTGGTGGAGCTGGTGAAGAGGCAATCCTACCCTTCAAGGACCAGTGGAAGACTTTGGAGCAGCAATCCTACCTGTTCCTAGTTTTCAGTTTGTGAAGCCTTAGCTATTGGTGAAGGACAAACATTTTAGGGATTTTTGTAACAGTTGTCTCAAGAATCTCTCTAGTGAATTACCTTCAACATCACGGGAGAAGAGTGGACTGACATGATTAGACCACCTGGAACCACTATAAAATCTGCCTCCTTAGTTTCTGCACTTACATTCTGCATTTAGTTTATTACACACATCAACCTACTAAATCTAGCTACTGAATTCACACACACACACACACACACACTACTATGTATCTAATACTTGGTATCATATTTAACAACAAGTAATAAGGCTTAATTTTGATATAATTCCATTTGCACAAATTCAAGAAACTCACGGTCGCCAGACTCATGAGTATCAAAGAGACTCACGAGTATCGCCAGACTCTTGAAGTATCGCAGTTCTTTGAAGTTCTTTGAGTTTGTTAACTCCAAAAGTTTTAAGTGTTAAGTTTATTCACCCCCCTCTAAACTTAACCAAAGCCTTTTCAAGGGACCAACAATTGGTATCGGAGCAGTGCTTCTATTCTGAAGTAATCCTACTTGTTGTGCTTGTGAAAATACTTTGAAAACTTTTTCAAGTTACTGATTTTCAAAGCTTTGCATCATGGATAACAACCAGTATGCGAGAACTATGCTGATGTGTTCTTTAGATAGATTTAATGAGTATAAACGTCGAATGCAAGCTTATCTAGCTGCAACACATGATGAAATGATGGATGTGCTGACAGATGGACCACCGGAGATTACCAAGGCAGTAACAGTGGGTGAAGATACACAGTACATTCCAAAACCAAAAAGGGAATGGACTGCTGAAGATAGAAAGAGAGCAAATCTCAACAATATTGCTATTGATATCATATACAGAACTTTGGATAGCAATATGTACATGAAAGTGAAAGATTACAAGACTGCAAAAGAACTTTGGGACAAATTGCAATTAATTTGTGAAGGCACTGATGCAACAAGAAGAATAAAATCAGTGTGGCCAAGAAGAAGTTCCAAGAGTTCAAGATGAAACCAAATGAAACCATTGAATAGATGGAATCAAGGTTCAATGCAATCATGGATGAACTCACCTTGCTGAGTGTGAAGTATTCACAAGAAGAGATAAATACAAAAATCTTGGAAGCATTACCTGCTAAAGAAGTTTGGGAGATAAAGGTGACTGCAATAGAAGAAATGAGGAGTTTGCATGAAGAAGACACCTTCAAATTATTTTCAGATCTTAAAACTTATGAATTTAGCAAGAAGATTATACCTGTAACTGAAAAAGAAGAGCCAAAGACCACTCGCATTGGCTGCTTCACATCAAGAAGAAGCATCAGAAGGCCAAGATGATCTGCTGGATGAAATGCAAGAACAAATTGCTCTAATAAGCAAGAAAATCAGGATGATGAAAGCTGGAAAGAGTTCTCCTAGGAATTTCAATAAGAAATTCAATGAAAAGAAGAAGGATGAATCAAAGATAGATAATGATTACTTGTGCTATCAGTGCAAGAAGCCAGGACACTTCAAACCTGATTGTCCTGAGTTAAAACAGAAAAAGGAACATGATTATCTTTGATTTAACTACAAGAAACCTGGACATTTTAGACCTGATTGTCCAGACCTACTGAAGACCAAGAGCCAACAAAGAAGACATGGCAAGAAGGCTATGGTTGCTGAAGATGAATCTGGGTATGAAGTAGAGTCAGAAAAAGGAAATGAATCTGATGACACAGCACTTGTTGCTGAGATGGAAGATTATTCTTTAATGGCTAATATGGATGAAACAGAGGTGGTATACAATTTTGTATCAATAAACACTCCTGCTGGAAGTGATTGTGAATCAACTTGTGGTTCAAATCCTAAAAATTCTGACAATGAAGAAACTTTGGATGCCATCCTTAATCAACTGAGGACAATACAATCTGGTTATGAGATTGTGAAGGCTGAAAAAGAAGCTCTTCAATCAGAAGTTGAAAGATTAAATGCAGAATTAAGAATTCTCAAAGGAAAGGAAAAAGAAGTCGAGACAGAATCGGCATAAGCTCTTTGAACCTTCGTGAGTCGTTGAGTCTGGCACAACCATCTTGTTCCTCCACTGCATTCAAATCTGGAAAGCCTTATGGTGATAGAACAGGGCTTGGATTTGGAACTCAACAATCCAATAAGAGTGGATCCAGTATGGTCACTGAACCTAGTACCAGAATTAGTCCTAAGTTTGTACCTGCACAAGATCCAACTCCTAGTAAGGTTGCTGAGGCAGTAAAGCCTACTGAGAAAGCTTCAAGGAAGCAAAATCAGAAGTCAAAGAAGTCAACAACTCCTAATAAAAAGAATAAATCTAAAAATAGGACTACTGTGCCTTCTAGACCTGCTGATAGCTGACCTACTACCAAGTCTGCTGGACCACAGAAGGGTAAAAACTAGAAATATTCCATGGATAAGAATCCTAAACCCAAAAATGCAAATCATTCAAGGGATACTTATCTCAGGGGGAAAGGTAGACTGTTCCCTACTGATGATGATTGGAATATTCCTCACATCTACTGCTAGAAACAGCAAGTATAACCATGCTGCTAGGGTAAAACCTAAGCAATGAACTCAGCAGAGGACTTATACAAGACCTCATCAGGGACCTCAACAGACTCCATACTACAGGGCTGTTCCTAACAGACAGCAATTTAATGGTTATACTAATGCTTCTAACAACAGAAATCACTTTAAACAGCATTACAAACCAAAAGGCCAGAAAACATAGGTGAATCCTACACAACCAACTGTTAGAACTTATGGATGTGTGGAATACATGTATGAACAAAAGTATGACACTTTTCAAAGAAGACCTTATGGAAATTTTCCAAGGGTCATGCTTACCACTGACCATTATGGACCCAAACAGGTTTGGGTACCTAAAATGCATTAACTTTGTTTTGTAGGGTGTCTGGTACTTTGACAGTGGATGTTCCAGACATATGACAAAGAATAAGCACTGTTTGTCAAACTTTGAGACAAAGGATGGTCCTAGAGTGAATTTTGGAAACAAGAATTCACCTGGATACACAAAAGGATATGGCACACTTGTGAGGAATGGACTAACAATCAGAAATGTTGCATATGTAGAAGGACTGGACTACAACTTGCTGAGCACTGGACATTTTTGTGACATGGGATACAAAGTCACTTTTGATAAAGGCACTTGTATTGTCATTAGTGAAAGAGGTGATCAAGTTGTGTTAGCAGGAAGAAGACAACAAAACATGTACATTGTGGATTGGTCTCTGCGCAATTCCGAAACTCATGCGATTGTGCATACCAAGTCAGAACTCAATTGGTTATGGCATAAGAAGTTAAATCACTTAAATTTTGATGATATCAATCAGTTGGTGAAGAAGAAACTGGTGATTGGTTTAGCTGAGATCACATTCAAGAAGGATGCTATATGTGATGCATGTCAACAAGGTAAACAGACAAAGTCAAGCTTCAAGTCAAAGACTAAGCAATCAACTAAAAGAGTTTTGGAGCTGTTGCATATGGATCTTTTTGGACCAGTAACACCAACAAGTGTAACTGGAAAGAAATACACTTTGGTAGTTGTGGATGATTACTCAAGATACACTTGGGTGATATTTATGAACAAGAAGAGTGAAACACTTCAAAAGATGCCTGAACTTTTGAATAGATTACAAAATGAGAAAAGTTTGACAGTAGTAAAGATAAGATCAGACAAGGGTACTGAGTTTCTCAATAAAGTCATAAGAGAACATTGTGAACAAAATGGTGTACTACATCAACTTGCTGCTGCTGGTACACCTCAGCAAAATGGGGTTGCTGAAAGAAGAAACAGAACATTAAAAGAAGCAGGAAGAACAATGATTTGTGAAGCATTCTTTGCTGAAAAGATATTGAATTTGCGATTATTACAGCATGCTATACACAAAACAGAACCTCAGTGAACAAGAAGCTGCTGAAGACACCTTATGAGATTTGGAATGGAAGGAAACCTAATATATCCTATTTCCATCCATTTGGAAGAAAATGTTTTATCTTGAATCATATGGAACAAATGAAGACATTCCAACCAAAATCAGATGAAGGAATTTTCTTGGGATATTCTTCAGTCAGTAAGGCATTCAGGGTACTGAACAAAAGGTCACTGAAACATGAAGAAACAATACATGTTGTATTTGATGAACCTAAGTTCACTGGAATGGAAGAAGAAGATTCAGAACCTGCTGAGAATCAACAAGTCACTGATCCAGAATGTGTTGAAGTTTTGGAAAGATTCAATGACTTAAAAGTTTCTGATTCTGCCCCTGCTGAACACCCTGCTAGTGATACTACTGATGCAACAACTGAGGCAATTCAAGGATCTGCTGAACCCCATGTTGAAGAAACAACAGACCCTACTAAAGATGATGTTCCAGAGAATCTATCTAATCAGAATCCACAATGGTTAAGAGATCACCCTGCTGAACAAGTTATTGGCAACATACAGTAAGGTGTGAGGACTAGAAGACAATTAGAAGCAATGCTTACTTGTTTTCTATCTCTAATAGAACCTAAAGTTGTTGAAGAAGCAATTTCAGATCCAGATTGGATAATTGCTATGCAAGAAGAATTGAATGAATTTGAAAGAAATCAAGTTTGGACACTATTGGAAAGGCCTAATCATGCAAATATAATTGGTACAAAATGGGTATACAGAAACAAATTGGATGAATCTTGTACCATTGTAAGGAATAAGGCCAGACTAGTAGCAAAAGGCTATTCTCAAGTAGAAGAAATAGATTTTGATGAGACATATGCCCCTGTTGAAAGATTGGAAGCTATCAGATTATTTTTGGCATATGCTGCTTATAAAAACATCAAAGTATATCAGATGGATGTCAAGAGTGCATTTTTGAATGGCATTCTAGAGGAGGAAGTGTATGTTCAGCAACCTCCTGGATTTGAAGTTAAAGATCAAGAATATAAAGTGTATAGACTCAACAAAGCACTTTATGGTTTGAAACAATCACCAAGAGCATGGTATGAGACTCTATCTCAATTCTTGATGGACAATGGTTTTACAAAAGGCACCATTGATAAGACTTTTTCAGAATCAATGAAGGTAACAGCACCCTGCTGGTACAAATTTGTGTTGATGACATAATTTTTGTTTCTGAAAATGAATTGCTTTGTGAGAAGTTTGCAAATCTGATGAAAAGTAAATTCCAAATGAGTATGATGGGAGAAATGAACTACTTTTTGGGATTGCAAGTCAAACAGATGAAAGATGGAATCTTCATTCATCAAACCTAGTATACCAAAGAGCTACTGAAGAAATTTGGAATGGAAAACAGCACCAAAGTATCAACTCCTATGAGTACAAACATCAGATTGGATGAAGATAAGGAAGGCAAAAATGTTGATCAGACTTTATACAGAAGGATGATAGGCGATCTCAGTGCACCTTCTTGCCAAAGAGACTGATATATCCTTTGCTGTAGGTGTTTGTGCATAATTTCAATCAAAACCTAAAGAAAGTCATTTAGGTGCAGTCAAAAGAGTTCTCAAGTATCTAAAAGAGACTTTAGGAGTAGGAATATGGTATTCAAAAGATGGAAGTTTCAAGGTTATATCCTACTCAGATTCTGACTATGCTGGATGCAAGATTGATAGAAAAAGCACCACAAGAACCTGTCAGTTAATGGGAAATAGACTGGTTTCTGGTTTAGCAAGAAATGCAATTCTATATCAACTTCCACTCTGTGGTCGAATACATTGTTTCTTTGGAAGTCTCTTTGTGCACATGTACTTTGGTTAAGACAACAATTAAGGGATTATGGAATTGAAGAAAGAGAAATTCCTATAATGTGTGACAACACAAGTGCAATTGCAATCACAAAAAATCCTGTTTTGCACTCAAGAACCAAGCATATTGATGTGAGACATCATTTTATAAGAGATCATGTTGAAAAGAAAGATGTGGTGGTTCTTTATATCCCTAATGAAGATCAACTTGCTGATATTTTCACTAAACCTTTGGATAGTGAAAGATTTGCTAAACTAAGGACTGAACTTGGAATTATAAAATTTGACTAATAATCAGCAATGTACTGGAATTCACCAAGGGGATTAGTCTTTGCTATGTTGGGTGAGCTCACTTAGCAGACTAGTCATTGGTATCAACAATTCCATGTACTTATGTTTGGACAATTGAGCAAATGAAGTTGCCAAGGGGATTGGTCTTTATCCTGTTGGGTGAGCTCACTTGACAGATCAGTCATTGGTATTAAACTTCATCTTGTATTATCAATTGAACAAAACAAGGAGTAATAGAAGATCAACAGAGTTACACTGTCAGCAGGCTGCTGAGCCAAGTCTGCTGATGACAAGGCTGCTGAAGGAAACGTTACTCAGT
This sequence comes from Gentiana macrophylla, assembly GCA_026214975.1. Taxonomy (NCBI): domain Eukaryota; kingdom Viridiplantae; phylum Streptophyta; class Magnoliopsida; order Gentianales; family Gentianaceae; genus Gentiana; species Gentiana macrophylla. Next base: position 46,640,965 of record CM047806.1, read on the forward strand.
CAAACTTACAAAAGTCAAAAGTAAATGGCGGGATATTTAATTCCTATTTATAACCGCAGTTAACACGATCTAACGGTTACAAATCGTTATGAAAAGTAATGGGCCACGTGTCATGACAACATTCACTCAAATTTAATCGTGGTTAAAACCATCATGCGTGCTCGACGCGATTACATCTACTTCTGTCTATATATACAGACCATTACACAGAAGATATTCACAACTCTCAATCAGCAAATTTCTCTGAAGTTGCTTTGTGTGAACACAGATTTGAGCATTCTCTTCTTCATCTTTTTCATTTATCATGGCACCAAAGGATGATGTTCATATTGGCACCAGTCAAAGTGTGAGAGGTTATGTCAATGACTGTAACTCTACTGACTTAGCCATTAACATTGGACGGAGAATCAGACGATTTGCTGGGTTGGAAGGTATTATCAACAGAAGATTGCAAAGAATTTCATATATTAATGTACTGGAATTCTGGAGAAACTTTGTTATACATGAAGGTAGAAAGGCCTTCACTACCACTGTGAATGGAAGAGAGATAGAAATTTCCTCAGACCTGTTGAGAGATTTATTTCATTTTGCACCTGGAAATGATGCTCCCACTAATCCAGAGGCAATGAATCTACCAAGGATGAAGTTTGTGGATCAAATAAAGACCAACGATGCTATACCTTCAAGTTTAGGCATTAATGCGAAACATATTGGATATGAGTACAATCTGCTGAGCAAATTAATGGCCAAAACTATTTTGGGATTTGTTGGAAGTCTAGATACACTGTCTGGACCCAAAATAGACTTGATGATCATCATCTGCAGGAGTATGAAGTTTGATTGGGCTGGTTTTCTTGTACACTACATGAAGAAGGTGTTCACTGAAGATAGAAATGGTATAAGGAAGTCCAAGGTCAAGCCCCTAGGTCTACTGATTCAGACTCTATTGAATCACTTTCAGATACCTGATATTTCATCTGAAAAGATCAATCAATCCAGATTCAAGCCAGAGGTTACCACTCCTATCCCTGGTCTGGATGATGATGAAGAAGGTGTTGATGAGGCTGCTGACAGTGATGATGATGGTGATGATGGTGAATGCTGGTGGTGAGCAGGTTAAGAAAACTGTCAAGCCTGCTGCACCAAAGAAGTTTACTGAGAAAAGAAAGGCTGCTGATACAAGGAAAATCACAGAAATATTAAAGCCTAAGAAGACAAAGAAGCAGTCAGTTGAAGTTATTTATTTAAATGAAATCACAAGAAAGAGGAAAGCTGCTGAAGTTGAAGAAGAGCACCTTTCCAAAAGAATGAAAGAGATTTCCAAAAAGAAGAAACATGGCAAAGGTAAACAGTTGAAAGTTTTGGAGGCTCAAAGAGAACAAGAAGAAGTAGAAGAAGAAGGAGAGGCTATTGAGGCTGTGCCCTTAACTATTGTCAAGCCTGCTGAGGATGTAGAGGTTGTTTCTGAGCAACCCGCTGGAGAGTCAAACCAGACTACTGACCCTGAGCCTGCTGTAGAAACTGTTGAATCCTCACCTGCAAAGGCTGCTGAGCCTACTGAAACTGCACAAGTTGTTGTTGAGCAACTTGTTGAAGAGCCACAACCAGACTCATCGAGTCCTGCACTGCTTTGTGGAAGTGGAAAAGTTGGTACAAGACCCTGCAAGTCCTGCAATAGTTCAGGGGGAAGAGCAGTCTGCTGCTAACCCTGCTGATGAGCATATAAGTCAGGGGGAACCAAGTGTGGTACATATGGAGGTAGTAGGGACTAACATACAACCTGAGCAACCTACTAACCTATAAGCATCTGTGGAAGAAACTCTGAATTTACTTATTGAGACCTTTGGAGGTCAGCAAGGTACTGAAACAGCTCCCAGAAGGTCATTCATGCCCTTTGAAAGACCAGAGAAAAAGAAGAAAGAAGGGTATGTTGATCCAAAGCTCCTGTTGGTGGCTGATTATTTCCAATGGAAGTTTGGATTTTATAAGAGACAAAAGCCAGCTGCAGAACCAATGACAGACTTTGAAGAATGGGCTTTTGGAATGTTGGGAGTGGAAAATTTGTTAGATCTGATTGATACCTCTCTATTGCAATCAAGGCTGATAGATCTTTTTTATGAACAACAGAAAGAAGAGGGTATCAAGTTCAGGGATCCAAGAGATGATAGTGATGACTCATCATCTTCTGATTCTGGAGGTGATCATCCATCAGGTCCAGGAGGAACCAGTGGAACTGCAATGATTATTGAACCAAGTGTAGGGCAGTTTACTGGTGATGGACAGTCCACTGAGAGACAGTAAACTGGACAAATGGATGAGGATTTTGAAAATCTCACCATGGATGAACTGGAGGCACAAATCAATGAGGGAATATCTATTGGCGCAAATAGGATGGTTGGTGAGATAGATGATTTATTTGTTGTTGAACTCATTGAACAACTTTGAGGATCGTGCAGAATGTAGATTTGGATGAAGAGAGGGTTACTGACCATAGTGAACCAGATGTCAATTTTGAAGATTCAATTCAATATCAAGACTGGGTTGACACTGAGGACACCTTAACCAAAACTGCAAATTTTCTGAGAAGGATTGCTGACATTGGGGAATTTCAAAAAAAGAACATGGATGTATTCCCTGACTAGGTTGCTATGGCACAAATTGCACCAGAACCAAGGAAAGAAGTGGAGGTACATGTTGCTGATGATCAAACAGCACCTGGACACAGGTTGGAACATGAGGTACAAGCTGCTGAGGTACAAACAGCACCTGGACAAAGGTTGGAACAAACTTTGGGTTTGGAGGAAACCCCTGCTGTTGTTGTTGAAGAGGTTGCTGTAGTGGAGCCTACTGAAGGAGACAAGACCACTGTAGGTAAAGATGGTCAACAGTCTGCTGATGTTGATGAGGATGAGCAACTGTTGGACTATGACTACAGTGATGAAGAATTTCAAATGCCTGAAGAAGAATCTAATGATGACGAACCAGTGATTGAAGAACCTGCTATTGATCCTATCTTGGAGGAGTACCAAGGACCTCACCCTGCTGGAAGGGATATGAGCTATGCCTTGGTGATCAGCAGTCATAGGCAACAATACAATATAGAAGAGCTCTTTGATGGAGTCATTGGAGGAATGATCGGTGGGGTACCAAAGACATGTCTGGATGAGTTGAGGGCTGTCAGGAATGACATGACACAGTTAAGAACTCAACTTGATAGACATGAACAAAGATTTGAAGAACTGATGAACATGGTGGATTACAATAGAAAGTCTACTGAGACAGTTGCTTCAAGCTACACATCTACTCAGTATGCCATTGCTGATCTAACACACGATGTGAGGGGAATTAAACAGGGCAATACACTGAAAGAAAAATTCTTGAAAGATCAACTTAACTCCTTTCATCAGAAGTTAGATAACCTTGTTGAGGTACATAGACCTGCTGCACCTACTGTTGCACCTCAACCTGCTGTACTGGATCCTAAAATTACTGAGAGGATAACCCTGCTGGAGCAAACACTGCAAAAAAGGATCACTACAATAGGCACTAGGACTGAAATTATTGAAAATCAGATGACCAATCTAGTGTTGACTCAGGAGAGTGTGCATGGCTTGCTGTCCCGTTTTGTTGATGATGTCAATAAGGGGGAAGAGAGCCAAACAGCAGTAGCAAAAGTGGCTGCTAGAATTTTTGCCAAGAAAATATGGGAAGATGATACTAATGCATTTAGGGAATCTGCACCTGGCAGACTTCCACTCACTGATGATCTTCTCAAACAATACAAGAAAGTATACTACAACAGAAGGAGACCTTATCATGACAAGGGATTTCATGAAGGTTTAAACTCCTTTCTGAGCTTAAAATTTTGGGAAGCAAGAGTTAAAGCTATGAGGGCTTCAAAGAGAGGTGGAAGAGGTGGAATAGGTGGTAGAGGTGAAAGGAGTTTGCCTACCACAAATGCAAATGAGTCACTTAATGAATTCAAGGAAGTATACATGCGTTTGGGCTTTAGAGTACATCAGATAAATCTTACTCTACTAGAAGCATGGCATTGGTGGAAAGAAGTGAATCCTCACATTAACTTCTCTCTCATTGAAAATGAATGGATGAGAGAAATGATCATGGAAATAAGAGCTTATCAAGAACAAGCAGAAAAAGCAAGAGAAGAAAGAGAAAGGAGACAGTAGATCAGCATACTTTATATGTTTTATCACTTGCTGATTCTAGACTGTAATAACTTTGAACACATGATTATAATGAAAGATGACTACTTGTTCTGTTTTTGTTTTTAATCTTTTTGCTTTGCTGTTAGGAGAGGGTATTAGCATTATCACCAAAAAGGGGGAAATTGTTGGACATATTTCTGAGTTTTAGTGATGAGTGCCAGACTAGCTGTTATAGTGCAAAGGCAAAAATATGTCTAGATCAAATGTATAGGTTTATTAGAGTTTGAACTTTGTATAGGTTTGATCAAACAAGCAATGTAAAGGTCAGCTGGTTTATATCAACAGACTTATCAATATCAGTAGGGTAACTAGGTCAGTAGACTAGTCAGGAACCTGCTGAAGACTGAAGGCTGAGGGCTCAAACTCAGTTAATGAAGGCTAAGGGATCAAAGTTAGTAATTAAAGTCAAGGATATGGAATCAGAATTTAGGGAAGTCTGTGATGACCTAAACTGATTACATATATCTTGTGTACAAGGTCTGAGTTCCATAAGTTGAATGGTGGTTGGAACTTAGTTATATGCAAAAAGGTGTAATCTAACTTCACAAATACAAGTTAGATAAAGGAAGTCAGCTGCATTGTGTTTTAAACACAGCAAAATTATGGTTCAACTGACTGATATGTATCTCAGCAGACTCATGAACCTGCTGATACATATACCTCGATTTATTCAAGATTACATTGGAAGATTACATGGATAAGGACAGCTAACAACCTCTGATTCTATCAAATAAATCAATGGTTGAGATTAAAGGGACGTTGGGATGATTCAGGACTTTATCCAATGGATACAAGTCAAAGGATGGACATACTGCATTCTGTCAAAAAGCAGTCTGACTGTGTCAGTCCAATGAATAGTGACAGAAAGCAAGTCAAATGGGACAAAATCTGGAACGTCTATATTTGAATTTCAAAAACAAGTCACAAGGACTCCTACCTATAAATAGAGGACTCCTAATTCAGATACAAGTGAAAAAACATTGATAAAAATTAAGGATCTATCTTCAGCAATCAGAATTAAATCAAGAAAAACACCCTGCTGAACCTACTGAACTTAAGGCTACTGATCTAGAGAAAATCTTCAAGTGTAATCTGTATTCAAGCTACATCAAGTTTACACAATTGAAGACTGCAAGCAAGCTTGATCATATTATCTGATCAAATCTACACGAATCGAATCATTTACTTGATTCAATCTTTCTTTTACAAGAAATCTGTTGAAGACAGTGAAGCATATCTGTGTGAAAGACTGTTGTTTGTGGTGGAGCTGGTGAAGAGGCAATCCTACCATTCAAGGACTAGTGGTAGACTTTGGAGCAGCAATCCTACCTGTTCCTAGTTTTCAGTTTGTGAAGCCTTAGCTATTGGTGAAGGACAAACATCTTAGGGATTTTTGTAACAGTTATCTCAAAAATCTCTCTATTGAATTACCTCCAACATCACAAGAGAAGAGTGGACTGATGACGGTTAAAATATACCTATTTATGTCATCAATTCTAACCTTAAATCGGAGTTAATTATATATATTTCTTATTAAATCACTTGTTTATATTTATTATTTAATGTTAAGTGATTATTAATATGATTTTTTGGTATTTAGCTGTTTTTATTATTAAAGACCAATTTATTGTGCGATAAATGCTGATTTTGTAGATCATGATAAATCGGGAGGATAAATGTCATTCAATCAGTGAATCTCAAGATAATAAGGAAGAAAATCGGAGCATTAATCAAGGGATAAGTTAGAGAAATCGACAAGACGGAAGAATGCAAATGGGAGCAAGTTAGACGAAAACGCATTTAACATGTGCAAAAAAAGAGGCTCGGTCGACCGAGCCACTTCATTCGGTCGACCGAGGGTTGATGTTAGGTCACCCGAAGCTTATCCAGAAGAAAACGCGTGTATATCTTCTAGATCCTTCCTAGGTCGGCTATAGCCTCTATATAAGCAGCAGCTACGAAATTGAGAAAAAACCACCAACCTACAAAACACAATACTACAATACTTTTAGTTTATCAATATAGTTCTTTTTATTTTATATTATGTTGCTTCATCACGGAGGCGATGGATTCATCGATTAGAGATTGCATTAAAGGATCGGAGGACCCTCCGCTCTACGAGGTAATGTCTATCCAAATATGTCGCTTTTATTCGTAGATCTATTTTATTTCGTTATGGAGTAGTCGTTTGTGTATTGATTTCGTGATGTAGTTAATTAACAAACCCATATTCATGTAGATCTAAGTCGTACGAAGGCGTTTTATGAGCAAATTCTAGAGTCACCGGTCTAGATCTACCACGGTCTATATGGTTAGATCTAGCCATCAAGATTCTAGTAATTTTCTGTGAACGACTTCGGCTACGTCGTGCTTTCTGTTTTTTCATATACACATGTAATATATCTGGCCAATTTCTTACATCGTTCTCGTAAATTAATATGATATATTGTGAAAATTGCCATGTTAAATAGGACATAAGTTAGCCGATCGTTTAGGAGGTGTGCCAACCTGTCCACGGTGGTTGCCTAGACGAGGTGACGATTTTAGATCGGCATCCCTAGTTTGGTATAGCATGCTTGTTATATGATGTTCTATCCTGTCCAAGGAAGGATTCGTAATTAAGCATAAAGATCTTCTATCCGTTCACGTAGTAGATCCAGTTTAGGGGATAGCTCCCGTAGCTAAAATATAATCAACCTTAATGTCTTTCTTGTCTCGGCTTAGATATACGTATATGGGGGAGTAATTACTACTAGCGTAATCAATACCGTTTGTTAGAGTCTTATAAAACCATAAAAGTAAGTGTTTTAGTGTCTCTTTTATCGTATTGTTAGTCTTTGTGTTTTCTATCGTGTCAACCTTTATTTCTACGTTATTGTTGGTCGGAGACCGCCCTTTAATCTATTTTTAGTTTAATAACGTTGTACTTGTTTAAGCCGAGTCTCTGTGGGATCGACCTCGACTCCATCTAGCTATACTACGATTGAACCTAGTTCTCTTTCTAGTAGGTTATTTAGGTATCGAGTTATTTTTATAACTTGACCGTCATCATGGACTGACAGGATTACACCACCTGGAACCACTATAAAATCTGCCTACTTACTTTCTGCACTTACATTCTGCATTTAGTTTATTACACACATCAACCTACTAAATCTAGCTACTGAATTCACACACACACACACAACTAAGTATCTAATACTTGGTATCATATTTAACAACAAGTAATAAGGCTTAATTTTGATATAATTCCATTTGCACAAATTCAAGAAACTCACAATCGATGAGACTCATCAAGTATCGCTAGAAAGCACTCAAGTTCTTGAGTTTGTTAACTCCAAAAGTTTTAAGTGTTAAGTTTATTCACCCCCCCTCTAAACTTAACCAAAGCCTTTTCAAGGGACCAACATTTTCGAAATAACCTGCGGCAATAAGCTTTTGGTCATGCAAATCAGTAACGGATTGGCCATGGTCATCACGCAAAACTGGTATTGAGTTTCTCTCCTTTCTGCCCGAAGCTCGGTGATGAAATAATGATGTATTTTTATCTATATGCACTAGCCAATCGGATTTGCCTCACACCCTTAAATATTCTTCATCGAGCACAAGAGTACGTGCAATCTCTTTTAGAAGATTCTTCTCTTTTACAGCATTGTAATTATCACTCAGAGAATTCTCTTCCAAATGATTATTTAAATCTTTCAGTCGTGAAGAGATTTCCCCATATTTAATTTTGGTCCACTCATGAAATTCACTTCTTAGTCGAATAATTTCAGATTCCAGGTTATGACCATTTTAGATTCAAACCATGTCTCCAAGCTTGCATGAATTAGTCATGCTAAGAAATAGACTATTATGTGTTGTATTTTCTGTGACATGTGTCACTTCTATAATGTGCCAAGTGTGTAGCTCATAGAAAGACATATGTTTAGTCATGCCTATATTATCTTGTACTACACTATCAGAAAATCCAATGAAAGATTTCATTCTCCCAATGCATACATCTTTATGTTTTCTTGGTATCAGAGCATAGGTGTGTCAATGGGCACCACCGGATCTCTGGCAACTTGAAGCTAAAAAAATAGAGCTCCTGGCAGCTCAACCTCACCAGCAACGCCACTCCAACATGCTTTTTTAACCATATCCTTCATTGCAGCAACGGTCCTTAGTCAAACTCAAACTACAAGACTCAACTTCGGTTCTTCAGCTTCAGGACTAAATTTCCCCTTCTTCTCCGATGGAGTTGCCACTGGAATACAAGTCATGAGCTCAGGTATTCTTCCACTGAACACTTAAGCTGGTCCATACTTTATTAGACCATAATCTCCGTATGCAAATCTAAGAACTTCCATGTCCGCATCTTCATTTCTTGGTTCTGTAAGTCCGAATCCAACATCTCCTCTTTTACATCCACCTTTTTCCAACAATGTAAACCAAACATGCACTGTAAACTAGACCGGAGTAACTATCTTTTGTGGTGTTATACCGTTTTGCCTATTATACGAGGGTATAAGCTAGAAGACCATATGTTTAATCATGTTCCTATCTTGAATGACCCTCTACAAAGCTCAACCCTTCCTAATCCCACACTTCAGTTGATGAATGAAGACTGGAATACCAAATATAACTTACTAATGGGATGGCTTCTTGGATCTATGACAGAACAGGCCTTAAGTGAAGTCATTGGTTGTGTGACTGCACATGAAATTTGGACTACTCTTGAATCTCTCTTCAACAGTAGATCTGAATCAAGGATGTTGGGGTATAAGGATGCTCTATCTAGAGCCTCAAAAGAGTCAAAATCTATGTCTGATTATCTGGCACAAATGAAATCTTACTCAGACAATTTGACTATTGCAGGCTACCCTATTACCAAATTTGAACTCATTTTGGCTACCTTAGAAGGTTTGGATAGGGACTATGAGTCTACTGTTGTGAATATTACATCTAGGGTTGGGTCAATGAGCTGGAAGGATGTCCAATCCCAACCGATAACCCATGAAAGACTTATATCTAGATATTCATGAACTGGTCCTACTGCAAATATGGCTCAAGGACAACAAATTAGGGCCAATTCCTCATATGGTAGCTCTGGAGGAAGATCATCTAATCGGTAGGGTAATGGAGGAAAAGGCAGAAACGACAAAGAAAGAGGAAATAAAGGAAGAGGCAGAGGTGGAAATGGAAGAGAATCTGGAGGGTATTGTATTCCAATTGTGTGGGAAAACTGGTCACGTAGTGATCTCTTGTTGGCACAGATTTGAGGAAGACTTTATCTTTCCTAGTAACATGTCTGGTGGTGATAAAAAAACAAGCCTCTGCCTATGTTGCTTCACCACAATCAGTTGGGGATTCTGCCTAGTATAGGAATTATGGATAGTGGAGCTTCAAATCATCTCACTGTTGATCTTACAATCTCCACCTCAGTTCAGGTTATAATGGTTCTGAAACTTAGCTGTTGGAAATGGTGAGAAGTTGCCCATTCTTCATACTAGTCTAAGCTACTTCCCTACACAATGTCCACACACCACCTTAACATTGAAAAACAACCTACATGTTCTTCTGATTACAAAAAAATTAATTAGCTTGCCCAAATTTCTTTATGATAATCACATTTTTGTTGAATTCACTCATTTTTCTTTTTATATGAAGGACAAAACAACAAGGACATTGCTTCTACAAGGAAATCTCAAGGATGGGTTGTATCAGATCATGGTTCCAAATGAGACCCTTCACTTCATTTAAGACTCCTCAGACTGTCCCTATCTCTCTAAATGCATATTTGAGTACTGTTAATCTTAATAAGGATCCTAATGTTTGGCATCGACATTTAGGACATCCTTCTAGACAGATTTTGAATCAGATTTTACAGTCTTATAATGTTGACTTGAATGATCAATTAAATTTCCGTGATGCTTGTCAGTTTGGTAAGGGCATGACATTCCCTATTTGAACTCTGAATCTCATGCTGATAATGTACTTGACTTAATTCACTCTGATGTTTGGGGTCCTGCCCCTACTAAAACTATTTTTTGTTTTTCATATCATGTTCACTTCATTGATGATTGGTCTAGATTTACTTGGATCTTCCCTTTAAAGTCCAAGTCTGATGTTTATCATGCTTTTATTCAGTTTCAAAAATTAGTTGAAAATCAGTCTGGTGTTAAAATCAAATGTGTACAGTCAGACTAGGGAGGAGAATATAGGAGTCTTGAAAACCACCTTAAGGATCATGGCATACTTTGTAGACATCCCTGTCCTCATGCTCACCAACAAAATGGTAAAGCTGAAAGAAAGCACATGCACATAGTTGAATTGGGGCTTAAACAGATGGCACAATCCTCACTTCCACTTAGATTTTGGTGGGACAGCTTTCTTGAAGCTGTTTCAGTGATCAGTATCCTTCCGACACATGTCCTACAAAACAAGTCACTATGTGAAGTTCTATACAACAAGAAGTCTGATTACGAATTCCATAATGTTTTTGGATGTGCGTGTTTCCCTCATTTGAGACCTTTATTTCCCACCAAATTTAGGTATCATACCAGTAAATGAACTTACTTGGGTGTCAGTCCTAAACATAAAGGTTACAAGTGCTTGTATATATGGGAGAGTTTTTATTACAAGAAAATGTGGTGTTTAATGAAAATGAGTTCCCATTTAAGAAAGGGTTCACTCAAGGGACTATAGAGAAGTCCATACTGATCCTGCACTCCTCATCTCACTTCCCCTTCCTGTTACCGTTCTCCTAATCAAGAACTATTGTTTGATACTGCTGCATCTAAGAGAGGAATTGTAGAGCAGGATGTTTATGTTCAAACTTCTGCACAACATAAGGTACAACATTCTTCTCCGAGTTTCTTTTTTTTCCTGATTTACACACACAAAGCTCTAGCCTTACAAACATACCACCACAAAGTCCAAGTGCCAACACACACAGTTCTAATCACAGTTCTCAATCCACCACTGATGAAAGATCTGTGTAAAGCCAAAATAATGCTGCTGAACCTGTACAACACACACAGCTAATCCAGGGTCACCTTATGCAAACTAGATCTAAGAGTAACATATTTAAACCTAAAACATATTCTGCTCAAATTCAGTCTACCATCCTTTCTAATCACCTTTATGAACCAACTATAGTTTCATAATATTTAACCTTTACTGAATGGAGACAGGATATGATCACAGAGTATGAAGCTCTACAAAAGAATGGGACCTAGACACTTGTTCCACCACTAAGAAATCAAAATCTTGTTGGAAGTAGATGTGTGTTTAAGTTGAAACTGAAGCATGATGGAACTGTGTTGAAACAAAAAGCTAGACTAGTGGCTAAGGGTTTTCATCAAACCTATGGGTTATATTTCACTGAAACCTTTAGCCTTGTTGCCAAAGCATCGACTATCAGAGTTTTTCTAGCCCTAGCTGTGAATCTGAACTGGCATATTCACCAAGTTGACATAGACAATGCATTTGTGAATGGTCCCCTATCTGAATATGTACAAATGCATCAGCCTGAAGCTTTTATTGATAAAGAAAGACATCACTATGTTTGCAAGTTGCAAAAATCACTCTATGGCCTTAAACAAGCTCCTAGAGCTTGGTTTGGTGCTCTCAAATCTCAGATGGTGCAGTGGGGATTCCATCAATCAGCAGCATATTCATCTGTGTTCATTTTGAAAATTGGGAAAAATCTTTTATATGTACTAGTTTATGTTGATGACATCCTTGTAACAGGTGATTCCAAGCCTCTAATTCAGAAGTTTATCCAAATGCTCAACTCACGGTTTGCTCTCAAATATCTAGGATCAGTGTCACATACTACACAAACAGTTGCTTATCCAGAACCTAATTTCTGATGTAATGAATATCAACCTCAATGTGTTTAGTTCAAGCATGATACATAGGATTTTGAATTAGTCACACTTCAGAAGCAAACTAAATATGGTTGTTGTGCCCACGTTTAGTTTGAGGTGGGATGTTAAGAAATAGACTATTATGTGCTGTATTTTCCGTGACATGTGTCGCTTCTATATGTGCCAAATGTGTAGCTCATAGCAAGACATGTCTCTAGTCATGTCTATATTATCTTGTACTACACTATCAGAAAATCCAACGAAAGATTTTATTCTCCCAATGCATACATCTTTCTGTTTACTAGTCATTAAATTCATCATCTAATAGCCACATAATCTCATATCTAGAGAGACATTTCCATTTTGATTTTGTTTCAAATTAAGGTTCTTCTGGTGTTAATAATATAGGAGTGGTCAGAATGATAGATAGACAAGCGCTTTACACTGTGCTGAGAAAAAAATACCTTCCAATCTACATTTATAACATCTTGATCTAGAACAACTCGCGTGGTTGCATTGTCCTGATTATTACGCCAAGTGAAATTGGAACCTTCGTATCTTAGGTCAAATAATTCACACTCTAGCAAAACCATACGAAAAGCTGGCATTGCAGATTAAGAAGTCATGTGGTCATTGTTGTTCACAAGAGTAAAGTATTTCGTTAAAATCACCCATTATGCACCACGGAAGCGAATGCGAATCATTAAGTTTTTTTCAATAAACTCCATGAGTTCCGTCTCCAAGATGAATTTGGATGCCTGTAAAATCTCGTAAACCTCTATGGAAGGACATCCGGTTGATCAACCTTTGCATCAATGTGGCCGGGAGAAAATTATGCAAGGTTATTATGATATCTAATGACCCTGGGAGAGCTAGGCCATCACTTTTTTCTTTAGGCTCTATTTGGTTTGAAGGAAACAAATGGAAAAGAAAAGAGAGGATTGCGACCGCAGAGAAATGAGGGAGAAGGAATGATTTCAAATTCTTTTTATAGTGTTTGGATTGGACAGAGGAAAATGAAAGGAAATATTAAAAAAGTGTTTGGATCCTTAAAAAAAAAGTGTTTGGAAAAATTAAAGAAAAATAAAAGAAATACTAAAGTCATATTTAAACTTCCACTGGTGGCTAAAAAGGGATGTCCAAGAATGATGGATACGCTCGGATCCTCGGGAATATCCACAACTGTAAAATCAGTAGGGTAATGAAATCGTCATATACTAACCTTACATTTCTCCAACCGGCCCGAGATTATCTCAACATGGCGGTCAACAAACCGCATCCTTCCGGCGCTGTTCATCTCGACAAGAAAACCTGCCTTCAAGCTAAGTGATAAAAGAATCACATTGATGCTTGAGACAGAATTGCACAAGGCTAACCCTAAAGATATGTCATTAATTAACACAACTAACCTAAAGCTACCAGGATCACCTAGCTTCTCAACCTCCTTAAGGCTTGAGGGTACCTCATCATTTGAAGGTTTAGATGCCGGGAAATATTCTGACTCAGAATCAAAAAAAAAATCTCTATAATAGGAACGGGATACTTACCTCGCCTCCACCTCTGGTAGTCCTCCAGGCTAGATTCTCTAGCTTTCCTGGCATCATCAGCTTCACCATTTACCCTATTTTCTTTCCTTTCACTCTGACTCGACCTCTTCCTCGATGTTCCAATGTGAACCGAGAGTGGCTTGGCATCATACATGAACTTTTTCATAGGTGGCATTGTGAAATTCTCGGAATATGCAGAAAACCCAACTATGCATAATCATGTGTTGTTTGTACGAAAGCCTGCAACACAAACAGAATAAAAACAAAAGCACGGTTAGCAACTTTCACTTTAGCAAGGTGTTAACCCAATTGCTGCGGACCTACTGAATAAAACTAATAGAGAATAACATAGAAACACTGAAGGCTCCCAGAACCCAGTTTCCTGGCCTTGCCGCGGCAATAACGTCTTTGATGTGTCTAGGCAAGGATTCTTTTTTCTTGTGGCAAACAACGACACAGACTTTGCAGAAATGACTTTATACTTATAAAATAAACAAAATAAAAACACAAAACAAAATCCTAACCATACTTTAGCAATTCTAATTGAGAATTTGACACACATCCCCAGCAACGATGCCAAAAACATTGATCGCTTGTAACTCGCTTCTACTAGCAATAGGACTAGGTCCATCTCAGTATAGCAAACGAGTAAGGCTCAATCGAACATAGACATTGGAAGTTCATGAAATAAACTTACTAAGGCATGGCTAAGAAGAGAAAGAGTGGTCGTTGACCAAAAAGGAAAACAAAAAAACAATTATCCCTTCCATCTCCTGCTAATCTTCCTAACTTGGATTTAACTAATCAACCATGACTAACCACTCTTTAATTTCCCAATAATCCAGATTCGTAAGTTTAATATTATTAAGCTATGGATACTATCCACTAATCTTGTCTTGCTTCTTATTGATTAGACAACAGACGTCTATGTGCAGTTAACCTACCTTAGTCAGTATTAACATCACACGCATTAAGAATTAAGGATGCCGGTGGTGAACCGAAATTGATGTGATCGAAGATAAGACGTTGTGTCTTGGAGTCTATTTATTTTCTCATCTATACCACATTCTTTCCATGACAAATTTTAGTACACTTTATTAGTATTTATTAGGTTTTTTTATTTTTATTATTTAATTTTTGTCCCATATCGGCTAGGAGTTGTTTTATTTATTTCATTGAGATAAATATATTTTATTTGAAACTTTTTAGATTTGGTGAGTTTTCTCACGTTGGTGGATTCCAAACGAGACTTATCAAGGTTGTGAGCGAACCTTGTGGGTGTCTATATATAACAAGGTTTTTGGTTACGGGTTAGCCAAGTGTCAATGTGCTCGTCTTATTGGTACCTTCAGTCAAGTCCTCGGCCAGTTTCGGATCTGATTCATTTACGGATCACATCAGAAACCCTTCCTAGGTAGCCACCGAAAATGGTTGGCAGTAACTAGAAATTGATTAACTACGTCCTAACTAGCACTTTAACAATGTTCCTTAATTCTAATTTACGATGACGAATACCAGACTGGCCAGATATGACACACGTAAGTTAACCCTGAAAATCAGACGTAGTTGGTGTCGAACCCTCAGAATAAGAGCATTTAGGTTGCCTCGCCGCATTGGTCAAGACCGCATTCACGGCGAGTGCGGCGAATCCAATATTATGGGTTTACATATTACCATTATGTTTTTACTAGTAAATTACAATGCGTTAATCATGCAGGTTAGTTAACCTACATTAAAAATGGAGTCTAGCTTGATCAACTCAAGCTAGTTGATTGCTTGGGGAGGAAGGGAATAAAAGAAACTTGCAAAAACTCAAGAAAACTTTATTTGATATGAATTGTATTGCATACATATGTTTGTTACATAAGACCTATGACTGCTACAGGTTTTATACAGCAACATATCTGACTTAACCTATGAAATAAACCCTACCTGACTTAATTTTTGTGCGTAAAGATGGTGATGCACGCTCCCCGTCCTCGCTGCGGTTGGTCTAAACTTCCACAATTTCAAAATATCTCTCTTCCTGGACCTCTTCTCTCTATCCCACGCTCTTATTCACAACTCTGACCCGATTCATCATTGCTCCCAAAATGGCATTACCTGAAAATCATAAAAAACAAGGCAAAGCAACACCAATTCCACGGGGTAAAGTATGAAAATGCAGACCGTGAACAAGAACTACTCACTATGCAATCGACTCGTAAATCATACAATTATCAGGTTGTTTCTTATCAATCAAGCATAATTCAGGGGTAAACTAGATATGAAATGTAGTACCAATTTTATAATAAGATATGAGCCTTAAAATTCCACTCTTGTTTTATTTAGAGTCTACAACTCGACTTTTCCCGACCCTCCCTAGTCAGACTTTTGGACTTGCGCCCACCAAACCTTTGTTGTGGAAGCCTTCATAAAGAGACACTCTCCCTCATTCTTGATCCATGTTCTTCCCTTAACATTAAAGATTAGGAAGAAGCATTTTTCCCTTTCTCTAAGTAGTAAAGTGGGGAGCTCATGCTCGCCAAACCCTAGCAATACAACTTGTTTCCTAATTTCGTCGGAAATATTAGGTTTGCGGTAACAAAGATGTAAGTGGATATTTAGCTATTTATGTGTGATTTCTCCGGTGAAAATTGTGGTTATTATGAACTACGGTGGTCGACTTGAATATACGAAAAAAGGTAAAGCTAAAGTTGACAAATTGGCAGAGTGTATATGCTTATATTAATTATGCGATCCCTTTTCCGGATATAAGCGTGCCACTATATATATAGGCGGATTGCTAATGACGATTAGACTAAATATGACAAGACATAAATAACTATGATGTGACATATTAAGCATAATCAAAGAATTAAGCATCCTACGAATCCAAGGCTGCGACTTCGAGTGTTGCGGGGACCGATATCTTGATTGTCTTGCATACTATCTTGATAAACGCCAAGTCTGAATGCTACTCGCAGTGTTTAGCGGGCACGAGTTGGGGAGGGCCGGAGACGGCTTACGATTGATGGGGTCTCTAGAGTAGCTTGAGTGAGCGACTTGGGACGCCATCCGGTATGCATCCATGCGGGTTGGATACATTTGTAGCCGGTTGGCAGCATGGAACCCTAGCTCAGGTCGGTGGGTAGATCCGTAAGACCGTTTTCGGGTTTGGTATATCTCTTCCGAACTCCTGTGACACCTTGCCAACTCGAGCTCGGAACATCCTCAAAAGACAAGTGAACAATCATTATTTACTTCAAGGGGTTCAAAATCTTATAGGATACACAATCATTATTTACTCTCAAGATCATCTCCCCTCTATCCATTCCGTCAATGTTCTACTGGTGGCTGGATAGAGATGTCCCAGAATGATAGAACCACTGGGATCCTCGGGAATATCCACAACTATACAATCAGTAGGGTAATGAAATCTTCCCATACTAACCTTATAGTTCTCCAACCGGCCAATGATCATCTCAACATAGCGGTCAACAAATCGCATCATTCCGGCGCGGTTTATCTCGACATGAAAACATGCCTTCAAGCAAAGTGATAAAGGAATCACATTGATGATTGAGCCAAAATCGCACAAGGCTAACCCTAAAGATTTATCATTAATTAACAAAGCTAACTTAAAGCTACCAGGATCACCTTGCTTCTCAACATCCTTGGGGTGTGAGAGTACCTCATCCTTTGAAGGTTTAAATGGCAGGCAATACTCCGACTCAGAATCAGAAAAAAAAATCCATAATAGGAATGGGAGACTTACCCCGCCTCCACCTCTGGTATTCCTCCAGGTTGGATTTTTTAGCTTTCCTGGCAGCATCAACTTCATCCTTTACCCTCTTATCTTTATTTTCAATCTGACTCGACCTCTTCCTCGATGTTCTAATGTGAACTAATAATGGCTTGGCATCATACACAAACTTCTTCACAGGTGGCATGTCTTATAATATGCAGAAAACCCAACTATGCATGATCATGTGTTGTTTCTATGAAAGCTTGCAACAAAAACAAAAGGAAAACAAAATCAAGATAAGAAACTTCCGCTTCAACTGGGTGTTGGACCAAGTTCTGCGGACCTATTAAATAAAACTAACATAGAATAACATAGACACACTGAAGGGCTCCCAGAACGCACTTTCTAGGCCTCGCCGCAACGATATCGTATTTGATGTTTCTAGGAAAGGATTCTGCTTTCTGGTGGCAAACGATGACACAGACTTTGCAGAAACGACTCTATAATCATAAAATAAACAAATCAGAAACACAATAAAAATCCTAACCATACTTTAGAAATTCTAATTGAGAATTTGACACACGTCCCCAAAAACGATGCCAAAAACCTTGATCATGTGTAAGTCGCATCTACTAGAAATAGGACTATAGGTCCATCTCAGTATAGCAAACGAGCAAGGGTCGATCCCACATGGACATGGAAAATCCATCAAATAAACTTACTAAGTCATGGATAAGAAGAAAAAGAGTGGTCGTTGACCAAAAAGGAAAACGAAACAAACAACTATCCCTTCCATCTCTAGCCAATCTCCCTAGCTTGGCATTAACTAATCTACCATGATTAACCACTCTGTAATTCGCCAGTAATCTAGATTCGTAAGTTTAATACAACCTCCATCCCAAAATGTAAGTCCGTTTAACTTTTTGAATTTGTACCATAATGTAAGTCCGTTTAGATAACCGGTGAAGAACATATTACATTTTTCTCATTTTACCCCTCATTTATTATTTACTCACCCACTTTTCACTACTAAACATTAATAACATTCAAAGGTCATTTTAGACCTTTTTCATAAAAATTAATGACACATAACCAATTTAATCAACTTTCTTAATCTATGTGAAAAAGCCCAAACGGACTTACATTTTAGGACAGAGGTAGTATTATTTAGCTACGGGTGCTATCCTCTAATCTTGCCTCAGTTCTTATTGATTAGACAACAGATGTATATGTGTAGTTGACCTACCTCATGCTGTATTAACATCACACGCATTACGGATTAGAGATGCTGGTGGTGAACCGAAAACCTTCCTAGGCAGCCATCGACAATGGCTGGCGGTACCAAGAAATCTATTAACTATGTCCTAACTAGCAATTTAACAATGTTCCTTAGTGCTAATTTACGATGACGAATCCCATACTGGCCATATCTGATACACGTAAGTTAACCCTAAAAATCAGACTTAGCTGGCACTGAACCCTCAGAATAAGGGCTTCTAGGTTGCCTCGCCACAACGGTAAAGACCGCCGTCGCGGAGAGTGCGGAGAATCTTATATTCTGGGTTTACATATTACAATTCTGGTTTTATTGGTAAATTATAGTGCGTTAATTCATAGCTAAACTGCCATATTAAAAATATGAAGGACGTTTAAAACTACAT
The DNA here is from genome assembly GCA_026214975.1 of Gentiana macrophylla. Lineage (NCBI taxonomy): Eukaryota > Viridiplantae > Streptophyta > Magnoliopsida > Gentianales > Gentianaceae > Gentiana > Gentiana macrophylla. The sequence goes on from CM047806.1 coordinate 46,659,982, forward strand.
ACCTTAACAATTGAGTCTAGCTTGATTAACTCAAGCTAGTTGTTTGCTTGAGGAGGAAGGGAACAATAGAAACTTGCAAAAACTCAAGAAAACTTTATTTGATGTGAATTGTATTGCATAGCCAACATAGCCACATAGCCAACTTAAAACACGAAATAAACCATAACCGACTTAATTTCTATGCGTAAAGGTGGTGATGCACGCTCCCGTCCTTGCCCCGGTCCACTGGACCACGCTACGACTGGTCCGGACTTCCACATTTTCAATAGATCTCTCTTCCAGGACCTCTTCTCTCTAGCCCCAGCTCTTATCCGCATCTCTGACCCGATTCATCAATGCTCCCGAAATGGCATTACCTGAAAATCATACAAAACAAGGCAAATCAACACCAATTCCATGGGGTAAACTATGAAAATGCAGAATCGTTAACAAGAACTACTCACTACACAATCGACTCGTAAATCATATAGTTATCAGGTTGTTTCTCATCAATCAAGCATAATTCGGAGATAAACTAGATATGAAATATAGTACCAATATAATTGTCATCATATCCTAATTACATCAATATCAATGAAATAAAAAACAACAACATACAACATAAATATTGAAACATATTATTTACATGGCGTCATCATGTACCCGACAAATCCAGGTGTACCTAGAGTCTAACGGGAAGCAGGTACCAACCGTCAATCCATCTCAAAACATTCACCACGCAAGATAAACATAGCGACGAATAAAATGATCTGAGCCTTACAATTCCGCTCTTTCTAAATAACTAAGTAATTAAATTCGCAAAATCGTTTTAACCTGCGCACTTCTGTTACCACATGCTGGTTATTGCGTACATGAATCTAGATCCGAACCACGGAAAAATCCGACCTTGAACTTTCCGGATCTCACAACCTCGGGGTCGTACCCTACTGAGGAGATCCTAGCAAACGGCTTATGGTGTCACCTCACTAGGGTGAGCCTAGCCCCGTTTTCTAGACACGTATATATAATGCAGATTCACAACACCGATCGAACGGTTCTATCACATGCAATTGAAACTACGAATTCATAATTCGTTTTCGATTTTGTTGTTATTTTTCGTATCAAAGATTTTTCTATTAATTGAAACACATAATTCATTAACTAAACTGAAAGGATGTTGTAGATATTCATACCCAGATGATTGAGGCGGCGTAGTCTTTCAGGTTGTATCAATAAGAGACGATAGGTGGACGTCAAATTTGATCTTCACACTTCCCTGGCATATGCTTAATTAAAACAAAGTTCTTCTTCTTTTAAGTGACTAAGACAAGAAACTGAACTTCTCTCTTTTTTTGATAAGTGGCGCTAATCATGAATATATTTGTGAGTTGTGAGAACTCTCTAATTATAATGTAAACTATATGTCAATTCCTAATGTGGACATAATAAGAGTTTTTCTTAATTGAAATTTCTTTGTTTTAAAGAAAAAGAAAACAACACTAATAAGAAAACTAGTTTTTTAAGTATTATTTATTTATCCATTTTGGCTTATATGAAATAAGTATCTTCCAAACCAAATAATTGGGTTGCGAGAATCAACGAATGTCTATAGAATGGGACTAAGTCTTGAGCGATTTTTTCAGATTCTATTCTTTAATATCGCATCAACACGACAATAACATTACAAAGCAATATGCATTTATCCCTTCCATCAACCGAGAAAACTAACATGAGCCCGCTACTTTATTCAAAACATAAATACACTATGAAATGAACCCTTCTTCCTCTTGTAGTAGGGGTTGCCGGAGGCTCTAAAATAAATACTAATGTGATAAATTGGAAGATAAAAAATACACGTCATTATGTATCACTAGGATAATAGAAAATTGCGTTCAATTTTACTCCAATTTCAAATAATAAATAGAAAACCAATTTTTAATTAACATGTTGAAGTCTTGAGAACCCGATTTCATCTCGCATGTTAGGAGTCAATCAGTCTAGCACGAACTTATAACCGATCTCCAATATATTGTAACCGATCTCCAATATATTATAACAAAATAATTATCGAACAATTTTTTTCCATTATGTTTATTAATTTCGGAACTACTTCACCATAAATACGAAACTAAATTATAACGATTATAGATATATTTCTTATATATGGCGGTCCATTATATAATCATTACATATACATTAAGGTGAAAAAAAAATATTGTTGACAAACAACATTTTTCTTAGATTTTCTCAGATGGAAAAGTGAAGTTTACATTGGGCTTTCCTTCACAAGCCCATGAAGAGAAAAAATAATGGATTTATGTTATTGGGCTAATCACATACTCCTTTTCATTTTGTCTAATGTGTTGTGTGACAAGTAATATAATATCTCCGTCTCAAAATGAACGTCCTTTTAGAGTATTTCATACAGATTAAGAAAGTTGGTCAAATTGGTTATGTGTCATTAATTTTTGATGGAAAAGTCTAAAATAACCTTTGACTATTATTAATGTAGAGTAGTAAAAAGTGGGTGAATAGATAATAAATAAGGGGTAAAAATAGAAAAATGTAATAAATGCTTCATTGGTTATTTAAATGAAATTACATTATGGGACAAAACAAAAAAACTAAAAGGACTTATATTTTGGGACGGAGGTAGTATGTGCTACATTCGACACCGAAGAATCATATAATCCATTTTTTCTTCCGTCCGAATTCGCCAATTATGAGTTGGACGCTTTCACCACTTTTGAGAATTGGAGTATATTTGATTGGGCAGATTCAAAAAAAAGTGGGACTCTTTGTCCCTTTTCTTTAATTTACCAGAATGTTTCAGTTTATGCTCCTACCTGTTAACTGGATATACCAAGAAAGATCTTTTTTTTTAGAGCAGATATACTAAGAAAGATGTACGGCTGATTAATCGTCAAAGATGGCTTATAACGACAAATTCCAAAAAAATAAAAAAAAAATCAATGCAACATCGAACTCACACTTTGTCAAAAAGCATAGATGTTGAAACATATAAAACGTAAATTACTTACTTCCAATCAGTTTTAGTTTTGCGAGAAATGATAATTAATCATGGTACAAACATAACAACATTGTCTTTCTAAAAACTTAATCACACGTTGAAATCTCTCTACAAACATCCTTTAAAAAAAATAATATTGTTTCGAGTGTTGTGTCTCTCTCAAAACTCTAAAATAGACCACACTTGATATACCAAACCCGAATACGGTCAACCGGACCTCCATCAGACCCGGTCTAGCGGTCACATCTCGACCCCCATCGCCACCAGCCTGTCTGGTAGTAGGCCGATCAGGTCATCAAGTCCGCATGATCAGAACATCACCTGGGCTGGGGCCCGAGCACGCTGCCTTCAAGTTCGCTGAGCCGATCAGATGGACCATGCCCGCAACACATAGGCGAACACGAGCTACACTAGACGTTAGCAATGACAAGACTCAGCGAACAAGAGGATATCAAAGCGGCCAGCGAGCCCATTGACCCGCTCTTTATCACTCCTTAAATCTCTTAATTGTATTTAATTATATCTTGTCACAATTAGCCTAACCGTCATTAGAGTTTCGCCTATAAATAGGGCACCATGTAACCCACAAAGGGATCCAAAAATTAATATAAGCAGATACACTCTGCCTATTTGTCGACATCATGCTCGCCCTTATGCTAAGCCGTGTTCGTCGGCTGAGCACCGCCTCTTGTTCTTAATAACCACCATCTTCTTATTAAAAAATCATCACTTTCAACCAGATATCCACCATGCAAACGCCGTAATCCACTTCGTGATATTTTCGACAATATCAGTTGGCTCTGTTACCGGGAAGAAATCAAAATCAAGGTTTTTCCAGTTGTTCTACCGTCGTAAATTCATATTTACGGCACCTCCGGAGAGCTCCGCCGCCGTCTCCAAACCTCCAAATCAACAAAAGCTCTAATTTTTTGGGTTTTACGGCCCAAAGATCGTAGCTTTCGTCATCGTTGCAGCATCACGGACGAAAAATGCTTTGATCTTACGGATCAAAGCCTCATTATTCGTCAAGATTATCAGAAGAAGAGAACGCGCCACCTTTGGTATCCTTACAAACTCAAAGCAGAATTATCATAATCTTCAGGTTAGTGCATGTGTATTCCCAAGATCAACTTCATAAACCAATAAAGTGTTGCCCCTGCTAGCCTGTTTGGAATAAGATCAATAGCGCTTTCCGCCGGATTCTGGAAAACAAGGTTATTCCAGCCGACGTCCCTACGGAATAATCAGGTTCTGCCTATTATTATTATTCCAAATTGGTCATTGGTATCAGAGTGTAGGATTCGTATAATAATCTGGGAGCACCCTCATCGGACTCTCGTTGGATTCTGGGCAAGGTAGTGTCTGTTCACACCTAGCTCGGTCTAAAACGTATACACCAAGTTTCCTTTAAAATCAAATGGCAAGAGGGAAAGTGATAGAATCTGAAACACCGATTAAGGGGACGAACCAGGACCCTCCACGTGGCACCGATTCACATCATAGTGGACGTAGTTGATAACGCCCTAAATGGTACCAATAATTATACCCTGATTCACCCCGAATTCTGCTCAAAAAAGGATAGGTAGGCTCGTTATTATGTGGAATATATGTTAAATGCTATGTGAGTGTTTCCAGGATCGTAATTCTGTATCTATGTTGTTTTCCCGAAGATTTGGTACTGTTTTGTCTCGTTTTGTGTGTTTTATAGGATGTACCGAATTTGGAGCATTGGAGAATGGATTTGGATCAAAAGAAGTATATGGACCAAATGATTAAAGTCCAAGAAGAAGTCTGCTGAAGAAAAGGAAGTAAAAGTCGGCCCGGTTTACCGAGGGCTAGGGCCGGTAAACCGAGGACTTGTCGGACATGAAATTTATTTTGCCGCATTATCTAGGTCGGTTAGGGTTTTAGAGAGTCTTAATTCGGTCATTATATAAGGCCGCATCAACAGATTATTATATAAGTTTTTAGATCTTATTATCAATTCTTCAAATACATTATACAATTTTGATGAAATAAAGTTCCTCAAAGCTCATAAGAAGTTATTTCGGGTTTCCTCCATTTCTCCACCATCTCTAGCTTGAGTAGATCGAGCTAGATCTCCATTGTTGAAGGTATGAAGCTTTGAACGTTCCTTTTTGTCTTCAATATGGTAGACCTGTTCGTATTTATGTGTTTTAGTTAATCTGCATGTTTAAAGACCCCATAATTTACTTAGAATAATCGTAATCAAGCAATGTAGATCCAGGGATAGGAAAAGCTGACCCCGGTAAACCAGCGGTCTATACTGGTTTACCGAGGCATTATTTCGAAAACCTAAAACTGGGATTCACTACAGCTACGTTGATCGACAGGTTTAATTAACAATAGGTTAGATCTGGGCAATTGATCGCGTGTAAGTCACTAACGTCGATATTACTAGCAAGAATACTAAGTACATCGTAGTACATTAAATGCGAGTCAAGGTCGATCCCACAGAAACAATGCAACTATAAGTATAAACGATTCTAACCTAATTAAGAAGCAACATATAGGCGGTCATGGACCAACAATGAACAATAAGAAAACAAACTTGGTATTTCTCCCCCTCTTCTCACCGATCTACTAACTTGGATTAGTTAATCGTTACGTTTACTTCCCCACATATTTTCCTTAAATTAATCACGAGCTTTCGTTTTAATTATCATTATCAACTACGGGTGCAACTCCTACTCCTATCTACTCTGACAATGGTAGTAGACAATCTATACACAAACTACCCTCCTTAATTGGTCCGTAATAGCCCATACGCATAAAGAACTAGAATTGCCGATATCGAGCGCTAACTCATATCGCTAACCCGCCTAGACAGCTGTCCACATTGATCAACACGTTTCTAGGGTCCATTCAAGACTATGTCCAAACTTAGTACTTTACTATTCGTATTTCATGCCAGTTTACGATTACAATAAGCTGATTGGCCAGATCTAACCTACTGTTAATTAAACCTGTCGATCAACGTAGCTGTAGTGAATCCCTGTTTTAGGTTTTCGAAATAATGCCTTGGTAAACCGGTATAGACCGCCGGGTTACCGGGGTCAGCTTTTCCTATTCCTGGATCTACATTGCTCAATTACGATTAAAATAAGTAAATTATGGGGTCTTTAAACATTCAGATTAACTAAAACACATAAATACGAACATATCTACCATATTAAAGACAAAAAGGAACATTCAAAGCTTCATAACTTCAACAATGGAGATCGAGCTCAATCTACTCAAGCTAGAGATGGTGGAGAAAAGCAGAAATAACTCCTCAAAAGCTTGGAATAATTTTATTTCATCAAAATTGTATAATGTAATTGAATATAATTGATAAGATAATAATCATCATATGAAAGCTTTCAGTATATGCGGCTTTATATAGATACAAAAGCCGACTTAAGACTCTCTAAAACCCTGACCAACCTAGATAATGCGGCAGAATCAATTTCGTGTCAAACAAGCCACCGGTTTACCGGCCCTAGCCCTATTCCTGGCCAAATGAAACTGGACCGGCGGTTGGGAACCGGAACCGGCGGTTTCTAAACCGGCGGTTTGGTCAACCGCCGGTTGGGAGGCGGTTGGAGCATTTTGGAAACTGGAACCGGACCGGAACCGGCGGTTGAACCGGCCCAGCCGGAACCGGTTTAAACCGGCCGGAACCGGACCGGAACCAGAACCGGTGGTTGAACCGGCTCAACGGTCAGAATTTCAACGGCTATTTCCCCCAAAAACACCTCAAAAAAATCCTGTAAATACTACCCCATTCCATTTCAAAAATCCTACACCAAACTCCTCTCAATTCTTACAACTTCTTCTCTCATTTCTGACATCTTCTACTCATTTCTTTGATTATCAAGTTTGTTTAGTTGTTAAAAACAACAATCAAATTTACTTTACGATACCGATTTTTGAAGTTGTTCTGGTTTAATCCTTACTTCAATACGGTTTTAGTTATAAGTAAATTTGGTTTTGTATTTTATTCAACTAATATTTTTACAAGGGTAAAACAAATTTCAATTTTATAATCAAATTTACTTTACTAGACCGAAATTTGAAGTTGTTCTGATTTAATCGTTACTTCAATTCGGTTTTAGTTATAAGTTAAATTGGTTAGTTAAATTAATTTTTTTTATAACTGTTAACGGTGATTTTTATGATATATATGATATTATTTCGTAGCAATTTCCTTCGTGTTTTATTACTTTTTATAGAAAAGTAAGTGTTTAAATGAAATATTGAAAGAATGGGTGTGGAAATCATTAAAATGCAAAATCGAGCTATTTACGTGATTTTATTAGTGATTTTTCATCAATATATATGGTTCTACATTTTGCACGTTTCTATTACCTTGTAGGTACATTTGCATGGCAAGGAATGAGCTGAAAAGATGTTTGATTGAAGATTAAATGGAAGGAAGGAGATGCAAGTCGAAGGTAGAATGAAGCTTTACAAGTTTGGACGCACGTTTGAGGTCCCGTCCAGTGGACTGGCGTCCAGGAAGAGTGGACTGGCGTCCAAGAGGAGCTTTTGATTCAGGATGTTCAGATTTTCAGTGGACGAGCGTCCAAAATTACATAGGTCGGGAGTCTGATCCAGCTCGGCCCGACTCGAAGATTTTATGAAGGCCGGATCAAGGCGTCGAGAGACACTTTGGACGGGCGTCCACCGCCGCCATTGCCAAAACCGACTTGAAATCTATATATACGCGCGTTTTCCAACCCTAAAGACACACAATTCAATCCTGGCCGCCCAGGCCCTTAGGCGCCTCTAGCTGCATTTTCCCACCATCATAAACATCTTTTATCTTCCTTTTATTTATATGATTTGTATTCCAACGATGGATAGAGGCTAAGAGTTTTGAACAAGCTTGTGAAGCCGATCGAGCATCAACTTGATTTCTTCTTTGGATTTGTTTTGTGAGTTTTATTAAAGCTTGTATCTTTATTATGCTTTTATATTGTTATGCAATTATATCGATGGATTGTTGCTCTGTGATGTTTAACGTTTGATGAAAATCGTTGTTAGACCTAGATCACCGTAGTAAATATTGGAATTTTAACATAAAAATAACGAGAGTTGATTAGGTTGAATTTCTAGGTTGCTAGATTGAGAAATCTTACACCTTGTTATGGAAGCGTTAATCTTTAAGATTGAAAGATAGAAGATTAATAGGGGAATTATCTACGAGAGTAGAAATTCATACCTTTGATAGGTGAACCACATCTTTATTAAATCTTCACTAAACGATCTAGGGTAGAAATTGAGAGTTGCGAGATAGGTGGATCATTGCTTGTTCCTCGTTAAAATTAATTGAAATTATCTTTGTGCCTTGTTCTTCGTTGTTTTCATAGAAGTTTGCTTTCTTTTTAGTTAATAGAATTAGTTATTTTAGATTTAAGTTCGCAATTATCGTTTCCTGGCTTTGGACTGACAATCCTCTGTCCAGTTTATCTTTTCGTTCTATTATATTAGGTTTAATAATAATAGTATCAATCATAGGAAAATTAATGAACTAGATACCCCGATTCCCTGTGATCGACTCCGGTATTAATCGCTGTACTACGATCCCTACACTTGGGGAATACCGGATTTATAAATTTATTACTTGTTGTTTTCATTAGATAAAATCCGTGACAATAACCGTTAGATTTAATTTAGATTTTGTACAATGTCAACAAGAGGTGAAACATCAAAATGCAATCGAAATGTTACTTTCCGTGATGACACGGTTGTGCCGGAATCGGATGATTTTGCTGGTGGCTATAGACCCCAATATTTTACAGACCCTGTCACCGGTAGTCACATTTTGATACCTCACTTCGAGACACCTTTAGGTTTTGATCAAGATGATTTTGATAGTCATTACGACGATATAATGTCTCAACCTAGAAATTTTAACATCAACCTCAACGAAGCTCAAGATAATGATGAAGTGAATGTTAATGATGATGATGATGTATTTACTAGGGATGCTTCCTGTGCTAGACAAGGACGTGGTGGGAGTTGTGTGGCTGTAAGAACACCGCGTGGTGCTAGTGCTGATCCTACTCCTACTCCTGAGTCAGTCGATTTAGATGTAGATGAAAGTACCTGATCCAAAGCACAAGAAAAAGGTTAAAATCGAGAATTTTTACGGAATTTTTCACAAAGGTTCCTCGGACTGATGAATTAGCATTAGCTAACCCCGGAAAGTATTTCTTTGGGGTGTGCAATTTCTGTGGCCAAAAATACTAATTTAAACATGCCGGTGGTTACGGATCGATGCGGGGTCACATGTTAAGTAAACACCCGGAAAAATTGGAAGACAGCGCGTCTCAAGCCCAGCTAAACATGCCGAGCTCCAGCGGAGGTAACACTAATCCACTCTTTGTTTACACTCGATAACTGTAGAGATCTAACCACAGATCTTATTGCGGGGATGGGTCTTCCTTTTAGCTTTTCGGAGAATCCTATTTTCGAAACTTACGTACAAGGGGCTTTGCAGCCGGCATTTACTAAGATCCCTCGTGCAACGGTTACTGAGGATTTCAAAAATAAATTTATTAATCGACATAATATTATTAAAGAAAGTTTGAAGAAAAATAAATTCCGAATATGTGTATGTGCCGATATTTGGGAGGATAGGAGGACAAACAATTATTATTTGGGCGTGTCGTCTCACTCGATTGACAACACTTGGATTGTCCAAAAAATGTTACTTGCTTTTTGTTTATTTAACGAAACTCAAAATGCTTCTAACATTGCATCTTTATTAGTTGATATTTTTGAGGAATACGATTTAAAAGATAAAGTTTTTTCTATTGCGTTTGACAATGCTTCAAACAACACTGCTTCTATTCCTGACTTATCCCGATATTGTGAACTTCTTTGTAACGGTCAATTTTTTCATGTTAGATGTTTATGTCATATTTTTAATTTATGTGTAAAAGATGGTCTAAAATTTTGACCATAATATTAATACGATAAAAACTTCGATTTCACATGTGTTAGGTAGAAATATTCTTGTTAATAAGTGGTATAAATTTCTAAAAGAGAAAGGTCATCGCCTTATCAAACTGCTGCAAGATGTACCGCATAGGTGGAACACGACTTATGATCTTTGGAAAAAAACAAACAAAATTAAAAATACCTTTTGTGTGTTTTTAAATGAACACTATCCGAGCGAATATCGTTTGTATCCCTCTATTTGGACTGCATGCAAGACACTGATGGATGTTTTTGAAGTATTTAAAAAATTTACTGAATTGTTTTCAAAATGTTATCAACCCACATCACATTTAGTATTTCTTGCTAGTGTAGAAATAACTGCCGAGTTTGAAACCATGGAACACGACGCAGCATTATTTCAATGTTTAGGGCCGATGAAGGAGAAATGGAATAAGTACATGTTGTATATTCCTGACACTTATCTCATTTCTTCTATTCTCGACCCTCGTTTAAGACTATTAGATGTGTCTAACATGTTAAGTGCTTACTATGATGCTTTGTCTGATATTCATAGAGTGCCCCTGGTAGATTATAAAGTTGAAGTAGATAGACTTGAAAATTTATTAAACACTTTGTATGTTGAATATGAGCGTATGTATGGATTTAGAAACGACGCTATTCCCAATCCATCCGCAAGTGCTTTTACTAACCCTGCAGGTGTCCTGCGGGGACTTAAAAAAGTTATGGATAAAATGAATTCGAAACGACAGAAAGGAGCGACAGCGTCATCCGATCAACGTACAGAGATATCCAAATTTTTAAACACAACATTTGAAAGCGAAAGAATCCTATGATTTCGACTTCGACTTATTGAAGTAAGTGGTGGAAGAGACATGCTAAAGAATTTCTAGTGCTAGCAATGATAGCAGTCGAGTTTTTAAGTTGCCCTGTTTCTACCGTCACTGTTGAACAATGTTTCATTGTGGCAGGATATGTGCTTATGATGACGGTCAAATTATACCCATAAAAGTCATCAACGTTATCCTTAAATCGAGCATAATAATATATATTTTATATTAAATCACATGTTTATAATGTTTATTTAATGTTATGTGATTTATAGAATATAATTTGGTATTTATCTATCTTTATTATTTAAATACGATTTACCGTGTGATAATTATTGATTTTATAGATTACGGTGAATCGGAGGATATCTACCAACGAAGGAAGTAAATCTCAAGATAAATCGGAGAGGAATCGGATTGCATTAAAGATAAATATCGAAGCAGCACGAAAAGTGGAGTGTGGAACAAGAAAAGCCAGCGAGCCAATCAGAAGTTGATGGACTCGCTGGCAGCAAGATAGGGGCTCGCTGGGAGCGAGCTGGGCAAAATCAACGGATTGGCTCGGCGTTATTAGGGTTTAGGAAACGTAAATTAGGTCGGCTGGAGTTTATCCTAAGTCGGTTTTCCAAGCCTATATATACTTATTTCATTGTAACACTTTACATCACTTTTCATAACACAAATCCTCAGTTTCTCAGAGTAGTTTTTAATACAAGTTCAGCATTAATTATGTGAGTTCTTGTATTCATTTGTTCTTTGTTCTTTGTAATTAAGTCCCCCCAATTATTGTTTGTCGTTTGAGGTTGTTCATTCTTCACCGAACAATGTAGATCTAAGGGTACGATATGAGGCAGTGGGGATTCCTTGTCTATAAGGATCCACATGCCCAGATCTGTTATCCGGTGACCTATAGATGACTTTGGTATGATCGACAATCGTGTTTTTAGTAGATCTATATAATTGCTTTATGAATCTCTATTGTATCCGTTACGTATGTAGAAACGCTAAGATTTAGGTTTTCGCCGCGTCAATCTAGCCACGTCTTTATGGTGAGGTTGTCCACCTAAAATTTCTTATCTTAGTAGGTATGACTACGGCTACGTTGCTCATCTGTTTTAATTAGCGTATTATTAGAAAATACCAATATAGTACTCCTAGGTCGGCTCATGAATTGATCTTCCGGGACTTTCAGCGAGATCTAGATCTGTGTTATATTTGGGAATTGCTAGCACCTAGTTATACGTAAATCGTAGATTAACAGGAGACCTAAAAAGTGAATGTTAATGGGACAGAGACTGATGTGATCATCTAGGAAGTACGCCTAACCACATGAATGTTGCCTAGGTGAGGAATACGGTTAATATCGGCATCCCTAGTTTTGTAAGCATGCGAGTTATATGAGATGGAGGCCTGCGAAGCGAAGTCACGTAATGTAGCATAGTGATCTAGATGGCCTACCCGGAGCTAGATCTAGTTTAGGGGATGACTCCCGTAGCCAATATTAAAGAAATACGAATCGGATTAATAGTTGTCAAGTCTAGCTTAATTATATAGAATCTCTAGATCCAAACGATAACATAATAATTAGGGAGGTTAATTACGTAGTTTATGTGTTGTGTCATGTCGAGTCCTTTATCTTTCTTGTCTTTTGTTGGTCGTAGACCGCTTTGTGTCCTTGACATGGATGATTAATTGTTTGTATATAAATGACCCACAATCGGTTCCCTGTGGGATAGACCTTGATTCGCTATAGCTATACTACGATGGACCTAGTCCTTTTGCTAGTATTGGTTTATGGCGGTCAAGTATTTTATTATCACTTTATCTACGTCATCAAGTTTTTGGCGCCGTTGCCGGGGAACCAACGGTCAATTTTATATATAAATAATTTTTATTAATGTCAAGTTTTCTGTTTTAGAGCCCGTTTTTACGTTTTTGAGTCACTTTGGTTGTCTGCTCTGTGTAAAAATTCCAGATTCAAAAAAAAAAAAAACTGGTTTCGTTCCCAGCGAGACTACCTTTCGCTGCCAGCGAGCCTGGTCAGTTTTCTGGGACTTCGCGTGTCTGTTTATCTCCGTATGTTTAATCCGTAGGTCTGATAGCAGCATGGGAAACCATGTTAAAGTCAGTCTACGGTCTGTTTGTTTTTTTTTGTTTTCTTCTGTTTGCAGAAACCAGGGAAGCAATAATTTGAGTCAGTAGTTTTTTGTGGGCGCTGAGAAAAGAACCCAGCAACATGTGGAACTGTGAATCTACGATGGGAAGAGCGATGGAAGCAACACCTTTAAAGCACCAAGATAGCTCCGAGAAAATAAAATAAATATTATAAGGTTCGAATTATTCGTGGTACAATGTTGAAGGCAAGGTACTACCCTTTTTGCTTATGTTTTACTATCTTTTGGTTTTTTGAACATAAGTTAGTCTTTACATGAACCTGAGTATGAATCTTAGCCCGGAGTTGGTTTGTAAGATTAATTTTATTAGTGTGGAAGGTTCTGCCCCAAATTTGTCTCATCTAGAGGGTGTAGGGAAACATGTAGTCGTTGAAAGGAAACAGTGAATAAAGAGTTCCTCGTAGTTCTATCAAAATCTTGTTGTCCTATTCATGAGATTGCTTCTACTGGTCAGGGGAGCAAAAAATTGTGTAGTTTTAAGAATTCGCAATCTAAAGAAGACGTTGAGTTTTGATAGAGCATAATGAAGCAGCATAATAGAGGATGTGATTAAAATGGGTCCCTAGGACTAAATCTCCTTAGAATTCACTAGTTCCTAAAACAAGAGCCGAGGTACGAGCTTTGTATAAATGGTATGGATAGATGTCGTTTCCTAGGTCTCACAACCAAAGGAAGGGTATTAATCAGCAAAAGTGACGAGCCCACCTCTTATAGTGCTCAAAGGGTCAAAGTCTAGCGAGCTATGAAGGATGACTGACAAGGATATTTTTTTGGAAAGTCGAGTTGAGGACTTTAAACTCATAACTACTTCTTTAAAACCCTTAGGATTTCTTTTTAGGTTTTCTTTGAGTCAAATAAGAGTAACGTGACATGTGTTGAGGTTTTTTATTTGCCGTGTTCCGCTGGCCATTAGGCTAAGAATGTGCAATTTTTTTTTACTCAATATAGGCCACGTGAAGTAGAGTTCCGTAGGAGAGTCGAGAAATTGCTAAAGAAAAGGAAATTTAGCAATCAACCTTAAGATGGAAGCATTAAGAGAACTTGAGAATTACTGGAAATGTAACAGAGAGTGATTGGTGCGAACAAGAACGCTTTTTGGTCAACTCCCAAAACTTTTTAGAATAGCGATCCGAGTGAAAATCCAAAGTTGTGTGCAATTCGTTCTGCAACTACCCTTATCCTTTCCTTTATACCTTTTCACCCTTCGACCTTTTCGATCCTCTCACCAATCTGCCCCAACAGTTCACATTTCTAACCATTCTTTCATCCCCTCTCTTTCTTTCCATCTATTTCACTCTCCCACCCTACCCAATCCCTTAAACAATACCTACCCAAACCTAATTTCTTAACCAATTTTCAACCCACCCAACACAAATTCTTACCCACCCTTTATCTTTTCTTACCATCCTTATATATCTTTTTCTAAACCCGTCATACTCTCAACCTCCATTTTGTTTACAAAATACCTTTATGTTGCGGAGTTAGAAATATTGCTAAGTTTTAATGATTATCTTTAACCATTTTTATTTTCATGATCCTAGCTGCGGTACGTGTAGCTCGACCCTAGCTAGATTTTAAAAGTTTTGGTTCGATCGAAATACAACTTCTCTTTCTACCGGAAGATTTCAATTTCACAATTTTTCTGACCCTTCCGGCACATAAAGATGATGAGTTTTGTTCTAAAATATCCCAGCGATCAGACCTTGTTGATGACGTTGAGACCTTCTACGAAATAAATTGGGTAATTCGTAATTTCGAGGAGAAGCTACATCTCTCTAAATTGCTGATATCCAATCAAAACTTGAAGCGTCTGCGTTAAGTATTTGATTTTATCTTTAGGCAATGGGTCACATTCAATCTGTTATACCTTACCAAGTTTCTCTTTTACACTGGATTGAATACATGGTTGATCCATTCAACCTCGTGTTTTCCCACATGGGGTAATGCTTTTTGATCTTCATCTTCTCCACCCGGTTTTAAGAATATTTAAGCGGTGGAGGTTATAGATGAAGACTACCATCTTTAGTTGCTTGTTTATTTTTCTTTCTATTTAGTATTTTTCTTTTTGAGCCTGTATATTTCCTTCTTCTTATTCGTTTTATACTTCGTGTCTGAATGAGTCGTTTTAACCCTTTAGTTTTACTTGTCATTGGTTGTATGAAGTAAAGTGGCTTAATTTGTTTTTGGATATTTTATATCTAATTACTGCCATGTTATTTTATAACTTCCATTGACATGTTATTAATGGCTTCGTGGAGTTTCTGTTTGGTTTGCTTAAACAGGTTTTCACTTGTTTCTCCACGACGTGCTTGGATCACTCCTATATTCTGCCTGTACTTGAGCGCCGTTTCCAGAGCTAAGTCTTTTTCTTAAAATCTCATTTTTATTTGTCATTGGGGACAATGCCATGTTTCAGTGGGGGGTAGGAGACTTAGCTATGATGTGTTATAATTGAACAATTGAATGAAACGGTGAAAAATAAAAAAAATTTGAACAAATGCCAAATTAATTATCTCGTACCCTTAGAATTGTGAGTTCTTATACATGGAATTAGTAGGGAAGGAACCAAGTTGCATGACTACGTGATCATTTTATACTTATGTGAATGAAAATTTAAGGATATTCATGCCGACCATTGCAAGAAGTGATTTATTATTCGATTACTCAATTTTGAATCGACTATTACCGCACGAATTATAATAACTGAAGAAATTATGTGTGCATTGCGTAGATGATTGGTTATGTAGACTTAGTGTCGATATTTATCTGCTGATGTATTCCTATCTTCTAGCCACCAAAGCGGAGTAATAAGTTTGAGAATTATCTGTGTTTTGACATTGCGTTAAACACTGGGCTTGTAGTAACGTTACCAAAGTAGCCCCACGCTTGTGGTAGTATTCAATGCTATTGACTAATCCGTGAGAGGAGGATTCTTGCAATGCATACTTTACTTTTAAAGCAAGTTTCTTTCTTGAGAGGTGTTAATGCTTGAAATTATGAAAATGCGAAGACATTCAACTTCTTAAGAGACTTTGAGTATTTCTCGGTCTCCGAGTCCAAAAACCTTATGGATGACGCTCTTGCTTATTGCACCATGTCTTTACCCATTGCGAGGCTTAAGCAGTGGGAATGCTGATGTTGGTAGGTTAAGACTGCGAAGTTAGCATAAACTTTAATCTTGACACGAATATATAAAACTTAATGCACATGCACACATCACTTCGATTCATAGCGAGTAGTGAATAATGGATACCTTATGAGCATGACTGGTATGAGTTGACTTGAGTTTCTTGTGTAAGTATGATTTAACCATGGAAAATGTTATCTTGGGGAATGACTTATTGATGCTTTGTTCGGGACGATCAAAGTCTAAGTAGGGGGTAGTTGATGACGGTCAAATTATACCCATAAAAGTCATCAACGTTATCGTTAAATCGAGCATAATAATATATATTTTATATTAAATCACATGTTTATAATGTTTATTTAATGTTATGTTATTTATAGAATATAATTTGGTATTTATCTATCTTTATTATTTAAATACGATTTACTGTGTGATAATTATTGATTTTATAGATTACGGTGAATCGGAGGATATCTACCAATGAAGGAAGTAAATCTCAAGATAAATCGGAGTGGAATCGGATTGCATTAAAGATAAATATCGAAGCAGCACGAAAAGTGGAGTGTGGAACAAGAAAAGCCAGCGAGCCAATCAGAAGTTGATGGACTCGCTGGCGGTGATGAGATAGGGATCGGGAGGAGCGAGTGGGCAAAATCAACGGATCGGCTCGGAGTTATCTCGACGCGTTATTAGGGTTTAGGAAACGTAAATTAGGTCGGCTGAAGTTTATCCTAAGTCGGTTTACCAAGCCTATATATACTTATTTCATTGTAACACTTTACATCACTTTTCATAACACAAATCCTCGCCTTCTCGAGCGCTTTTAATACAAGTTCAAAGAAGAATTATGTGAGTTCTTGTATTCATTTGTTCTTTGTTCTTTGTAATTAAGTCCCCCCAATTATTGTTTGTCGTTTGAGGTTGTTCGTTCTTCACCGAACAATGTAGATCTAAGGGTACGATATGAGGCAGTGGGGATTCCTTGTCTATAAGGATCCACACGCTCAGATCTGTTATCCGGTGTCCTATAGATGACTTTGGTATGATCGACAATCGTGTTTTTAGTAGATCTATATAATTACTTTATGAATCTCTATTGTATCCGTTATGTATGTGGAAACGCTAAGATTTAGGTTTTCGCCGCGTCAATCTAGCCACGTCTTTATGGTGAGGTTGTCCACCTAGAATTTCTTATCTTAGTAGGTATGGCTACGGCTACGTTGCTCGTCTATTTTAATTAGCGTATTATTAGGAAATACCATTATAGTACTCCTAGGTCGGCTCATGAATTGATCTTCCGGGACTTTCAGCGAGATCTAGATCTGTGTTATATTTGGGAATTGCTAGCACCTAGTTATACGTAAATCGTAGATTAACAGGAGACTTAAAAAGTGAATGTTAATGGGACAGAGACTGATGCGATCATCTAGGAAGTACGCCTAACCACAGGAATGTTGCCTAGGTGAGGAATACGGTTAATATTGGCATCCCTAGTTTCGTAAGCATGCGAGTTATATGAGATGGAGGCCTGCGAAGCGAAGTCATGTAATGTAGCATAGTAATCTAGATGGCCTACCCGGAGCTAGATCTAGTTTAGGGGATGACTCCAGTAGCCAATATAAAAGAAATACGAATCGGATTAATAGTTGTCGAGTCTAGCTTAATTATATAAAATCTCTAGATCCAAACGATAACATAATAATTGTGGAGGTTAATTACGTTGTTTATGTGTTGTGTCGTGTCGAGTCCTTTATCTTTCTTGTCTTTTGTTGGTCGTAGACCGCTTTGTGTCCTTGACATGGATGATTAATTGTTTGTATATAAATGACCCACAATTGATTCCTTGTGGGATCGACCTTGATTCGCTATAGCTATACTACGATGGACCTAGTCCTCTTGCTAGTATTGGTTTATAGTGGTCAAGTATTTTATTATCACTTGATCTACGTCATCAGCTTACCAATAAAAGATGTTCGCTTCATCCCACCAATTTAGAGAAGCAAATGTGTTGTCAAGATTGGAGTGCGAGCCGAGAAGAGGTGCAAGACATTGAGTCGAAAGATGATGAGTCACGATTCAAGGCGGTGACACTGAAATTTCAGAGAGGAGGAGGAAGCAAGCGGTCGAAATACCGACATCGATTAAATGTACATAATTTATATCTTACTTATATATTTATTACAATTTATAAAACAACTATAAAAGACTAAAAAAACTATAGGAAACTACTAAAAACTATATATATATATATATATATATATATATATATATATATATATATATATATATATATATATATATATATATATATATATATATATATATAAAACTCGATAAAAGACTAAAGACTACAAAAAAACCATAAAAAAACCCGATAGAAACTATAAAAACCTTTTAAAAATAACTGTAAAGACCTACTACTAAAAACTATAAAAAAAAAAAAAAAAAAAAGACTATAGAAAACTTTAAAAAAAACCTTAAAAACACCCAAAAAAAAACAACACTCTACAAAACTAAAAAAAACTATAGAAAACTTAAAAAAAAAAAACCTTATAAACACCCAAAAAAACAACACTATACGAAACTTAAAAAACCTATAGAAAACTATTAAAAAACACCCAAAAAAAACCATAAACAAACCTAAAAAATTGTATGAATCTAGAAAATACAAACACATAAAAATACTACAATAAAACAAACATTTTAAAAGCTTTAAATACTATAAAAACATATATAAAGACTATAAAAGAATACAAAAACAATAAAAACCTATAAAAATCATAACAACACTATACAAAACAAAAAAAAAACTATTAAAAACTATAAAATACTATAAATATGTATGAAAAAAACTATAAAAGACAAAAAAAAACAATAACATAAAAGACTATAAAAACTTATAAAAAAACAACAATAATAAAAAAATATAATAACCTATCAAACAAACTAAAGACTAAAAAAAATAAAACTACGTTACGCTTATTTTATATATAACGCGCTACGACACGATTATATATATAAAAGATACGTAAGCGGCGAATTTCCTCTGGCGTTGAAAAAAATAACACAATTTACATATAAAAAAAACAAAACATTAAATCTCACGTAATATTTAATAAAACCACATTTTTAATCAACGTATACTTAAAACCGACTAAAAATACTTATAAATAAACCTATAAAAGGCTAAAAAAACAACAATAATAAAAAAAACTATTATAACCTATCAAACAAACTATAAAAGACTAAAAACAAAACAATAAGAACTACGTTCGTTTTGATTTTTTTATATGTTTCGTGCTTCCGACACGATTACATATAAAAGATATGTAGGCAACCGAATTTCTGGTACAAGCGTTGGAAAAATAACACAATTTACATAGAAGAAAAACAACACAGTATACCTCACATAATATTTAATAAAAGAATATATTTAATCAACGTATACTTTAAACCGACTAAAAAAACCTATAAAAAAACTATAAAAGACAATAAAACAACAACAATAAAAAAAAAACTATAATAACCTATCAAACAAACTATAAAAACAAAAAAAAAAAACAAAAAAACAATAAGAACTACGTTTGCTTTGATTTTTTTATATGTATCGTGCCTCCGACACGATTACATATAAAAGATACGTAGGCAACCGAAATTCCGGTACAAGCGTTGAAAAAATAACATAATTTACATATACATAAAATAACACAACATTAATATTATATTTAAAACCGAATAGAACACTATTTATAAAAAAATATATATCACATTCGCTTTAGTAATTATAGTGAAAAAAATATTGATTTGTTATTGTAGTGAAAATAATAAGTATTATATGAAAATGTAAAAAAAAAAAAATAATGAAAATTTAAAACCGTGGCCTGAACCGTGATCTGAACCGGGACCAAACCATGTGAACCGTGAACCGGCAACCTCCGGTTTTGAACCTTCAACCGCCGGTTTGTTCACCCGGTGGTTCACTTCAACCGCCGGTTTGTCAACCGGCCCAAACCGGCAAAGACCAAAACCGCCGGTTCCGGTTCCGGTCCGGTCCGGTTGGTGCATTTGGCCAGGACTACCTAGCCCTCGGTGAACCGGGCCGACTTTTCTCCTTTTTTTCAACAGGCTTCTTCTTGGACTTTAATCACTTGGCCCAATATACTTCTTTTGGTCCAGATCCGTTCTCCAATGCTCTAGATTCGGTACATCCTATAAAACACGCAAAACGAGGCAAAACGAGACAAAACAGTACCAAATCTTCGGGAAAATAGCATAGATGCATAATTACGATCCTGGAAACACTCACATAGCATTTAACATATATTCCACATAATAACGAGCTTATCTATCCTCTTTTGAGCAGATTTCGGGGCGAATAAGGGTATAATTATTGGTACCGTCTAGAGCGCTATCACCAATCTGCTTATTGTAATCGTAAACTAGCATGAAATACGAATAGTGAAGTGCTAAGTTTGGACATAGTCTTGAATGGACCCTAGGATTGTGCTGATCAATGTCGACAGCTGTCTAGGCGGGTTAGCGGTATGAGTTAGCGCTCGATATCGGCAATTCTAGTTCTTTATGTGTATGGGCTATTACGGACCAATTAAGGAGGCTAGCTTGCGTATAGATTGTCTACTACCATTGTCGGAGTAGATAGGAGTAGGAGTTGCACCCGTAGCTGATAATGATAATTAAAACGAAAGCTCGCGATTAATTTAAGGAAATTATGTGGGGAGTAAACGTAACGATTAACTAATCCAAGTTAGTACATCGGTGAGAAGAGGGGGAGAAATACCAAGTTTGATTATGTTATTGTTGGTCCATGACCGCCTCCATGTTGCTTCTTAATTAGGTTAGAATCGTTTATACTTAGAGTTGCATTGTCCCTGTGGGATCGACCTTGACTCGCATTTACTATACTTTGATGTACCCAGTATTCTTGCTAGTAATATCGACGTTAGTGACTTACACGCGATCAAGATTTTTGGCGCCGTTGCCGGGTACAATGGCCAATTTTGAATATAAACGTTTTAACTCTGATTAAGAATTCGTTTTTATTTTATTTTATTTTCTTTTGAGTCTTGAGTCGTTCTGGATCAAACCTGCACCCTTTAAACTGCCAGAAGGAGAAATTTCAGGGCCGGTTTACCGAGGTTTACCCCCGGGTTACCGAGGCCTGGAAAATTGAATTCTGATAGCCCCTGTTATTCTATGTTATTCCCTGTTGATTTTAGTTAGTAGGTCCGCAACAGTTGGGATCACACCCAACTGAAGCGGAAGTTGCTAACCTTTTCTTTGTTTTTTTTATTTTGTCTTTTTGCAGGCAGATCAGAACACTTCAGAGATTCGATCAAACTGGAGTTGAAAAAGAGCAAACAAGTCAAGCAATATGCCTAGAACGATATTGAACATCACACCAATTTCCATGTATCCTGGATCTGCTGTCAGAGAGCAATACGAAGCGGATAAGAAGCGGTTGGGAAAAGAGAAAGAAGCAATCAAGCAAGAGCCTGAAGAGAACTTAAAGGAGTATAATACGTATCGTCCAGGTGAGTTCCCTTGCAAGTTAATTGAAATATCATCTTCGGATTATGATTTTGATGATCCTGAAGAGGATCCCGACATGATGTTCTCTGAGCCTGAGGACTACCCAGACTCAGACACCGTGGTGAAGTTAAGAGACCCTGGCACGTTCCGACTCCCGATTTCTGTTAATGGTATATTAGTAGGATTAGGTCTATGTGACTCTGGCTCGAGTTGCAACATTCTACCTTTTTCCCTCTGCCAGAAGATTAAGCTTCCGTCGTTATGAATCAAACCAGAACCATGACTTTCGTCGATAGAACTAGAGATATACCTACCGGTCTGCTTAGGAAGTGCACGATTAAGGCAGGAGGGTTCACTTATCCAATTGATTTCACGGTTATAGACGTACCAGAGGACCCAAGTGCCCCAGTTCTATTATGAGACCTTTCTTGGCGACAAGCAGGGCAGTATGGATTTTGATAAGGGGGAGATCACTTTGAGATTGAATAGTGATGCTGTATCTTTTAAGATCTTAGAGCCCCTAGAAAATAGACCGTAAAGTTGCAAGATGACGTATGCTTCAGGAAAGGTGGAAACTATGGAGATAGAAGGGCATAAGCATAGAGAGGTTGTAGTGGAAATCGTTGAGCAGGAATTCATGAGACTAATGCTGAGAGAGAAAGAAGAGAAGGACCAAAACAAGATGTTCACGGAAGCTAGTCCTTTCGTGTTGTGTAATGAACAAGTTGAGCTTAAAGTAGAAAATGTGGAGTCCTTGTGTGTAAAGTCTAAATCTCGACGCATAGGCACACCTGGTTCGCAAGGTAAGAGAGAGAGAGAGAGACGTGCTAGGAAGAGAGCTCAAAAAGTTTCTAGAAAGATACAAAACTTCTTGAGCGAAAGTTTGGCGAGTTAAAGCTCCAACCCCTGAATGATCGGAAATCTGAAGAAAGTCGAGCTGGCGACTATAAACTCAGAACTATTTCTTTAAACCCTTAGGTAAATTAGGAATGAACAAAAGTAGCTGGATGAAGGGACGAGCTTTTTTTCATCCTACCGCACCCTTAGGCTTGAAACTGATGGTTGTGGAAAGGTTTTTTTTACTCGTTGTAGATTCTAGTGAAGTACGTTAGGATTGAGTCGGAAATAACAACAAAGGGAGTAAGAGGCTCATCAATTTGAGGTCAGAATTGAGCAGAGAGGTTGAGTAAGTAGTGCAGAAAAGGCAGACAGAGAAATCTGGGGAAAAAGAACCCCCGGTAAACCGTGGATTACCTCCGGGTTACCGAGCCAAGATTTTCAGTTTTCTTAATGTCAGTTTAAAAAGTGGAATTTATAGACACGTGGAGGACACACGTTGCATCAGACACCACCAGTCAGCAGAAACCGCCACATTTTCCCTCTTTTCAAAATTTTCATCATTTCCCACACTCCACCATAACTCCACCTCAATCCCATCAATCACCTCCTCAAATCCCTCACCCTAATTACTCCTCTACCCACTATCCCACTAAATCCTTCCACCTTCACTCATTTCTCCTGTTTAAACCACCCATTCACCACCATTATCATCATTCCATCTACCATCTTCTCCTCAAATCACCAAACTTCTCCCATTTCTTCTTCTTCTCAAAATCAGTCGGCCACCATCACCATCACTATCACCATCAAACCTCCACAAAAATCAAATCTTTTTTCCATTTTTACCAACCAAAACACCCATTTTCTTCACCCTTGTTGCTGTCTAGTGTTGCTGTGCTAGTGAGGTGTTGCAGTTCTTCACCTTTTATCATCAGAAGCACGGTCTAGAAAAAAATAGAAAAAATTCAGGCCGGTAAACCGAGCCATACCTCCGGTTTACCGAGGGTACCTTTTTCAGAAAAAGCTTCACTATCAGGTTCTGTTATCATCCAGGATGGGTCCCAAGCGTAGCCGATCAGCTGTTCGTCCCAATGGTTATCAGAGTATCTTTGGAGATGCTAACCCTTTGATAGACGGGGTTGAGAAATTCCATTCTTTAGAAATCTACGAGTCGTTCCGAGGGCATTGGAACGTTAGACCAGTGGCTCGAGAACGAGGGGTAGAGTTGGACGATTGCGGATCAATCGTGCCCCAAGCCTTACAAGAGCAAGACATTTTGGACATGGCAGACTCACCGACTCAGTTCAACGCCACGGTGGTAAGAGAATTCTACGCTTATGTTTCGCATAACCCCGGAGTCACTGTTCACGGATTTATCTAATGCAAATAAAAAAGTAATAATATTTATAAATCCGATATACCTCAAGTGCAAGGATCGTAGTAAAGAGGTTGATACCGGGTCGATCTTACGGGGAATCGGGGTTGTGAATTCTAGTTTTTATCTCTAACCTAACTATGTCACGATTACTACTAAAAAGATACTAAAAACAAAACAGTGAATAACTAACAAGAAAGATAACAAACGTAAGCTGGACAGAAGATCAAGATCTAAAGCCAGGAAAATTAAGTTGCGAACCAAATAAACGAAATCTAATCCTAATATGCAATAAAAAGACTAACTAAGCTAAACAATTCAAGTTCAAGGGGTTTTGATCAATAAGTTACGAACGAACAAGCAATTGATCCACCTATCCTACAACATTCAATTTCAATTCAGATTATCTCGTGATTTCTAACCAAGTTGTGATTCACCAAATCAAAGGTATGAACCCTAATTTCTTACGCAAGTTCACCTATTAATCTATTATCTTTCGATTTACAGATTAACGCTTTTCTAGCCAAAGGTGTGAAATTTATACGTTTCTAACCTAGAAATCTAACCTAATAACTCTCGTTACTTAGATTAAAAGATCTATTCTTTATCATGGTGATCTAACGTCTAACATGATTTTCATCAAAATAAACAATCAACAAGCAACGATCTTTCGATATAAACTGCAATAAAACAATGTAATCATAATAAAGAAACAACTTGAGGTAAGAACTCACAAGATAATCACGAAACGAAACTGAATTGTTGATGGATAGGCTTCACAATGCTTGTTCAAGGAAGCCTTAGCCTCTAAAATCACCCGAGTTGCTTGAATTGTTTTGTAAAAGTACATGAACTACCTAGAATTTAACTGAGAATTGAAAGTCTAAAAACTGAATAAAAAAAAGTGAAAAATGCAGCCCATAGCTGCCCCTAGGTTTAGGGTTTCGAATCTGATGTGTTTGGTCCAGGAAACGGCTGCTTTATATAGATTTCAAAGTCGGTTTACTGATGTCGGCTTAAGGACGCCCGTCTGAAAAGGTGAACGCCCGTCCAGGGAACTTCTTGAACTCTCTGAATCGATTTTCCTGTCTTGGACGCTCGTTCAATGGGTCTGGACGCCAGTTCATAAAACATCTCAAGACTCTGTACTAATTTTGCACCTCTGGACGCCCGTCCAACTGGACGGGCCTCAGACGCACGTTCAGTGTGATCCAAATTCAAAATCTTCAACTTTATCTCTTTTCTTCTAGCCAATTCCATCCTTATCTCTTTCTCATCAATTAAATCTGACTTGATCATCTTTTGAATCAAAAATATGCATCTACAAGTCATTAAAACATCGCAAAAATGTAATATAATCCAAATAAACATAAAACCATCATTAAAACACATAATTTAGCCAATTTTGCGAATAATTCATTTAAAACTTCACTTACTCAATAAATCAATTAAACACTCATTTTCTATGCAAATAATACGAATATGGAGGAAATTGATATAAAATATATCATAATAAATCGTATAAAATCACCATAAACAACTCCCCCACACTTAGCTTTTGCTCGTCCCGAGCAAAACAAAACAGAATAAAGGCTCGAGACAAAAAAAACAGACATTCAAGCAAATATAACATATATTCAATAAATCATATGTTCACCCCGGTGTGTGTGCAAAGCCATAACAAACTTCCACTAAGTCCAAACTTGAAAATTTCAAAGCAAACTAGCTAATACCCCCTTCAAACTAGAGATAGACGATACTTATAAGATGTACCCTACAAAGCGTGACATATCCCGAAAAAGATGATAGAGTATATCTAGGGCCTTTCTGAAATACTCAGAGGATAATCCCTACAGCATATCTGTCAGTTTATACTGGGGATAAGATATACGATAACTAAGTCTTACATTCATTCAATTCATACCAATTCTTATACAAGTTGATTTAACAATTTCACATTTAAACACACATCAGAATAAGCTGTTGCCCTGTCATAGCAGAATAGGATATTCGAGATATACCCTACCTTACTCAAATCATAAGGCAGCTTTTTCTGACTGTCGTGAGCTTTTGGTCATCATAGTGGCATAGGACATACGTGGTATACCCTACCTCACTCCAATCATCGACCAGCTTCCGACACACACAATTAATTCATATATTTTTCAACTTTTTCAACAACTTTAGTTACGCTTTACTTATCACATTCAAACCTAAGATATTCACAGTATATCATACTTTGGATCTAAACACAAACTATCATAATCCTCACGATACATACGTTAGCACTAAGCACATGACTTATAAGATATCAAAAATCACTAATCGAAAGGGGTATAGCTTTATATTTTAGCTCATCATTCACTATGGCTCGTGAAATATATATATCGGGTGAAACAACTAACTTACTAAACATACATTATACAACATCGATGACTACAACAATAACGACCAAAGATTATGCATTGCTTACTCGGGACCAAACAAAAACAAAAATTTTAAATATTTAGCTCATTTTGCATAAAAACATAATAATATAGGCAGTTGATAGATACACGTAACTATTCCCCTCCCCCACACTTAAACCACAACATGTCCTCAGGTTGTGCAGAATTAAAGAAAAGATAAAGGACTTAGCTGATTGCAATTGATACTCGAATCATTGGTCAGGCCGGAGCCTACGTAGTGACAAACAGAACTCGTAACCATATGATGTAAAAGCGAGCTCGACAATACAGCTATAAATATACCTGCACTACGCAGCAAACACGAAAAAATCTCAGGGAAAACGGGGAAAGTATACCATGAAGCGAGATAACTAAATGATTAGATCAAAAGAGAAAACATCCAATACAAAGAAAATCAAAATCATAGTAATGTCAAATGAAAGTACGGATGCCTTATGGCTTACATGATTCATTGGGAAAAATAAACAGTAGCTATATGAAAAGTACAACGAATCACGTAATGAAAAGTAGCAGGACAATACAACCATCATATCAAAGAAAGTACAAAAGCTAGAATCAGAAAAACAAGATCAGGGCTGCCCCGGCGCTGCAGAATCATCAGCAGGAGGTGCTCCACCCGTAGGAGAGTCAGCTTGCTCCTCATCCGAAGACGACTCAGACTCGTGCAGAACATCCGCAATAGCTTGCTCAACCTCGTCCGAATAAAGGTAATCGATAACGCTCGGGTTGAAGACTCTGTCGTCCCTCAGAGTTTGGCCCTCACTGATACATCGTAAAATGGACAAAATATTGTTCTGAGAAGTCCGAATATCCTCCATCCAGTTCCGTACACTGTTAGCCATACTCAACCTCATCCGGACTGAGGGAGATAAAGTAGGAAGGGAAGATGCTCGAGGTGGTGCTGAAGATGAACCGGGCTCACGTGGTGCCTCCGCCTCAGAACGTCCCGAAGACTTAACCTTTTCTCTCTGTATAGGTCGCGGGTTCTTCGGTTTGTGATCCGGTCCATACTCAGGCACCCCGGCATCAACACACAAACCATGGATCAAATGGGGGACTATCAAACACCGGGCATAAACCTTCTGATTTGTAGCAATCTCATCAAATATAGCTTGACCAACATTGACATTCAACTTAAAGTTTAAGGCATATAACATGCCTAGGTCACCGATATGGAAATGTGTGAGGTTGTTCTTCGGCAACAACCTACTCTGTATCAAGCGACACTGGACCTTCCAGTCCTCGGACCAACTAGTCGTCACCAACTCCTTACGATCGCCGCCCAGTCTAAGTGTCCATGGAACATCCGGGCACACTTTTAAACGAAACTCCTCCAAAGGATCTTGGCCGGCATCCTGCCGTCTCTTAATCTCCTCATTGTAATCCAAACCCTCGAAAGGCGCCAACTTGTACTTTTCATTTATCACATGTGGCGTAAAAGGTACCTTGACATTCCTAACCATTACAACGCCTGACTCCAAATTGGTTTCTGAACAATTGCTATAAAACTCACGAACCAATGTGTCATTGACCGGGGTACTTGGGACTATCATCAAGGCATCCCACTTCCTATCCTTTAACAACTTCACAAAAGCCGGATCAACCTTAGTGTCCATCACCGCCCTCTCTATCAACATGGTCCTCGATTGATATTGCTTCGTAAAAACCCCATAAGCCTTAGGATTTATGAAACGACGAGCTAAAGGGATAGAAGGCCTAGAAGTTTGCCTAACCGGTTCAACTCTCGTACTTGCCTCGTCCTGTCTAGGAACATTCTCAGTAGGTTCGACTCTAGACGGTTCACCACTTCGTTGACCCCTAGGAAATCTCACTAAAGGTACAGTATCCTCTGTATCGGAACCAGATGTCGACTCATCTCTTAATGGGGCCCTAGATTGAGCTTGTGTAGACCTAGGAGGGTTGTGTCTATCACCGATCCGAATCCCTTGAGTAGGAGGCACTACTGATAGGATCAACAACCTTCCGTTTCTTACTAGGCTCTGAGCCACACCCTTACCGACCCTCTTCTTAAAGCTACTTCCTACGCACCATTGTTGAAGCTTAGTCTAAACCAATCAAAATCCCAAACCAAAGCAAACAAACCACCCGTTTATCATCCAAACGGGATTTCAAATCAACAAACCAACACCAACACCAACACAATCACAAACCACCCATGCATCAACCACCACCATCACCACAAAGAACAACACAAAGAAACAACAAGAAACAAAACAGGAAAAAAAATCAAATAAGGTACAACTGACATAAAAGAGTCGAACCGAAGATCGAACTCCAAAAAACGTGAACTAATCCCTGAAAAGTTACTAGAAACTTACTAATGATGATGAAAAGATGATGATGATGCCGAAAGGATCCTAACAATGCAAATTCGATCCCAAAATCGAATTTTTCTCGAAAAAAGTCGGACCAAAATAGGGCGATTAAATCGAATATAGTGGATTGTTGGGGATTTAAAGTAGAAAATCGAAAAGAAGAAATGAGAGGAGTCTATAGAACCTTGAATCGCTCAAAATGGTTCAGAAACGAGGATTTTAGGGCTAAAGAGCTTCAAAAGTCGGGTTTTTCGATTTGAAATCTTCGGGTGCAAATGAAGTTCAGGAGTCGGATGTATATATAGGATCGAGGTCGAGCAGGCGTCCCAACTCAGTGGGCGGGCGTTCACTTTGAGATAACAAGAATCGGGCGGGCGTCCAATATATCAGACGCTCATCCATCCTTCAAATTAGATACAGGATTGGAGGGAACATTGCAGACGGGCGTCCACTTATAATGGACGGACGTCCAAGAAATACATAGGGTAGACGGGCGTCCAGATCTCTGGACGGGCGTCCAATGCAGAGATTATGCAAAAATTATAAAATTTCATACAATTCAAATTCAAATTTGCATTTTCTCATTAAACTTAAGTAAAACCTCAAAAATACAAATGAAAAACGACGAAATACGTAAAATCACTAGAAAATAAGTAAAAACAATAGAAAATAGTGGGTTGCCTCCCACCGAGCGCTTTTGTTTTACGTCGTTTGCTCGACGCAACAACCTAACAACGCTAGTCATCGTAAATTTCCGCCCAATCCACCACCCGGATAAGACGGCGGAGCATGTCAATCGCCGGAGGAAAATCATACTCGTCTGCAAAGCCCGGTCCTCACCAAATTACATCGACACCCTGAAAATGCTCAGCTTGCAGCACTAACGCTAAATCTGTCAGCATCGGATCATTCAGGATTGTGTATGGACGTCCTAGAGCTGCCTGTAACTCCTCTGTACTAAAGTCTCCACCTCCCGAAACTCGGGTAACAATAAGAACATAGGTGACAGTCCTGATGCGGGTACTAATATCAAAGTCTACGTGCAAAACGATAGTCCCTCCCGGTCCGTCATCTATAATAATAAGTGGGATCATCCTAAGGAAATGTAACTCCTCTGGTAGAACTCCGAAATCCATATCTAAAACACTGCTAAACTGACAGATACAAACAAAAGCTTAATAAGGCTAAAACTTAAACAACTAAAGCAATACAAAGTATAAAACAAAAGTAACTAATATTAAAAAGGGATATCTAGGATGCTCCCTAGTGGCGCTATTGGTTAATGTCGTTAGCTCGACACATTTTTAAGGTCACTGGATCGGGCCATTTAACTTTTACGCCACCACACTACATCGTAAGCTACGATCGATCGAGGTGTGGGCTGCGAAACGACATCTAACACATGGGGTCAAGTTTCTGATTGCTTTCCAAACGCTTTTAATCCTCCCCATTATAGACTTCTTCTTCCTCTGTCTTCTTTTCAATTGTCGCTCCCTTTCAAGTTCTTCCATGTCCCAACTACCAGCTAGAACTTCTTCTGATTGACCACTACCGTCATCTTCAGAAAATAAATCGGGCGAAAACTCGTCAAATTCATTGACTTCTGAAGTACCACACCCGAGGATATCGAGGAATCGAACAATCAAAGGTTTTTCCTTTGCTTGACCAATGTAATGCTTGCACCTTTGACCATTCACTCGAAACGGTTGGTCACCATAACCTCGTAGTTCTAGAACACCTCCAGGAATGATTTGGAGAATCTCAAAGGGACCGGACCATCGTGTCCTCAACTTTCCAGGAAACAGATGTAACCTGGAATTATACAAAAGAACTTGTTCCCCGACTTGAAATTCTCTCTTCTTGATTTTGGCTTCGTGAAGGAGTTTTGTCTTTTCCTTACTTATCCTGGCACTTTCGTAAGCCTGAAGTCTAAATTCGTCTAACTCATGCAACTGTTGCAATCGATGTTTTCCACAAGATTGGGAATCGAAGTTTAAAAACTTCGTGGCCCAATACGCTCTATGCTCTAACTCGACTGGTAAGTGGCATGGTTTACCATAAACCATTTGATAGGGTGATGTACCCATGGGGGTCTTATAGGCAGTTCGATACGCCCACAGTACATCATCAAACTTTAGACTCCAGTCTTTTCTATGACTGTTAACCATTTTCTCCAGGATCTTCTTTAAACTTTGGTTGCTTCTTTCAACCTGACCACTAGTCATAGGATGATATGGTGTGCCAGTTTTGTGCCGGACACCATATTTCTCAAGAACTTTCTCTAGGGGCCGGTTGCAAAAGTGTGTCCCTTCATCACTAATCAAGGCGCGTGGACACCCGAATCTCACGAAGATGTTTTTCTTTAGAAACTTCATGACCGTCTTATAATCATTGTGAGTTGTGGCCTGAGCCACCACCCATTTCGATACGTAATCTACGCAGACTAAGATGTATTTATTTCCACAAGATGATGGGAATGGTCCCATAAAATCGATACCCCATACATCAAAGACTTCGCATTCTAGGATGGGTTTCAATGGCATGTCGAAACGCCTTGTCAAAGTTCCGGTTCTTTGACACCTATCACAAGCTTTACAAAAAGCTTCTGTATCTTTGAGGATCGTGGGCCAATAGAAACCGGATTGAAAGATCTTAGCAACGGTTTTCCAAGGACCAAAATGACCGCCAGTGGGTCCACTGTGGCATTGCTCAATGATATCACGTTGCTCAGATTCTGGAACACATCTTCTCAGCAAACCATCTTTACAAATCTTGAAGAGGTAAGGTTCGTCCCAAACGAAAGTTTTCAAATCAGAGAAGAATTTCTTCCTCTCTTGATAGGATAATTCTGGGTCAAGATATTGGGAATGAAGGTAGTTTACGATGGAAGAATACCAAGGAACATCTGGAGGACAACCGTCGATAAGCATGATATTTTCCAGAGGAAAGTAAAGATCTATATCGTCAGGGTCATCCTTTTCCTCATTCAACATTCTTGAGACATGATCAGGCACTACGTTTTCACTGCCCTTTTTGTCTTTAATCTGGACATCGAACTCTTGTAGGGTCAGTATCCAACGTAGCAGGCGCGGTTTAGCCTCTTTCTTAGTCATCAAGTATCGCAAAGCAGCGTGATCAGTCCACACAACTACTTGAGCACCCAACAAGTAACTACAAAACTTGTCCATAGCAAAGACTACGGCCAATAATTCATTTTCAGTCGTCGTGTAGTTTACTTGAGACGGATTCAGTGTATGACTGGCATAATAGATTGGCTGGAATTTCCCTTTTATTCTCTGTTCTAAGACTGCACCAACAGCATAGTTTGACGCATCACACATAAGCTCGAAGGGGAGATTCCAGTCAGGCGAAATAAGGATCGGTGCAGAGATTAATCGACTCTTAAGCTCCTCAAACGCTTTCTTGCAACTTTCATCAAAATCGAATAAAACGTCTTCTTTAAGTAGTGTGGACAGGGGCTTGGCTATCTTGGAAAAGTCCTGAATGAATCTCCTATAGAAACCGACATGTCCAAGAAAACCTCTGACCTCGCGCACATTCTTAGGATAACTCATCTTCTCGATAGCTTCTACTTTGGCCCTGTCCACCTCAATACCTTTGGCGGAGATCTTGTGGCCAAGAACTATTCCCTCATCTACCATGAAATGGCACTTTTCCCAATTTAGTACTAAGTTCTTTTCCACACATCTGGATAGGACTTGGTCAAGATTGTCAAGACAATCATCAAAAGATTGACCAAAGACCGAAAAGTCATCCATGAAAATTTCCATACACTTTTCAACTAGCCCGTCAAAGATAGCCAGCATACATCTTTGAAATGTAGCTGGGGCATTGCAAAGACCAAATGGCATCCGCCTGTAAGCGAATGTACCATAAGGGCAGGTGAAAGTGGTCTTTTCTTGGTCAACAGGATCTATAGGTATCTGAAAATATCCCGAATATCCATCCAGGAAACAGTAGAATGCGTGTCCCGCCAGACGCTCAAGCATCTGATCAATGAACGGAAGGGGAAAATGATCTTTCATGGTTACTTCATTGAGATTTCTGTAATCAATGCAAACTCTGTAACCAGTAACAAGCCTCAATGCTATTTCTTCTCCCTTCTCATTCTTCTCAATCGTAATTCCACCTTTCTTGGGAACTACCTGAGTCGGGGATACCCATTCACTATCAGCGATGGCATAAATGATACCCATATCCAGGAGTTTGATGATTTCTTTCTTAACCACCTCTTGCATATGAGGGTTGAGCCTCCTCTGGGGCTGTCTAACACATTTCACACCCTCATTAGTCTTGATCTTATGCATATAGATGTCGGGGGATATCCCCCTGATGTCTCCTACTTGCCAACCAAAGGATTTCTCGTTCTTTTTCAAGACGTTTATTAACTTCATTTCTTCTAGTCGAGACAGCTTGGCAGATATAATCAATGGGAGCTTGTCACATTCTCTTAAAAACACATACTTTAGATGTTTAGGCAACGGCTTCAATACCATATCTGCAGGGGGGTCTTCCAAACTTGACTTAAGATCTCCACTTTTCAACTCAACATCACTGAGTTTACTTAGTGGTCCCACTGCCAATACTTCTCCTTTAAACAACTCATCCTCAAATTCAGCCTCTAACTACTCTAGATTCACTACACCATGATTATTCAAATTATCAACCAATCGCTCATATTCAGTTGCAACAGCCATGACTTGCTTTTCCATGCAATCATTGAAGTCATCAGACATATCCTCGATGGAAAAGCCGGTTGGAGGACCAGAGGGTCTCTGAATGGATTTGGAGACATTATAGCTTACTTCTTGATCACCAACCCGTATAGTCACTTTGCCACCATCACAGTCAATGAGGGCTCTAGTTGTAGACAAAAAGGGTCTTCCAAGTATCAGGGGGACATTTTCATCCTTTTCAATGTCTAGGACGTACCAGTCAACGGGAAAGGTAAATTTATCAATTTGAACTAATACGTCCTTCAGAATCCCTGCAGCTTTCTTAGAAGATCTATTAGCGAATTACAAATTCATGGTAGTGGGTTCTAGAAGTTCATTTAAACCAAGCTGTTTGCACACAGACAATGGCATCAGGCTGATGGATGCACCCAGGTCACATAAGGAGTTTGGGAAGACTAGGCCTCCCATTAGCAATGTGAGCACAAATTTCCCAGGGTCACCCCTCTTGGTTGGTAGATCTTCATAATTGATCACAGAGCAGTCCTCACCAATCAACCGATCCATGTCTGCTAATTTCTTCTTAGAAGAAACAACATCCTTGATTAATTTTGTATACTTAGGCATCTCAACCAACACCTCGGATAATGGAAGATTAACCTGAGTATTTTTCAGGAGGTTTAGCACTTTTTCATACTTTTTATCCTCACTCAAGGAGATGTTTCTTTTTCTAGGTGGAAATGGAAGTTTATTCAAGTCACTCTCAGAAAAGACTTTCTTCGAGGAGGAATTGACAGCTTTGTCTTCCAAATCCTTCCACCGTACTACTTTCTCATTCTTCTTATTCGTCAGGGGATCAGCCTCCTGACTCTCACTTGTTTCTTCACTCCTCAGGGGTTCAGCCACCTGAGGACTTCCAACTCTTTCACCTCTCAGGGGATCAGCCACCTGAGTATTCTCTTGCAGCCAATGGGAACTTAGGTGCTCGACAGGGGTTAGTGGTTTCCCTGGTTCGGGAGACCACTTAGTTGAGTACCAGATCTTAGATTCATTGCACTGGCCTCTTCTCTACCATACGGAATTGAAGGTACCAGGTCAGTGCATTGGCTATGATTTAAATCGGTTTGAGCAACTTGACCACCCTTTGGATTCTTTTCTGTGAAGCTGGGCAACTGCCCGGGGGGTTTTAGAAGATAACTGTTCAGCCAACTGCCCGATTTGCCTCTCAAGATTTTTCATTGATCTATTTTGCTCCTCCCTAAAGGAGTCCCATTGAGCTTTGATATCACTTGAGTACGAGGGGCCTTGAGAGTTTTGGAGATTCTGCGAATATGGCTGGCTGGACTGATTCTGAAAAGCAGAATTAGAATTGGTAGGCCAACTCTGATTGAACCTTTGATTTGTATTGGAAAAATTATTGCTTTGGTTCTGATTCAAACCAGGGTTTCGATTTAAGTTTTGATTTGGATTGAAAGTTGAATTTGGATTAAAACTTGGATTCTGGCTGAAACCTTGGTTTTGAAAATTATTTTGGCCAGAGAATTGATTAAACCTCTGATTGGACTGGCCAAAGAACGCATTCACTTCAGCACTCTGTCCGTTCATAGGACAAAAACGAGAAGTGTGCCCCACCTCGTCACAATTCTGACATGTGACTTGATTATACTGTCCATAATCATGAAAAACATTAACTTGACAGGGAGCAGGGGGATTAAATTGACACCGCCAATCATATGGCGGTCGGCGGCAAATTTTCACAATACAGAACCTGAGAGTTCTGTGGAGAAGGGGAAGTTTGATTGATCGGATTGGAAATTTGAGATGTTGCCATCTGCTTCTGCAGCATGGCGATCAAACTTTGCATATTCACTTCCTCAACCTTAGGAGGAGGAGGTGCTTGAATGGCTTGATAAGATGGAGCATAGTTATATTTAGCAATGTCCTCGAACAATGCCCACCCCTCTTCAGTTGTTTTCTTCAAAAATGCCCCACCAGAAGAACTATTGACCATGCCCTTCGTGAGCTCGGTCAATCCGCTGAAAAAAGTATTGACTTGCCTTTGTAGCGGCAAGCCATGATGGGGACACTTCCTGAGAAGAGACTTGAATCTCTTCCAACATTCAAAAAACGACTCATTTTCTTTCTGATAGAACGTGAAAATGTCGTTTAAACACTGGGTTGTCTTTGAAGGTGGAAAATATTGACTTAAAAATTCTTTTTCAAGTTCAGACCAGGTGGTAATAGATTCAGCGGGGAGAGAGACATACCACTCTTTAGCTTCTCCCTTTAAAGAAAATGGGAATAGTTTCAGCTTTATAGCATCCTCACTTACTCCTTGGATGCGAGTTGTACCGCATATTTCCAGAAACGTGTGTAAGTGAGTATGAGAATTTTCTGACCGATAACCGTGGAAGATAGATGCATGCTGCATCATCTGAATGAGCCCGGGTTTCAGTTCAAAAGTAGGTGCAGTGATGGCTGGTAGAACGATAGCCGGGTTTACCCTGACTTCGCCAGGCATGGCGTAATCAGCCAACGTACGTCTATCTTCAGCAGCCATTATGACTATATTCTCTATCTCTTGAGCTAGATTCCGCTTGATATCTCGATCGACTACGTTCTCTTCGTCAGGGGGATCCGGAAAACGTAGCCTTCTCCTGTTTGGTCGGACTATAGTCCGTTCGGGGTCAGGGGTATAGAGTAGTGGGCCTCTTTGACTCCGAGTTTGCATAAACAGAGACCAGAATCTAGTTATTTAACCTTTAAATCAAAGGTTAAAACCGAGAAAAGATTTGGAAAAGAAAGAGGTCAGACGGGCGTCCAGATTACTGGACGGGCGTCTGCCTGAAAGATGAACTGGACGGGCGTTCGGATAACCGGACGCTCGTCTCAACTGGTAAAATAAATGAATAGAGTTATAATAATAGACCGGACGGGCGTCCACCACCCCAGACGCCCGTTTACTGGAACAGAAAAACGAAACAGAAACGGAAAAGAAGACAGAAAAGAGATAGGGGAAAAACGAAACAACTTTAGGAAAACCTAATTGCACGTCACAAAACCTAACTACTAAAAACCCTAATAACCTAAATATAACTAACTAAGAAGATTAAAAACGAGAAATAAAATTAAAACAAGAAAATAAAAACTAGACAACCGTCCGGTTTCCCGGCAACGGCGCCAAAAACTTGTTCACGGATTTATCTAATGCAAATAAACAAGTAATAATATTTATAAATCCGATATACCTCAAGTGCAAGGATCGTAGTAAAGAGGTTGATACCGGGTCGATCTTACGGGGAATCGGGGTTGTGAATTCTAGTTTTATCTCTAACCTAACTATGTCACGATTACTACTAAAAAGATAGTAAAAACAAAACAGTGAATAACTAACAAGAAGATAACAAACGTAAGCTGGACAGAAGATCAAGATCTAAAGCCAGGAAAATAAAGTTGCGAACCAAATAAACGAAATCTAATCCTAATATGCAATAAAAAGACTAACTAAGCTAAACAATTCAAGTTCAAGGGGTTTTGATCAATAAGTTACGAACGAACAAGCAATTGATCCACCTATCCTACAACATTCAATTTCAATTCAGATTATCTTGTGATTTCTAACCAAGTTGTGATTCACCTAATCAAAGGTATGAACCCTAATTTCTTAGGCAAGTTCACCTATTAATCTATTATCTTTCGATCTACAGATTAACGCTTTTCTAACCAAAGGTGTGAAATTTATACGTTTCTAACCTAGAAATCTAACCTAATAACTCTCGTTACTTAGATTAAAAGATCTATTCTTTATCATGGTGATCTAACGTCTAACATGATTTTCATCAAAATAAACAATCAACAAGCAACGATCTTTCGATATAAACTGCAATAAAACAATGTAATCATAATAAAGAAACAACTTGAGGTAAGAACTCACAAGATAATCACGAAACGAAACTGAATTGTTGATGGATAGGCTTCACAACGCTTGTTCAAGGAAGCCTTAGCCTCTAAACATCACCCGAGTTGCTTGAATTGTTTTGTAAAAGTACATGAACTACCTAGAATTTAACTAAGAATTGAAAGTCTAAAAACTGAATAAAAAAGAGTGAAAAACGCAGCCCATAGCCGCCCCTAGGTTTAGGGTTTCGAATCTGATGTGTTTGGTCTAGGAAACGGCTGCTTTATATAAATTTCAAAGTCGGTTTACTGATGTCGGCTTAAGGACGCCCGTCTAAAAAGGTGAACACCCGTCCAGGGAACTTCTTGAACTCTCTGAATCGATTTTCCTGTCTTGGACGCTCGTTCAATGGGTCTGGACGCCAATTCATCAAATAACTCAAGACACTGTACTGATTTTGCACCTCTGGACGCCCGTCCAACTGGACGGGCCTCAGACGCACGTTCAGTGTGATCCAAATTCGAAATCTTCAACTTTATCTCTTTTCTTCTAGCCAATTCCATCCTTATCTCTTTCTCATCAATTAAATCCGACTTGATCATCTTTTGAATCGAAAATATACATCTACAAGTCATTAAAACATCGCAAAAATGTAATATAATCCAAATAAACATAAAACCATCATTAAAACACATAATTTAGCCAATTTTGCGAATAATTCATTTAAAACTTCACTTACTCAATAAATCAATTAAACACTCATTTTCTATGAAAATAATACGAATATGGAGGAAATGTTATAAAATATATCATAATAAATCGTATAAAATCACCATAAACAGTCACATATGCTATGGTCTGTGGTGTTAAGATTGATTTTTCTATCGAGCGGATCACTGCTCAATTAATTTGGGGTTCGAAATCCACCGGTGGGCCTGGATTAGTACACATCCTCGAGCAACATTGAAGATTTAGAAAGGATGAACATGATAGCTGAATATTTCGGGGTGCAATAGAAGCGCAATCCTTTGGGAGACCCCACCATCTTCCTAGATAATGAATTATCTTGGGTTCGGAAGATGGTCAACAGATTTGTTTGTGCCCGCTTTCTACCGACCAAGCACACGGTTTCTGTCACCACCAAGAGGGCGGAGTTGATGTTTTATCTGGTGCAGGGATCTCTAGTCAACATCGGTCTCTTTATGCATAGCCGTATTCACGAGCTTGACATGTTTGCGTTAGAGGAAGAGGTAAAAATTCTCGTCAGTGATGATTGGGAGGACCCTGACCCGATGATCAGTTCGCAGTCGGTTCAAAAAGTACCAAGACGGGTCGGTCAGAGAGCTGAGATGGAGCGTACTCCGGTCCTCGGAGCACCCCGGACTCAGAGAGCTATGCTATAGGAGCACTCTCGAGAGATTGCGAGTTTGCATCGCAAAAGGGATAGGATTATAGACTTTTTTGGCGTACCTCCATCGACCCCACCACCTAGGACTGCCCTACATCACCGAGCCTCTTCTTCGTCCACTGCTGCCTCAAGTTCTGCACCTCCTCCCGGTTTTGAGCTTAGAGATGGTTGGGAGGGTTTTCTAATGATGACTAGTTTTTATTTCTTTTTATTGTTGTTTTCCATTTTCTTGTTTTTATTTTTATTTTTCTTTTCTTATCTAGTTGATGTAGCGGAAATTTATTAATCATTTTGACGGCTTAATTTTTTTTGGAGTTAATTATTTTCTCTTAAACTGCCGCAATTTTATTATACAGTTTCTTGTCACCACTATTCTTCTTGGTTTGTTTGAGATACTTAGCGCAGATTCTTCAAGGATTACTTATATGAGCCCGATGATTCATACAACGATCTGATTCTTCTTTGGTTCCACCCTTAACCGAAGCTAAGTTCTTTTCATTTTTCATTTTTCATCTTACACATTAGGGGACAATGTTTCGATTAAGTGGGGGGGGGGTAAGGGACGTCACTTAGCTTCTTAACATTATATTACGTGAATTGCGTGATTATCTTGATTCTCTTTGATGCACGATTCACCACTTAGACTTTGATTCATTTCGACAAAATTTCGAAAAAATTATGATATCTTTGATCTTTTCGAGTTAATTGACTTCATCTTTGTTTTACTTTGTACGAGTGAAAGGGTGCCCACTTCTGAAGTAGTGGCGTATTAAGCGCATATTCTATTATGAGCCACCATTTTAAGCATGTATAACTCACTTCCCTTTGTGTGTAGTCGATATCATATTGCTTTGACTAGAGTTGACCCTGGCTTCATCCCAATTTTTGTTTCACCAACGCTTATAAAGGCAAATGAATTTCGGATTCGGTAGTTTATCATGAGTTGGGCCGTGAGGATAGCTAAATCAATGAGAGTTCACCCGCCAAGAAAGAGAAGTGCATTAAAATATATACATCTATATTCTCTTTGGCAAATATTTGAGTCGATGGAGCGTAAGACGCACGACTTTTGTATAGACCGATAAACGCGAGCCTAAGAGTAACACCTACTCGGTTCTCGATCCGCCTTGCCAGCTCAATTAATTAATAAATAACATGTTCAAGACTGGTTAGTTTGACTACGGGTTGATGTAATGTGAGATTGTCTGCATTATTATGCGGTTGTGAAAGTTATTGCATACATACATTGGCTCCTGATGTGAATAGTGTTAAATGTGTTACTGATGGATATGAGTGGCATGATATTGATTTTGACTTAGCGAGGCATAGTTGTTTTTAATTAACTTGTGTACATCAGAGTGTTGTTTTCTTTTCGCCTTTCTGCTCGGGATGATCAAAAGCTAAGTGGGGGGTAGTTGATAACGCCCGAAATGGTACCGATAATTATACCCTGATTCACCCCGAATTCTGCTCAAGACAGGATAGGTAGCCTCGTTATTATGTGGAATATATGTTAAATACTATGTGAGTGTTTCCAGGATGGTAATTCTGCATCTATGTTATTTTCTCGAAGATTTAGTACTTTTTTGTCTCGTTTTGTGTGTTTTATAGGATGTACCGAATCTGGAGCATTGGAGAATGGATCTGGATCAAAGAAGTGTATTGGGCCAAGTGATTAAAGTCCAAGAAGAAGTCTGCTGAAGAAAAGGAAGAAAAGTCGGCCCGGTTTACCGAGGGCTAGGGCCGGTAAACCGAGGACTTGTTGGACACGAAATTGATTCTACCGTATTATCTAGGTCGGTTAGGGTTTTAGAGAGTCTTAAGTCGGTCATTGTATCTATATAAGGATGCATTAACAGATTATTATACAATTTTGATGAAATAAAGTTCTCCAATCTTTTAAGGAGTTATTTCTGGTTTCCTCTCTTTCTCCACCATCTCTAGCTTGAGTAGATCGAGCTAGATCTCCATTGTTGAAAGGTATGAAGCTTTGAACATTCCTTTTTGTCTTCAATATGGTAGATCTGTTCGTATTTATGTGTTTTAGTTAATTTGCATGTTTAAAGACCCCATAATTTACTTAGAATAATCGTAATTGAGCAATTTAGATCCAGGGATAGGAAAAGTTGACCCCGGTAAACCGGCGGTCTATACCGGTTTACCGAGGCATTATTTCAAAAACCTAAAATTGGGATTCACTACAACTACGTTGATCGACAGGTTTAATTAACAGTAGGTTAGATGAATGATTCCCTTTTGTGCATAGAACTCTGGCCATCTAAATTTTGCTCCATTATCACTTCTAATCACCTTAATCTATGAATCAAATTGTGTAGAAACAAAAGCACAAAAACTCTGTATTAATGGTCTGACCTCTGTTTTAGTCTTTAACAAAAACACCCCATGTATACCTGCTGAAGTCATCCACTATTATCATAAAATAACACTGTTCATGTACTGTCTTATATCTATATGGACCCCATAAATCCATATGTACCAAATCAAAACATGCATTAACACTTGTATTGCTCAAAGGAAAGGATAATCTTTTCATTCTTTCATGAGGACACACATAGCAAATACTCGCAGATAGTATCACCTCACCAAACTCTCTTTTTACAATGTTCATTCTCTGATGGGACATATGCCCTAACCT
This sequence comes from Gentiana macrophylla, assembly GCA_026214975.1. Classification (NCBI taxonomy): domain Eukaryota; kingdom Viridiplantae; phylum Streptophyta; class Magnoliopsida; order Gentianales; family Gentianaceae; genus Gentiana; species Gentiana macrophylla. Next base: position 46,701,317 of record CM047806.1, read on the forward strand.
CAAATGTCATAAGAGATCTTTATTAGGGGGCATATGGAAACATGAAGAGTTACTACAAATTGGCTTATTTATCTTCTCTTTCACTCTGCCTTCCAGCCAATAGAGACCATTCTTCTTTTCAGCAATGTTCTAAAACTCGCTAGGCGAAGTCGGTGTGCTACAGGGGCGCCTAGGCGGTGCCCAGGCGTTTATTTTTATTTTTTTATTTTTATTTTTAATAATAATACTTGTCACATATAAATCTTACATCCTATGATCATAAAACATAAAAATTAAGTAAAAATGTGTCAAAAGATCAAAGAAACGAAGTAGCCAAAACCTAAAGTACGAAATCAATGTCATGTTGTCAACACTCAAGACTCTCAATTCTCAAGTTCAATCTTCAATCTCATCCTCATTATTCCCCAAGTCTCCAACTCCAACAATATCACGCTCTTTGTCCGACTCCAATTCAAAGTCCATGTCTTCATGATCATCGGTATCATCCTCCGTGGCATCGGACACAAAATCCTCTTCATCAAGCTCTCTTACTTCTCCCATATTGCGGGCACTCTTTCTTGGTTGCAATTCTTCATTTGCTCCGGATGCTTCACTCACAATTTCCCATGTAAGGCCCGAGCCGGGTGTGACCTCCTCATCAATGTCATCATCATCTATTCCATCAACTATCCAAGATTGTGCATTTTCAGCACTTGATGCTAGAAGCACATCAACTTTGTCCTTCCTCTTCTTCTTCTTAGAAGACAATCTTGAATTGAATTGAACATAGACTAGCTTGTTCATTCGGTTGGTATCTAGTCTATTTCATTTCTTTGTGTGTATCTACAAAAATAAAATTTACCACTAAAAAATAAACATCACACTATCATAAGATAAATTATTAAATTTCAATTCAAGAATACTTTTATAGAAGACTTTACTCCTTCAAAGACACTCCAATTTCTTTCACAACCGGAAGAGCTTGATGTCAAAGAAAGAATCCTCATTGCAACCTTTTGGAGTTCCGGTGTATGGTTGCCATAGTTAGACCACCATCCAACTAAAATTCAAAATGACAAAAAGTAACAAAGACATTATTGAACATTTGAACTTAATAACTATTAGTTAATACTTAATAGTTAATAACTTAATAGTTAATAATAATACTTCATAAAGATTAAAGAGAGAGTTCATAATCATACCCGGATCAAAAGTATATTGTTCACATCCTTTTAAAGCCATAGGTCTACCAAATGAACCTTCCTTGTTCTTGTAAAGCACCAACTGAGTGTTCGTCACAATGTTTTGCATGTCTACATCCTCAAATAACCGCTCCACACATTCAAAGACCGCGTCATGGATACTCATAAGTTCATCGGAGGACAATGAATAAGCATCTTTGTAGTAATAGTATGGATTCAACAAGTAGGCCATCAAATGAAGTGGAGTGTCAACACGCCCCTTTCCTTTCCTCTCCACTATATCAAGTATAGGCTTATAACTCTCCACTCTATTCTTCATAGCTTCTTTGATCTCATTCTTGGCTTTTTTGAGTTCACCATACCCAAAGCCCATAGCCGGCTTCACATCTCCATCCACAAGTCTAAGGACTTTTACCAACGGTTTAAATACTTTCAATGTACGAGCAACCCCAATCCAAAAGGTTTGTTGCACAATGATAGAATAAGCCACTTTTCCTTTCTTGCTCCTAGACCATTTTGTCGCTTCCCATTCATTAGAGTTCACCATTTTCCTCAAAGCCTCTTTCTTCTCCAATAAACTTTGCAATGTTAAAAAAGAAGTGGCAAATCTAGTCACTCCGGGTCGTATAATCTCTCTTCTTGTACACTTTCTCATCATTTGCAAAGTCTTGTGATGAGAGTACATAAAAATGGTAAAACTCTTGGCTTTGTTAATTATGGTCTTGAAAGTAGAGATCTTACCAATGCCTTCAAGCATAAGATTGATGGAGTGAGTGGCACATGGAGTCCAAAAGATACGTGGTCTTATTGTCTTCAATATATCCGAGGCCGCAATATTGTTTGAAGCATTGTCGGTCACCACTTGGACCACATTTTCTTCTCCAATGCTTTGAATACATTCATTCACATAATTAAATATGTATTCACCGGTATGTGCATCACCGGAAGCCTCTTTTGAAGAAAGGAAAGTTGTCCCAATTCTTGAATTCACATATAAATTCATGATGCTTCTTCTCTTTCTATCACTCCAAGCATCGGTCATGATTGAACAACCATTTCTCTCCCATTCCTCTTCATGACTCTTGAGAGCCTCTTTTGTTTTCTCCACTTCCTTGTTCAAGAGTGGCTCTCTAAGTTGGTATTGGGTTGGAGGTTGGTAACCCGGGCCAAATTGTCCAATCGCCTCACACATTTGTCAAAAACAATCATTGTCAATTGAATTAAAAGAAACGCCGCTTTGATACACCCACTTAGCAACATATTGATGCACACTTTGAGTTCTTTCTTTGAAAAGTGTATCATTAATGTTTTGTTGCCTTGTTCTCGTAGGAAAAGTGTCATCCGAGATGGATTCCGGGTTGATTTGTGATGCATATCTATCCATGGGTCCAAGAGGCCTCGGTCTTTTGTTGCGCTCCACTTTCAATGACTTTGATTCATCCAACTCTTTATTAATATCAACTTCTTTCCTTGACTTTTCACGGTCTTCATTCTCGGTTTGCTTCTTAGTTACATTTGAAATAAGTGCTTCTTTACAACGTCTCTTTTCTTTCTCGGACGCCTTAAGACAAGCTTTCACGTTCTTCTTTTTTCCGGTATGGTATCCGGAGATGTGTTCCTTAATTCGATATGCTCATCCACTATATTTATTGCCGCATTTTAAACATTGCCACTTATCATTATTGTTTGCTTCATACAACGCTCCAAACTCCCACCCACCCAATATCGCTTTGTTTCTTCAATGGATTCGGATTGAAGAAGAAGCATTAGACGAACCAATATTTGCATTCCCTCCTTGTTCTTGAGCCATTGTTTATCTAAAAATAAGTCAAAGTGTCAAACAAAAAAATCAAACAAAACTAGTTACTACTTAGTACTTAGTTACTTACTACTTAGCTTATGAACTAAGTTATAAACAAATTAAACCAAAAAATACATACATATTATGAAATTAATCAACTTAACAACTTTTATTTCTTGAAGACTTGAACAAATCAACAAAATGTCAAAATCAAAAAAGAAAAAAAAAACTATTGTAAATACTAAATTGTTTGTTTACTAATTTTCTTAATTTGTTAGTCTAGAATCATTCATCACTCATTAGTCATTATTTACTACCAATAGGGCATTGATTAACACAAGTAAATACCAAATACAAAATAAGTAAACAAATTGATAAAACATTTGGATTAAAATAATAATAAAAAAACAAAAAAAAAACAAAAGAGAGACAACCACTCACCTCCGCGGTCACAAACTTCAAAGGGAGTGTGAAGGGCCGTGAGGTCGGCCGGTAGTGTGAAAGGGGGAGGAGGAGGGATATCGAAGAAGAAGAAGAGGAGGGGGGAATGGGGATGCGCCATTTGAAGAAGAAAAGGGGCGGGGGGGGCTCTTTTTTTTTTTTTATGCTTGCAAGTGTTTTTTTATTATGTTTTTCTCCGCATTTATATATATTTATATGTCAAGGAAAAAAAAATTGCAACCCTAATCGCCTATGCAGCGCCCAGAAGACATAGCCGCCTAGAAGATGTCGCCTAGGGTGTATTCGACACGCTTGGGATGCGCTGCGCTTTAGCGCGGCGCTTAGCGATCGATTTATGTGATTTTAGAACAACCAAGCACCGTACCAATATTCCTTGAAGGCCCTTGTCTCAGTATGTAACACAATCCATTAGTAAACATCACACAAAGTCCCTTATCAGAAGTGAGTTTACCCAGAGATATCAGGTTGCAATGGAAACTAGGAACACATAAGACCTCTTGTAAAACCATATTGTTATTCAATATAACTGTCCCTATGTGTGTTACCTTTACAAAAGTTCCATTTGGTAAGGTTACCTCTACACCTTTCACTGTTCTTACTTTTTCAAAAAATCCAACTGAATAAGTGACATGGTCTGTTGCCCCTGAATCTATTATCCATGCACCTAGACTTTTACCTTGCATTTCTTGACCACTTTGATTAAAACTAGCGGTCAGCACTCTTGCATGATTGACATTTTGACCAGCATCCTCTTCAATGCCCATTTGATCAAGCAGCTTTGCTAATTTCTGGATCTGAAAAGAAGTAAGTCCCAAACCTGCATTTGGAACTCCCAAACCTGCATTTGGAACTTTACCAATGTCTATCCTTGCACCACCTGCATTAGAAAACACATCATCAGCTGTTCCAGAGGTTCCTTCACCCTCCACCAGGTTGACCTTCCTCTTTGGCTTCCAATCCGGAGGATATCCATTCTTCCTATAACAGTTATATATAGTATGTCCAATATACCCACAGTAAGTACACTGTACTTTCTTTCAAGTTCCATACCTTTGATTTCCTTCCAACTTAGGTTGAGATTTATCACTTCCTGTATTGGAATAATTTCTGCTACCACTGTAGGCTACATTCGACTTATTTGCAAAGACCGCAGACTGAGTCCCCTGAGGATGATTAGAACTATACTCCATTTGATTCTCAAACTGAACACTCATAGCAAAAGCCTCAGTACTTGGCAAAGGTTTTAGAAGAAACACCTGTGACCTAACTGGTGCATAACTCTCATTCAGTCCTTTCATAAAACGGATAACGTATTCAGATTCAATATATCCAACAAAAGTAGGGATCACTTTGCAAGTGCACTTAACATCACATTCGCAAGAAGGAATTGGCCTCAACACCATAATCTCATCCCAAACAGTCTTCAATTTTGCAAAATACTCAGTCACAGACAAATTACCTTGTGTGATTTGGTTGATTTCTTCTAGCAAATCAGAAAGCCGGAAGCAATTCATCTTTGAATACCTATTTTGGAGATCTTCCCAAATTTCACGAGCAGAGTTCATCCAGAGTACAGTCTTTGCGATTTCAGGAGTTACGGACTTCATTATCCATGACATCACCGTGATATCACACTGATCCCAACGAGCTCTCATCCTTTCGTCATTCTTAGGTTTCGGAATCGATCCATCAATGAAACCTAGCTTGTTCTTCATAATCAATCCCATGCGCATCGATCTGCTCCAGGAATGGTAATTCTTACTATTCAATGGCGGATCTGCAAGGATTAGGGCTGGACTTTCACTCGGATGCAAGTAGAGAGGATTTGATTCCAATTCTCCAGCAATTCGCATATTTCTTTCTTCTGCCATCTTTCGATCTCAATCGAAGGATTCTAGTGAGGAAACCGACAACAAACAATATCAAAAAACAAGATCGGTAGTCTAACCGAGCTCTCTGATACCATGAAGAAAGTTTGCGGAACTAGGGTTTCTTTAGACAATGATGAAAACGAGAAGAGGAAAAAATATCTGGATTTTATTTATGAAAAATATTCTAATAATTACAATAGAGAGAACCTTTATTTATATGGGAGGCTGTGGACCCCTATACATCAGCCAATAGAAAATAAGTAAGTCAACTACTGTAACTACCCTGTAATATTGTAACTATTGTGTAATACTAATATAATACTGTAACAATCACATCTTGAAAGCACCAATAAAACATGAAAAGTAAAAACGAAAAAAAAAAAGGGCTATGATATTGCAAATTGAATGGTGCTTCCTAAGGCAATGACCCATGATGATAAATCTGAGGTAAAGCACATGACATGTCTGTGGTACTTTTGTGCTAAGAGTCTGATCTCATGAATAAAGTATCAAAGATAATTGCACTTTTTCACCTAAAGCCACATATGTGAAGTGGCCAGCTGCGTCAAAGGACCACATTGACATGATTACATTAACCTTATGTACTTATGCTTAAGATTATGAGTGCACTAATTGATTGATTGATGAAAGAAAATCTTTGTTTTATTATGTGATTAATGATTTTGGTAAACATAGAAAGAATGAGGTTTTAACTTTTTTGGGAAAGAATCAAATGAAAGGAGACATAGATTGATATATTTAAGATTAACCAAAAATTAAAAGAATGATAAGTAGGTGGAGCATTAACCACAAGATTGTGGGGATGTTAGCATTGTGTTATTTCCATATATTAATAAATATTTATATATATCAAACTTGTTAAAGAAGGTTTTTATGAAATCAATGAAAGTAATTGTAATTTACAACTATGGATTAATTAAAAACACAACTAAATATAAATGTAGATATTAAAATAAAAATAAAAAACCAAAATGTGAAAATTAAAATAGACAATCAAAGAGTTTTTCTTAAGCATGTAAGGGGTAATTAGTTTCTTAATCCGGGATATATTGGCTGTAAATAGCAGCAGAGAAGCATATGCGTGCACGATGAAAGACCGAAAGTTGTGAACATCTAAGTGCCAACAAGTAAAGGGCAAGAAACCAAAAGGCTGCAGACTTGTAGTTCCGGTAAAGAACCTTCTTCTTGGTAGAGAAAAAATATTTAAAATACAAAAAAAAAAAAAAAAAAAAAAAAAAAAAAAAAAAAAAAAAATTTTCTTATGATAGGAATGAATTGGAAACTTGTATTTGTTTCAATTTTTTATAAATAAATGAAAAATATATGAGAATATTATCTTCAAGGTAGATTTTAGGTATAATTTTAAGGGAGAATCAGAGAAAATAATAAGAAAAAAAAATCCTAAATTAAGTAAGAGGATTGAAAACTTTTACACCAAGAACAAACTTATTTATTGAAAAAAAATATAAAAAACACACACACACACCCGGGTGCCAAGAGATTTTTATGGTCTGCAGCCAGTTGTAGGAAGGTTATCTGCAAAGTGGCACATTGTAGCCTCTTATTTTTACTCTCTTTCACATAATACACTTTTATCGCAAGAGAGTTAGAGGTTAGAAATGAGTGGTTATAATGTATCTTACTTTGTATATCTTCCTACAACGGCCAGATTTTTAAAATTTTACCCTGTGCCTGTGCGTTGTCATGAGAAGATGAAAAAATGATCTCATGCATTAATTTTTTTTATTGAGAAACGCCATGCATTATTTTTAAATATTTATATCTCATAGTTTATAACTTCAAATTGTTAATTCTTTAACCAATTTTTTTTCATGCTCTTTATTTCGAAATCACATGTATCATATTGCAGAGTAACTGTCAAAATTCACCATTCTTCGAAATTCACGATCAAATTCATTGTTTTTCGAGATTCTCATAAAAAAAAAAACAACGTAATGATATCGAATCAAGTCTCAAAATATAAAGCAGTAAAAATAAGAATAAAAATTGGTGAAATTTTCATCACGTTTCAAGATATACATCAAAAGATACGAGTCTACAAAATCTTTGACAGCCTGTTATTCTGTATATAAAACTTATTTTGTGTTATGTTACTTAAAAAATGTCATGTTGTAAGTAGTTTCTGACAATCGAAATTTATCCGGAAAGAATACTTCGGCACAAATATTATCAAATAAATTCAATAATATATGTAAGCCTTACGTCATACATCAGAACTAAAACGACACGGAAGGTAAAACGACTCGAGAAAACAAAAGATCGAACACACGGTTTTCAATGCTGTAAAACTAAATCCAATAAAGAGAACTAAAACATCCAACATTAAATCCAAAAGAATTCAAACGGAACTAATCCAAAAGAAAGACAACATTGTTTGAACTTGAATCAACAACATTATGGAAAGAAAACAAAACTAAAGAAACTAAGTCTTCGAGAGCTCCATCTCACACGTCATCGTCAAGTCAATCTTCATCATCATTAAGAACCTATTCATCTTCTTTGGGGAAAGAGAAAGAAAACAAAAGTAACGGGTAAGTAAATGCATAAGTCTTAGTGCTTGCGTAGAAGATCGCATAACGTCGGTCTCATAAAGAAATAAAATCAACGCCGTCTTTTATTAATTCAATCTGTTACTAACCCTAGCTAACTATCATATTATGTTCATAGCATAACATGAGGTTCCAAAGGTATCTAGCTTAGATCAAGTTTGTTACATCATGAATAACAATGGCACTACGCCTAGTAATAGGATGTACTTAGACAATCTGGTGCAACCTACTTGTAGACACGCTCTAGTAGCCCCGGGAATATCTGAGTCCCGATAGTGTGATGACCGGCAGAGTGCACCAGACGCTTTATCTAGCCAATTGATTGACCGGCGTAGGTACAGTCTACTTTGTCTGGTCAGAGAACACATCACGATATTGTACTATGCCTTACCAAGCATGCATGATGTTTAAGATTATTAATCTAACACATACGTTTGATTAGATGTTTAACTAGCCACCTAAGTTGATTCACATAAAAGGCTCACCTATCAGTCTACTCCCTTTTCTTAATACCACTAGACTCTACAACACCTAGCACATACACAGATATCGATAAACCCTAGCTTATTGAAGCACAAGGCAAATCCAAAGCTTTCGACGGTCCCACACTTCTTCTTTTAGGGAATCCATATGGTGCCGGAACTAAACACATCAAAAGCTAATTCAAGGCTTTGTCACATAAGGTTAAGCAGTAAAGACATGATTATAAAGCCCAAACCAAGCCGACACGATAAAACAAAGAAAACGGAATAAACAGGTCAAACGCACGTTTGACACCCTGTGAACGCGCGTTTGCCCTGAACGAACGTTTACTACACCCCAAACGCCCGTTCGTGAAAATCAGCCACATCCTGTATCAACTGCCAGACCCTCAAATGCCCATCCAAAATACCCAAACGCTCGGTTGAGCTGCAACCATCGCAAACGGCCGTTTGCCCTTGTGCAAACGCTCGTTTGCCTGGGTTTTTCCCCAGAAATCTGCAACTGCGTAAACGCGATTTCCAACCCAATTTCATCCCAAACTCCAACATAAACAGATTACAAACAACGAAAATAACATACAAATTGCTCTATAACCTTACGACACCTTAGTCATACGATAAGAACACCACGTTACCTTAATTTGCAAGCTACTACGATCCACGCTACCAAAACCTTGAAAAGGTTAAACCTTTAACTTCAAACCTATAAGCAATCAATCCAAAGATGATCATTACGATGTTTATACTCAGAAAAATGCAGCTTAACAACGATGATGAACAAACCCTAGTATCAAGAACGACGAGGGGAAAACTTACGTTGACGGATTTAAGGCTTGTTGATATCAAAACGATCCTCGTATCGCGGTGATCCTTTCTCTCTTGAGATGTCTGCGTTTTTTATCAACAAATTAGCCTAGAGATTCGAAAGCTCCTTCTCTTTTTTTTTCTTTCACAACTTGCGCCTCCTAGTTAAATTTTTTTTTTTTAACGTGAAACAAGAACTAGGTTAATTTAGGATTAGTTTTCCTTTTATAATCCCAAAAATAAATTAAACCCTTAAATATAATAACTCCTTTAATTTCCTTCATTTTCTTTAATTTCATTAATTAAATAACATAATATTCTGATTTTTACTAAAAGACCGAATTGCCCTCAATCAAAAATCGGGATATTACACATGTTTCCTAATTATTTACAATTTCAAAAGCGACTATATCATTTTCGTTACAAACCTAGGAAAAGATATCAATGATTTATAGGATCCATTGATTAATATTGATTATACTTTTAATGTTTTTTTTCTCACTTTTTTTCTTTTGAAGACTTTTAATATTGATCTTATCTATCAGATAACGTATGTAGTGAATGATTCTCAAGAATTGATACGCGGAATATGGAAGGTTTTTGGGTATTATGTCGTCATGTATCAAAGTGATGTGAAAGTGAATCAAAATCATACAGTTTATATGCTGAATGTATATATATAAAAGTGAATTAAAACCACACAGTTTCTATTCTAGATATAAACTGTGTGGTTCTGATTCGCTCATACATCTCGGTGTATGTAAACATACGACACAAAAATTTTCCGCGGAATTTATCATTCCACTTAAAACTTAAATTGGATTTTTTTTGATATAAATGATTGTGTTTGGGGTCGATTGATACCAGGACCACATTCCATATGTTAGATACAATTATTGCAAAAGAATCCAATACCTACCCACGTGACCAAAGTTTTTGTTTCTAATACGTGTGTGTGTCTCCTTTCATAAAAAAAACAAAAAAAAAAAAAACGTGTGTGTGGGGAAAAAAGAAAAAGAAGAGAGGCTGAAATACTTTCCTATAACTTAGGTACATACTTCAGTTAATACGTGTTGGAAAAAAAACGGTATATATACTATATGTTATGAATATATTAAGATTTGGAATTAGGGGTAAAACAATGACATGAGAGAAAAATTCATACTTGGATAATTTTGAAAATGGTATAACAGATCTAATGATAGGAATCACAACACACATTGTTTTGGGATAATTGTTTTATTGATACTTTTTCAAAGTTTATTTGTCCAAGTAGTACTCCTAGAGTCATTTACAAAATAAAATTTAACATAAGAAGACAAAAATAACCCTATTTAAAACATTTACCTTTTATCTTTACATTTCTAATTTCTAATTAAAGCACTCGTATCAGATACTCTTAACGAATACTCTATTATAAAGTTTTGAAAACACATTTTTCTAGTTTACAAAATCTTTATTTAAGATGAAATGCATCAGACTCTTTATTTTACATAATGCGAAAGATATAAAGGAAAATTGTAAAGGAAATTTTACAAAATCTGTAGTGTACAGTAAAAAATAGAGTATCTGCTGCAGTGCTATTTTTTCTGTTGAAATCTCTACAATAGACTTTTTAAATGATTTACAGTATCTACTGCAAGTGCTCTTATCCATTTATTCTTCACCACTCCCCCACATCTCCGCTTCATTTCGACAAAAATGGAGAGCTCCTCTCCCCCGCAACTCTGCTTCGTCAATTTTTCCATCATGAAAAAGACATAAACAAAACATAAACATTGCTACTGCGTTTTTTTTTTTTTTCCTTTTTCTACTATTTTTTTGGTTCATCTGTGTTTTTATTATAAAATGAATGATTTTGACGGCGTTCCGACGGCGGTCAGGTGGGTTGGGGTTTGACAGCATGGGTGGGTGGGAAATATAATTAGGATTCTGCAAGTTGGGGTTTATGGTTCCTCAATTGCAATTAGGGGTTTGTGTTCTTCAATTTAGTGCTAAGGGTTGTTCAATTGCAATTAGGGGTTTGTGTTCTTCAATTTAAGGCTAGGGGTTATTCAATTGCAATTATGGGATGAAATTTTCAATTTAAGGCTAGGGTTGTTCAATTGCAATTAGGGTTTGGGTTCTTCAAGTTGGGGGTGATTAAGGGTATTATTGGTATAAAAATATTGTTTGAGGATGAAAAATCTATTTAGAGAAAAAAACTTGTTGAAGGACTATTTAAACAAAAAAAACTTGTAGAAAAGACTAAACATATAATCCACACACACACACACACAAAAAAAACTAATCTCTTTATTTATGGATGGCTTATAAAGCCAATTGCGAAAGTCAATCCTATGCCTAACATTATTAGGGTAAAGGGCCAAAAGTACACATAATTAACTTAATCAGGTTAATATGACGCACTTTACTTTTCTTTGTTTATAAGGACAAGAATTTGATAGATGGACAAACTTACCCTCAATATAAGATTTTAAATAAATAAAAAAAAAAACAAACAAACAAACACCAGCGCTTCCATTCCCAAAAAAAAGAATGCAAAATTAGGAATAATGACAGCTTTTGGAATATTTTTGAGTAACATGACAGCTCAATATTTTTTATAGGGAGAAAGACAACACCCATAATATTTATAGCTTGAAGGAGAAAAAAAAAACAAATAAATAAATAATAAATAAAAAATCCGACGCTTCTTCTTTGCTCCAGTTTTTTTTCCTCTTTCCTCATCCATTTTCAAACACTCATATCTTTCGATATAGAGATCCAAAAGCAATAAAAATTTCACTGAATTTTTTGTTTTTTGATGTTTTTTGTTTTGAGACTTGGTTCGATATAATTACATCGGTTTTTGTGAGATTCAATATCTAAATTCACTCAGTGAATCTCTTCGGTGAATCATGAAAATCAGAGAATATCGACAGTGAATTTCGAACAATAATGAATTTCGACAGCGGATTTTCTGAAATCAAATCGGAATATGTTGAATGCGGTATCAAAATAAAAAGCATGAAGAAATAAAAAATTTGGTGAAATAATTTTCAAATTTGGAGTTCTAGATTGAGAGATATGAGTGTTTAAAAAAGATGGATGAGAGAGAAATTGTATTGAGGTTTTTTTTTTTATTTGGGAAAAAAAGGCGCCTGGATATTAAAACAAAAATAGTTTTGTCATTTATGTAAAAGTTTTAAAAAACTGTCATTTCTCACAATTGATAAAATGTTTGTGTCATCCTCCCTCATTCCCACAGAAAAGAATAACATGTGCTTCGTGGGGGGAAAAAATAGAAAGTTTTTTGTTCCTTTTTTTTCTCCTGATAAGTTGGGAAATTATTAAAAATGTTATTTTCTCTATTTTACTATTTATTTCAAACAATTATATCTTTGGATATAAAACTCCGATCATCGTAATTTTACCAAAATTCATATTTTCTCGTCTTCTTTATTATGATATCGCATTTGATGTTCTTTTACTTATTTTCTTAAAATCGAAATTTTCTTCATAAAAATCGACGCGATGCAGTGACACCACGATGCAGAGACACCGCGATGCATTGACACCACGACGAAGTGACACCGCGATGTAGTGACACCGTGATGTAGTGACATCTTATGGTAGCAATTTATGCAGTGACATCTTATTGCAGCGATTTATGCAGTGACATATTATGTAGTGATACCTTATTGTAGCGATTTATGCAGTGACAACAACATTGGAAATGATTTACGTAGTTACACCACCCACCTTATACATCATTTTATGCAGTGACACCTAATGCAATGATTTATGTAGTGACAACAACATTCACAACGATTTATGCACTGACACCTTATGCAACGATTTATGCAGCGACAACACAGTTTATAAAGTGACATATTATGCAGTGATACCCAATAAAAACAATATTTTATGAAGTGACATCCAATGACAACAATATTTTATGAAGTGACGCATTATGCATTGACACCCAGTGACAACATTTAATGAAGTGATGCCTTATGTAGTGACACCAGTGACACCAACATTTTATGAAGTGACACCGCTATATATTTTGATATAAAACTCCGATCAACATAATTCTTTTATCCTAATTCATATTTTTCATCCTCTTTATTCTGATAACTTATTTGATATTTTTCCGACATAATTTCAGAAAATCAATTTTTTTTCATAAAGATCAACGCGATGCAATGATACCGCGATAAAATGACACCGCGATGAAGTGACATGTGAAGATGAAGTGACATTTGATGATGCAGTGACATGTGAAGATGAAATGATGATTCGTAGAACACATTTATCACCGTCTCTTTCTGATCAAAACTACTAAAAAGTGGCGATTCCATTGTCGGATGGATCAATTGATCATACTTCTGCTCATAAAATAACGAAAAACCACACCTCGAATCCCTTCCTAATTTTTCTATCAGGTTTGATGAGCATGTTCAATAAGTTGTTTCAAATAATAACCATCTTGATCAACATATAAACCATTTCCATTACATATAGTTTCATCTTTACACAACAGACCGAAATCACCCAAATCGAAACCTTTAAACATACCTAGGCAAACATAAGATAAAAATGCGTATTTTTAATGCCCTATTTTGGCATAATGAGCATCTAGATACGCCGAATTCACAGCCATTTTCAAATCCCAACCCGTTTTTCTCATAAATGCAATTAACAACTTAGTAAAATTATGACGTGACTTCACACAATCCCTTAAAAATGATTCAAACACGGTGAATACGATTTATGTTCCTTTATTCGAATTTCCATTATTAGGAACTAATTTCTTGGATAAATAACCGATTTACCATTGTCTTGTCCAAGTTTTTCCTTAAAACTAAAACTTGTTCATTTTGCTTTCTAGACGTAAAATTAACTGATTTACCATTGTCTCCAAAGCTCTGAGATTGCTCTGATTCTCTTGAACCTGAAATTCCCATCAATAGTGATAGCAACTGGATCGCAGAACTTTTCAACGTTAGTGTCTCGATGTTCATCTCTGCTAGAACTACTCCAACTGATATGTAAATAAATCCACCTATTGTAAATCCATGTAGTAATTAATTGAGGTTGAATCAAATCAAAAGCTCAATCAACAAAGAAACATCAGTACATCTGCAAGTTAATAACACAAACTGGAGAGAGTCTTTAGAATATATCACCACCTCTATTAAAGATAACTGTCCAGGATTCTGACCCAACATCAAGGCCTGCATACCCAAAAGGTCTTTTTAGTGCACCAAATGACATACCATTGCAGTTCCTACTAAAGCCACCAATGCCGAGAGGAAGTTAAAGAAAAGAGTTTTGAAGACGCTGAAACCAGATATTACCAATATACCAAAGTCACATATCTACAAAAGGCAGAGAGAGTAGTTGACGTTAGCTGTGCTAAAAGAAATACACGATAAACATTTCTCAAATTAGAAAATTTCTGAAGAATTGATACCAAAGCCTTATCAGCAGCTTCCAGAGTTTTCTCATCAAACTTTGGCACAGGGCTGTCTAGGAATTCAAGTAAGCTTCAAAGGATGAAACAATAGCAAAAAGTGAAGAAATTAAGGTTTGGGCGAACCGGGTTCAGCTAATTTTAGGTAATTTCAAAGGGTTGTCTAGTTTAAAGACGACAACTTTTTGGTTAGTGATGAATTCTTCAGATGAGTCTAGTAAAGTAAAGACATCACCGTCTACAGCGGCGGAAGTGGTGGCGGCGGTTGTGGATGTGGGATCATCATTATCATCTTCTTCCATCACGATGCAGTTAACTTGATGAGATAATGAATGAAGATGGAGGAAGAAGATTAAAGAGAGGGTTAATTTTGTCGAAGTAGTGTTACTTTGTCCTTATAACCAAGGATCTTTTAGGTGTGTCCTAAGTGCCTAATTAAGTCTCAAATTGGTCCTTACAAGCTCCTTCTCCTCTGCGTTCTTTTCACGTCAACTTCCATCGCCCCTCCGGTGTTCGCCGGAGGTGGCTTTAGCCTTTAATTAGTTAGTTTTCTTTGTTTATATTACTTTTTGCTAGCCCTTCATAGTGTGAGAGATGCCGTTTTGGAGGCGGAATTCGACGGATCCAGCTTGTATTAATCCGATCTGCCCTCTTATGGATGCTGTCCTGACGAGTCTCCTCTTATCCAACTAGTCTCCTCTTATTTTGGTCCGGCTGTTGTTGTTGTTCTGGCGGGATCATGGATATGATCTCTCTTTCGTATGAAGATGGCTCCGTCTCTGGCTAGCTTTCTTCGCTTCAGATCGAGTCGAGCGGTATGTCTGCTTCCCTTTCTGGGTGGTGCAATTCATAGCAGCGTGACTTACATAACACCGTTAAGGCTCCGGGCTTTTAATTCGCGGTTATGGTAGCCCTTTTTTTGACGGAGGAGTTAGTCACCTCTTACGGGCTTCTCTCTCCGCCCGGAGGCGGCGGTCGGCGACGGTGGGTTCTAGACGCCACCTTGGTTCATGGTTTCAGTTTGCTGCTCTGTCTCGCTCTTCGGCGGCGCTGCTAGCTTCTTGTTAATATTGTATTTGTTTGTATGTTTTCTTGTCTTTCTCTGTAAATGTCGTCTTTGAAGTGAATATGTATTATGACCATTATTTCCCTTGTCAGAACTATTGTGAGGGAACCCCTAAAAAAAACTATTGTGGAGGGAAAAAAAGTATTTCGGAGATTTAACTATTTTAACTTCAATCAAATAGAGTTGTTCAATTTGTAGTTTATAATAAAAGGTCTAGCAAGAAAGAAGGAGCATAATTGTCCTCTTTCTTTTGTTATTTTTACATTTGGGATACATTATAATAATAATAAAAAGGAAGTATGATTGTTATTAAGTGTCTTAGCCATGATATTTTTTTCTTTATGGGCAGAAGTTTTACTCACTATACTGACAATTTGAAAGTTTCAATCGAGTAGATATGGTTTTTCAATATACTAATATGACCTATATGAAATATCATAAATTTATTTATTGCCTTCTTTAGTAATTTATTTGTATCATATTTATCGTTTTTCGGATCTCCGCCAAATCTAATGGTGATATTTTAGTATTTATTTATATATGAGATTCAATTGTTATGTTTATTTCTCTCGACGAAGATTATTCACAATGTGTTTATTCAATGCTATCGATTAAATTGGTTGTTCTGATTAGATATCAAGATGGCCTGAATTATTTTTCGCACCGTTCCTTGCTGCAAATGCAGAGTAGTGATGTTGAGGATACTATGAAAACCCTAGAAGCATCTACATAATATTAGCTTTACCTATTATACCTGATGCACGTAGATCAAGTAATAATTAAAAGTACTTGACCACCATAAACCAATACTAGCAAGAGGACTGCGGTCCATCGTAGTATAAATATAAATAATCGAGTCGATCCCACAGGAACCAAATTGTGGATCATTTTATATACAAACAATTAATTATTCATATCAAGGACACAAAGGCGGTCTACGACCAACGAAGTACAAGAAAAAGTAAAGGACACGACCCGACACAACACATAAACAACGTAATTAACCTCCCCAATTATTATGTTATCGTTTGGCTCTAGAGATTCTATATAATTAAGCGATACTCGACAACTATAAATCCGATTCGTATTTCTTTTATATCGACTACGGGAGTCATCCCCTAAAATAGATCTAGCTCCGGTTAGGCCATCTAGATCATCGTGTCTCCATTACGTGACTTCACATTTTTAGTCTCCATCTCATATAACTTCTGACACATTTACGAAACTAGGGATGCCGTATAAACCGTAACCTCATCTAAGCAACATTCCTATGATTAGGCGTATTTTAGACACCGATTCAATCTCTGTCTAAATAACAATCACTTTTTAGGTCTCATGTTAAATTACGATGACAAATAATTAAGTTGATCAAGTTTAATTACTCGTTTAAATTACAAAGCAGAGAACCTGACGTAGTCGTAGCCATACCTACTAAGATAAGAAATTCTAGGTGGACAATCACACCATAAAGACTTGGCTAGATTGACGCGCGAAAACCTAAATCTTAGCGCTTACACATAATGTAACGGATAAAATAGAGACTCATAAAGCAATTATATAGATCTACTAAAAACACGGTTGTCGATCATACCGAAGTCATCTATAGGTCACCGGATATGAGATCTGGCGCGCTTGGATCCTTATAGACAAGGAATCCCCACTGCCTCATATCGTATCCTTAGATCTACATCGTTCGGTGAAGAACGAACAACCTCAAATGATAAACAATAATTGGGGACTTAATTACAAAGAACTAAGAACAAATAAATACAAGAACTTACATTATTGCAGATCTTGCATAAAAACTGCTCTAAGAAAAACTGAGAATTTTATTATAAACTGAAAAGTGTATATGGTCGAGTGTGTGTATGGCGTGTAATACATGCCATTATTTATAGGTGTTCAAGCTAATTAAGAGATATACTTTAAAATGTCAAAACAAATAAGAGATAACTCCCGGCCGATCTCCAATTAAAGATAAAATGCGCCTTAGAATGCATATCCTCATTGGCGCCATCTTTGAGTGGTTTGCCATGCTTATCCGATCTTTTCGTGCTTATCCGATATTTATCTTAATTTTCCTTTGATTTATCTTGAGATTTAATTCTTCCATTTGTATTTATCCTCCATAATTATCCAAATCTGCAAAATAGATATTTATCCCAAAATAAATCATATTTAAATAAAACGGATAAATATAATAAAAACGGATAAATACCGATTTATATAATAAAAACGGATAATCACCAAATTATATCTTATAAAATGGATAAATACCAAATTATATTTTATAAATCACAAAACAATAAATAGTCCATATAAACATGTGATTTAATGTAAAATACATATTATTAATCTCGATTTAAGGTCAACGTTGATGACTTTTACGGGTATAATTTGACCGTCATCAATACCCTTGTGTAATCTTGTTCCCCAAGTTCTCTTGTATTATTATAAATATGATGCACTCCAAAACAATTGAATCAATCAATGAAATACATACATTCAGTAAATTATATTATGGTATCAGAGTTAGGTTAAATCCGAATTGCTCACGCCGACTTCAGCTTATTCCTTCCCCCATCTATTCCGCTCAGCCACCATATCTTCTCCTTTCTGTATCTTCTTCAAATCTTCATCACAGCATCTGATATCTTATTTTCTTCTTCACCAAACAATCTGCTATCTCACATATCCAACCAAGAACAAAAAAAAATCACAGCAAATCTGCTATCTTCATCCACCGTTCCTCCCTATTCTTCTCACAAATCGCAGCACATCCAGTCACTTGAAAAAATGAATATCTTCTCCCTGCTATATCCTTCTTCGAACATAGCAATAAAAAAAACACAAACCCTAATTGCCGTTTCCAGCCATGTCAGGATTTGAATCCATCGCAACCTCCGACGTCGCACCAGCTACAACCCTTCCCACCTTCAACCCCTCATCCAACCTCCACATCACTAAACTTACCCGCTCTAATTACCACCTCTGGAAAGAGCAGATTGTGCCATACTTTAGCGGCCAAGGTGTATATGGGTACCATGATCGTACCATTGCCCCGTCTTAAAAAACTGTTACCGTCGAGGGAGTCACGACTGTCAACCCCAAAATTACGCAATGGCAGCTGCAAGATAATCTTATTTTAAGCACTATAACCTCGTCTCTATCTGATGATGTACTTATGCAGGTGTACTATGCCAGGACGTCCGCCGATATTTGGGAGGCCCTTCAGACTTGCTTCCTGTGATACCTTAAGGACGGTATTTACCGCTTTTCCAGCTCTTTCACCAATCTCCCTGCTCGAGCCTTTGTCACCACCTCCACTCCCCTCACTCAATGGCACCAGTGTCTTGGTCACTACTCACACCCAGTCTTATGTCGTGCTCTGCGTCAACAAAATATTTCTGTTTCAAATAAAGCTTCTGGCCCTGTGTGTGAAGCATGTCAATTAACTAAGAGTCATAGATTACATTTACCTTTGTCTTCATTTACTCCTCTGCACCTTTGGATTTAGTTTATTTTGATGTTTGGGGCCCTAGTGCCGAAACTTCTTTTTATGGGAACGTTATTATGTGAGTCTTTTAGATGATTACACTAAATTCTTATGGCTCTACCCGATTAAATTAAAATATGATGTCGAACCTACTTTTCACAAGTTTAAAGCACTTGCTGAACTTCAGTTTAACACCACACTTAAATCCCTTCAGTCTAACTGGGGTGGCGATTATCTTCAGTTAAGTCAACACCTCACATCCATTGGCATTGACCATCGTCTTGCCTGCCTTCACACTCACGAACAAATAGGTGCCACTGAGCGTCGTCACCGTCAAATAGTCAAAATTGGCCTCTCACTCCTTGCCCAGTAGAACCTTCCCTTTCCTTATTGGGCGGATGCCTTCGTCACCGCCACATATATTATTAATCGTCTTCCCACACCCGTCCTTGCTCACAAATCCCCGTATGAAATGGTCTATGGTCGTCCTCCTGATTACTCGTTTCTTCGGGTCTTTGGTTGTGCATGTTGGCCCTACCTTCGTCCCTACAATAATCACAAAACCGACTTCCATTCTAAGACATGTATTTTTCTCGGTTAAGCCCCTCTCACCATGGCTATAAATGCCTTGATCTTACCACTGGTCGTGTTTACATTGCTCGTCACATTATCTTTGATGTAAACACCTTTCCTTACACACGACCTTCCTCCGCGATCACGTACTCTAACCTCATTGTTCCCCTTCCCCTTCCACTCTCATCACAATCTCCACCTCAAACTCCATCCCAAACTCCCTCTCTCGCGGCCTTCGGCTACCCCTACTCACCCATTCACTTCGGCCCCTATCTACTCCACATCTCCATCGGACTCTAGTCCTTCCTCATCTGACTCCCCTACGTCATCAGTTCCCGACCCCCTATTACCCATCCACCGCACATGACTACTCTTTCCCAGACTAACAATCTCAAACCCAAACAATACCCTAATTATGTCCCTTACCCAATCTCCAATGCCCTTGTTGCCTCAGCCTCTTCCTCTGAACCCACCTACTAAATTGAAACATCCAAACACAGGGGTTTGGCGTGATGCTATGCATGATGAAATCAATGCTCTGATTCACAGTGATGCATGGGATCTTGTTCCCTAGAATTCTAATATGAATGTCATTGGTAACAAATGAGTATTTCGTGTTAAGCGTCTTGCAGATGGTTCGGTATAGCGACATAAGGCTCGACTCGTTGCAAAAGGGTTTCATCAAACAAAGGGGTTGACTTTTATGAAACTTTCAGCCTTGTGGTCAAGACTCTCATTATTCGGCTTCTACTCTCGCTTGCTCTCTCTCCGCACTGGTCGATCCGTCAGGTAGATATTCAAATTGGATTTTTACATGGTTATCTACCAGACTCAGTTTTCATGCAACAGCCTCCAGGTTTTGTTCATCCAGATTATCCGCACCATGTTTGCCACCTCAAATGCAGGATCTACGGTCTTCGTCAGGCTCTGCGTGCTTGGTTTTCTCGACTTACTGAAGTTCTCCTTGCATATGGTTTTCATGCTTTTCATGCCGACACCTCTCTTTACATTTATTCACTTTGCTCAGCTCGGGTATATCTTCTTATTTACGTCGACGACATGATTATTACTGGCTCTTCTGATGCTGCCATACAACATGTTCTTGATCATCTTTCTATGCATTTCCTAGTCAAGGATCTTGGCCCCCTCTTATATTCCATGGAATTAAGGCTCTTCCTGTCACAGATGGTCTCTATCTCACTCAACGGAAGTACATCCTACAGTTTCTTCAGCGTGCTGGCATGGCTACTACCAAGACTTGTCATACTCCTATGGCTACAAATTGCCGACTTCAGCAGCATGGCAGCTCTCCTCTTGCCGATCCCACACTCTATCGCACCATTGTTGGCGGCCTTCAATATCTCAGTTTTACACGGCCTAACATTGCCTTTGCCATTCATCGTTTCGGTAAGTATATGCACTCCCTTACTGAAGACTACTGGACTGCTGTCAAACGCTTGCGCTACCTCAAGCACACCTTATCTAACGGCCTCCACTTCACCTCCTCCACTTCCCTTGATTTGCATGCCTATACCGATGTTGATTGGGATGTTGACTCCAATGATCGCCGCTCTATTGATGCCTATTGCATTTTCTAGGGTCCAAATCTAATTAGTTGGCACTCCAAGCAACAACAAATTGTTTCCAAAAGTAGCACTAAGGCCGAAATTAAATCTCTTTCCAACACAACAGCTGAGGTACAGTGGATCGGCTCTCTACTTCATGACATGCACATCTCTCTTCCTACTTCACCCCTCTTATGGTGTGATAACATTGGAGCTAATTATTTGGCGGCTAATCCGGTTTTTCATGCTCGCACCAAACACATTGAAATTGACTTCCACCATGTACAAGAACTGGTTTCCTCTCAGAAGATTTGCATATCCTTTCTCTCTTCCAAGGACCAACTGGCTGATTTGCTCACCAAACCTCTTGGCAATCCACGGTTTACACACTTGAAGACCAATCTCCATGTCCATTGTATTCCCATGGGATTGCGGGGGCATGTTGAGGACACTATGAAAACCCTAGAAGCATCTACATAATATTAGCTTTACCTATTATACCCTTGTGCAATCTTGTTCCCCAAGTTCTCTTGTATTATAAATTTTGGAGCTACCCCTCTTATGGTGTGAAAACATTGGAGCTACTTATTTGGCGGCCAATCCGGTTTTCCACGCTCGCACCAAACACATTGAAATTGACTTCCACCATGTACGAGAACTGGTTGCCTCTCAGAAGATTCGCATATCCTTTCTCTCTTCCAAGAACCAACTGGCTGATTTGCTCACCAAACCTCTTGGCAATCCGCAGTTTACACACTTGAAGACCAATCTCCATGTCCATTCTATTCTCATGGGATTGCGGGGGCATGTTGAGGATACTATGAAAACCCTAGAAACATCTACATAATATTAGATTTACCTATTATACCTTTGTGTAATCTTGTTCCCCAAGTTCTCTTGTATTATAAATACAATGCACTCCAAAACAATTGAATCAATCAATGAAATACATATATTCAGTACATTATAGTAAGTGATAATCTTAATATGCTTCATCGTAACTGTAAGGATAATCATGTTAATTTTGGTTCTTATATATGAGATGTAAGATATCATTTATATTGTTCTCATTGGAAATCTTTGGTTAAAATGTTGTAGACCATCCGGAACAGCTGACGATAACTTTCTGATGGTGATAATCTCCTGTGAGGCATAAAACGCATATATTGGATGGTCAATGAGTATTTTCTTAAGGGGAAGGAGCCAGAAGGGTATCAAATCTCAATAATGGGTCTCAAAGGACATCTTTCATTTTGAGTGAATTGAAAGGACAAAAAGATAATAGTTTGACCGAAATGCCTATGGTGATTTTTTATTTTTAATTATTTTATCCGCAATCGGTAGTAAATGCTTTGACATGTAGTAACGGTTTCACAACTAATGCGGTTCCTTAGAATATTCAACTGGATTTATTGCACATTTTCAAAAAGCATTATACAGGAAAATATGGCGCATATTTCTGTTCCAATCTTAAAGATTTTTTGACTAAGAATTAAATACACAATATTAAATATTTTAAAAAATACAAAAAATCCGGATTGTTACTTTATTACCTTTCCGTAAAGTAACAATAAAGTAACAATGCGATATCAATTACCTATCCGTAAAGTAACAATACCTATTGTTACTTAGTGCGTCAATCTTTCATAGGAAAATGTATTAATGGAATGCAATTTTTAATTGGTTGTTGATGACGTAACATCCGGATTGTTACTTTATTACCTATCCGTAAAGTAAAAATAAAATATCAATACCAAAATCATTTGACTTAATTTACTAAATCTGGTAGCTGTGATTTTTTTTTTTCTCACTTTGGTATAATAGCATTAAAAATGGGAGATTTTAATGGATAGTAACCGACTCAACATAACATCAGCACATTTAAAGCATTTTTTTGGAATAAAGGAATTAAACGGTAGATTTTTGGTAATCGTAACTGAATGTGTGTAGATCGGCGGATATTGATAGCAAAATACTTAACCGCTAACTTTCACCGACAGAGTATCGGGTCAACGGGAGTATAGTGGTCACAAGGTCGTATCCACAAGGAGTAAGTCTAAGTACCAAATATGCCGTGTAACTTGGTTCAGATCAATCAAAGGTGGAAAGGTATTATACTAGTGAAATAAACAATTATACAAACGGTGCTTAACTAGGGATTAATGGGTATAGCCGAACTATGATCCCACGAGCTACTTTTACCCCTTAGGAAGGACTTAACAGGGAGCGTGTCTTAACCGTCCTACCTATCCAAAATAGTTTAACGACATCCATGGGTGCCAACTCCTAATTCTAGGGATTAGACTGAACAACTCAATCTAACCACCCTATGTGAAGCTAACCGACTCTCCCTTTAGAAAACCGATTATCCTAACATGATTAAGTTCTAGAGTTGCTCGAACAACAATGACTTCTGTATTGGAAATGGTCCTAACAACTAGGCCGAATCTAGGCAACGATCCCAAAACCCCTTTTCCCACATCTCACCGCAAAATACATCTATAAGTTCGATATGTGTGACAGTTAACTAGGTGATCAATCTAATTCAAAGCTATTATAATATGTTTTAGGACGTGGATTAATCGTTTAAACATGCAATTACGCACTACACAACTCCCCATCTCATCCCCCTTAGGGTTTTCGCTCGCTTTCACATAATTCGACTACACATCTAATTAGCTACTCATGTCATACTAATAACAGAAATAAAGATTGAAATCATAACTAGAACAATAAAGGAAAAAGTATTCATTACCATATAATCTGACGAAAATCTGATCCACAAAGTATTGAAGAAATAATTGCTCTAAAAGTCGAATCTTTGATCTTGAAACGGAAATCTAAGCTATAGAAAGTGTTTAGAATCAAAGGATGTAAACTAAGGAATCAAAGGATCAAAGCAT
The DNA here is from genome assembly GCA_026214975.1 of Gentiana macrophylla. Lineage (NCBI taxonomy): Eukaryota > Viridiplantae > Streptophyta > Magnoliopsida > Gentianales > Gentianaceae > Gentiana > Gentiana macrophylla. The sequence continues at coordinate 46,725,573 of CM047806.1, forward strand.
GTTTCTCCTACACCAAAACCGCACCAAGGTCGCCCCAAATATGCCTAAGGTAAAAAAAAACTCTTGTATGAAAGAATAGGGCTGCGTATTTATAGTGCTAGGTTAAAATCCGCTGCTGTCGAGGGAAAACGCCCGTTTGCCTCTTGGGGCTTGATCTTCAGTGAACCAGCGTTTGGCTTTTTTGAACACTCGGTCGATGGATCATGTCTTGAGGGAAAACGCCCGTCTGGATTGTCTTGAATGCCCGTTTGCTGAATATGAGCTCAGTATTCGAGTTGAACCCATCCAAACGCTAGTTTGGGGGTAATTTGGCCGCTCATTGGTCTTCTAAACCAACTTTCAGTATCAAATGCCACTTCTGCGAACACTCGTTTGAACTGGCCAAACGCCAGTTTGGTCAACGTGTCATCTCTCCGCTTTAACCTTGCCGCAAACTCCAGTTTGGGTAGAGCAAACACTCGTTTGCCTTGATTTCACTCCAAACTTGATTTTTCTCAACTTTCATGCTACTTTCGTGCCACGAACATGTTTCTCACTCCAGAATATCACCTATGGGTCCTCGAGTCAGCTAAGTCCTGCAATAACATATACGAACAAACACCACGCGTAATTCCGCAAGACAAAAGTGCTCGGAAAAGAAGTAAGTATCATCAAAAAGGCGGAGTTTACTATCGATATGACAGTTTAACTCCCCGTGCGTATAACTCTCGATATTACTCTCGAAACGGTCTATATCTACCCGGAACATGCCAATAAAGTGATAAACGGGGGCTAGATCACATACAAAAGTGCAGTGAAGTTGACTCCCATCAGATATCAGGAAATGTTTTTTAGAAATTAGTATAAAAGGGCATTTTGGTAAGTTTACATATGTTTTGTCCTGATTAATAATCAGTTTTCTTGGATCCTGATAAATTCATTAATCAGTCCTTCTTGGTAAAAATTTAATTTTTTTATTATTATATAGTATTCAAACATATTTCTATTTCATGATTATAATCGTTAAATGTAGATTTTTCTAGAATATTGAATAATAAAATAATTTTACTAATTATTTTGTCTTTTATGTTTGATCAAGAAATTCGGATCTATTTTCAACCGCCATGAAGACGTACAAAAAGGGTATCAAAGGAGGTTTATTTCACTGGTGCACAAGGAAAGTTATGGTATATCATTTTTATGACTTGCATATAATTGTAATTTTATACTATCTATGTGTGGAACAAGAAATTTGAGAATGATAATGTCGATACAATATTTGTGTCATATATAGTGCGGCAACGTACGTTATATTGTGAAATAAATAGAATTTCTCAAAATATAAAAATGGGAGAAGTAAATGATAATGTTTGCAAGAGTTATAAACATTCATAAGACTTCAAAAGAGCCATTGAAACAAAATTGTTCGAAATAAAACTCTATGCTCTCCCAAATCTCAAAAAGATTTTAGTGAATTTCATTGAGATATCCATAAAAATGGGTATAATATCGCGACATACAAATAAAGAGTATTTACTCATGGTAAATAACATTTCATCGATGAAATGAGCAATATGCATGAAAATGAGGAGATATGTCCATTCCTAGAAAAGAATGTGATCAATATTATATGCATGAGTCGAGCGATGATATATGTACTATATTATATTTAAGGCATCATATTATACAAGTCCATTCCATGAAGTGAATGCGATCTAATTAAATATTTATGTAACGCCCCGTTTCCGGACACCGAGTCCTTATCCGGAAAGAGCGCTCGGCACATATATTATCAAATAAAAACTCAATAATACATGCAAGCCTTACGTCATCCATCAAAAATCAAACGACGCGGAAGATAAAACAACTCAACAACTCGGGAAACCAAACGATCGAAACATACGGTAATCAATGCTGTGAAGAAAAACTAAATCCAATAAAAGATCTAAACATCCAGAATTCAATCCAAAAGATCTCAAAGGTAACTAAACCAAAAGAAAGAACAACATTGTTCAAAGTCGAAACAATCGCTTATGAAAAGAAAACATCTAAACGATCTAAGCCTTCAAACTCCAACTCAAACGTCCTCGCTATCAAAGAATTCATCGTAACCACCTGCTCATCTTCTTTGGGAAAGGGAAAGACAAAGATAACGTAACGGGTAAGTACAAAAGTACTCGATGAACGCGTGTAAGATCGTATAACTATGCCCTCATAAAGAAATAAAAGCAATACCGTCTTTTATTAATTCACTTTCCGTTATTAGCCCTAACTATCTATCACATTATGTTCATTGCATAACATGAGGTTCCAAGGGTATCTATCTTAGCTCAAGTTTGTTACATCATGTATAACAAGGGCACTACGCCTAGTAATAGGATGTACTAGGACAACTGGGTGCAACATACTTAGAGACTCGCTCTAGTAGCCCCGGGAATATCTGAGTCCCGATAGTGTGATGACCGGCAGAGTGCACCAGACGCTTTATCTGGCCAATCGATTGACCGGCGTGGGTACAGTCTACTTTGTCTGGTCAGAGGACACATCGCGATATTGTACTATGCCTTACCAAGCATTGCATGATGTTTAAGATTTTAATCTAGCACATACGCTTTGATTAGATGTTTAACTAGCCACCTAAGTGTTTTCGTGTAAGCTCCTCACACTTCCTACCCTCGTACTTAGACCTCTGTAGACACGGTCAAGCCCTAGCAATTACACGGACATCGATAAACCCTAGCTTATCGAAGCACAAGGCAAATCCAAGCTTCCAGTGGTCCCACACTTCATCTTTTAGGGAATCCATGTGGTGCCGGAACTAAACGCACCAGAAGCTAGTTCAGAGCTTTGTCACATAGGGTTAAGCAGTAAGAATCATGTTACAAAGCCTGAGAAGCAAGCTGACATCACAAGACAATAGAAAACTAGAGACATAGACCAAACGCCCGTCCAAAAGACCGAACGCCCGTCCAAAAGACCGAACGCCCGTCAACCATCAAGCCATCACATCCAAAGATGAAAATCGCCCCTTGACGCCCGTCCGTAAAGTCCGACGCCCGCCCAAATTGCGAGAGGAAGTAGACGCCCGTCCCATTAGGCCGACGCCCGCTCACCCAAACTCAATTCAATCTCAGATCCAAAACTTCACTCAACGCCCGTCCAAGAGAATCGGGCGTTCGCCCACACTCGCGCAGGAACGGACGCCCGCCTCGCATGCATGGCAGCGCCCGCCCACCTGGGATTTTCCTGCACTCCTGCAACTTTTCTCTCGCGATCTCCAACCCATATACAACCCAAGACTCGATTTTTAGCGATTAAAAACAGCAGAAAAACCAACAAATTGCCCTACAACCTTACGAGTACTTAGCCATACGATAAGAAAACCACGTTACCTTGATTTTGCGAGCTACAATGATCCACGCAACCAAAGCTTTGAAAAAGGTTAAACCTTTAACCTCAAACCTAAAACGATCGAACCCAAAACTGGTCACTACGAAGCTTAAACTCAGAAAACGCTGTTAAACCATGAAGAACGACCCTAAATCAAAACGATGAATAAAACTTACGTTAACGGTTCTAGGGATTGTTGGTATCCAAATGATCCTCTTGTAGCGGTGATCCTTTTTCTCTTGATGAATCTGTTCAAACGAACGACGGATTAACCTTGGGATTCAAAAGCTTCTCTCTCTTTTTTTTGAAACTTATGCCTCCTCAAAATAGATGCGCCTCTCTTTTTTTTTTTTTTTTTTTTTGACAAAAGTGATTAGGTTAATTTAGGATTATTTCCTTTTATACATCCCAAATTTCCTAATTACCTTATAATTCCTCAATTATCCCTTTTCTTTTATAAAACCTTTAAAACTAAAAGAACATAATATTCCGATTTATTAAAAGACCGAATTGCCCTTTATTCAAAAATCGGGATATTACATTCCTCCCTTAAGAGGAGTTTCGTCCTCGAAACTAGAACATACTTGGAAGATGAGGAACTCGGGAACTCGCCTATCATGTCCGCTTCCACTTCCCAAGTGGCTTCCGCCGGTGCATGGTTGCTCCACCGCACTAACACTAACGGGATCATTCGCCTCTTGATCATTCTTTCCTTCCTGTCCCGTAATCTTGATCGGCTTTTCCACGTATGATAGGTTGTCTTGTAACACTTCCGGGTCAATCTCGATTCCACATCCACTTTTGATAAACACTTTTAAGCATTGATACGTGGAAGACATTGTGGACTCTGACATCGATTCTCGCAACCGTAGTCTATAAGACAACTTCCCAACTCTTTCGATGATATCAAAAGGTCCTACGTATCTTGGACTTAGCTTTCCTTTCTGACCAAACCTCTTGACACCCTTCATTGGAGACGCTCGAAGGTAAACTCTATCCCCAACTTCGAACTCTAGAGGTCTCCTTCTAACATCGGCCCAACTCTTTTGGCGATCTTGCGCGGCTTTCAGATTCTTCCTTATCAACTCGATCTTCTCCTTGGCTTGCTGAACCATCTCCGGCCCGGTGATGTGTTTCTCTCCCACTTCATCCCAATAAAGTGGAGTCCTGCACTTCCTACCATACAAGGCCTCAAAAGGTGGCATTCCCAAACTTGCGTGGTAACTGTTATTGTAAGCAAACTCCGCCAAGTTGAGGTAATCTATCCATGAACCTCCGGCATCCAAAACACAAGCTCTAAGCATATCCTCAAGAGTCTCGAATCGTTCTCTCGGACTCGCCCATCCGTCCTGAGGATGAAACGTCAGACTCAAATCGCCTTACGTGCCAAAAGCTTTCGCAAACCTTTCCAAAAGCGATCGATGAATCTACTATCCTCGCCGGATACAATAGATAAAGGCACACCATGAAGCTTCACTATATTGTCGATGTACATAGTAGCGAACTTCTTAATAGGCATGTCTACCTTACACGGCAAGAAATGGGCTGATTTGGTAAGTCTATCCACAATCACCCAAATCATGTCATGACCGCCCTTCGTCTTAGGCAAACCGGTGATGAAATCCATCGTGATATTCTCCCATTTCCATTCCGGTATCTCCAAAGGTTTCAACAAACCTCCTGGCCTCTTATGTTCTGCTTTCACCCTCTGACATGTAACGCATCTCGCCACGAACTCTGCGATCCCTAACTTCATACCAGGCCACCAGTATCCTTCCTTGAGATCTCTATACATCTTAGTGGCTCCGGGGTGAACCGCAAAAGCAATCTTGTGAGCCTCATCCATAACCTTCTCTCTTAGACCATCCACATCTGGTACACACAAACGGTCTCCATACCAAAGATAACCACTCTTGTCCAACTGATAACCCACTGTAGGTTTTTCTCGGCCACACGCTTCAAATTAACCATCACTGGGTCCTTATCTTGTTTAAACCGTATCTCATCTAGCGGATCTCGACCTCGCCATCAATGGCGCCATAAACCGGTCTTCATCCTTCGCTCAACCACTTCAATCTGCATTCTATCCAACCGATCCACAACTTCTTGTAAGGTGGTGATAGCATTAACCGCTCTCCGGCTAAGTGCATCGCCTACGACATTCGCCTTACCCGGTGGTATTGAATGTCCAAGTCGTAGTCTTTCACAAACTCTAACCATCTTCTTTGTCTCATGTTCGATTCTCCCGAGTAAAGAAGAACTTAAGACTCTTATGATCCGTGAAGATCCTTGTCTTGACACCATACAAATAGTGTCTCCAAAGCTTCAGAGCAAACACCACCACTTTGCAACTCTAGTCGTGTGTAGGGTAATTCTTCTCATGCACCTTTAGTCGCCTAGATGCATAAGCAATCACCTTTCCGATCGCATCAATACACAACCCAAACCTTGTCCCGATGCATCCAGATAAACATCATAATTATCAAAGACCTCCGTAACGCCAACACAGAGAGTCGTGGTCAACTTTTCTTTCAAAGTCCGAAAGGCTTCCTCACATTCATCACCCACTCATACTTGACGTTCTTCTTAGTAAGTCTCGTAAGAGGTGTAGCTATCTTCGAGAAATCCTTTACAAACTTCCGGTAATACCCTGCCAGACCCAAGAAACTTCTTATCTCTCATTCATCGATGTCGGTCTAGGCCACTTAGAGACGACTTCTATCTTTGGCTTTGGATCCACTTTAATACCTTCTCCAGAAACTATATGTCCAAGAAAACTGACTTGATCCAACCAAAACTCGCACTTGGAAAACTTGGCATACAGCTTGTTCTCTTTTAAGGTTTGTAGTACTACCCTTAGATGTTCTTCATGCTCTTTCTCGTCTTTAGAGTATACCAAAATATCGTCTATGAAGACTATCACAAACTTGTCGAGATAAGGCATGAAAACTCTTTGCATTAGGTCCATGAACTTTGATGGAGCATTAGTGAGTCCAAACGGCATGACCAAAAACTCATAATGTCCATACCTCGTACTGAAGGCCGTCTTAGGTATATCTGACACCTTGATTTTCAACTGATGGTAACCGGACCTAAGATCAATCTTAGAGAACACCTTCTTACCTTGCAACTGGATGAACAGATCGTCAATCCTTGGTAAAGGATACTTATTCTTGATTGTCAGTTTATTCAACTCTCTGTAATCGATGCACAAGCGCATGCTCCCATCTTTCTTCTTTACAAACAAAACCGGTGCTCCTCACGGTGATGTACTTGGCTGGATGATGTTTTTCTCTAACATATCCTTAAGCTGAATCTTCAACTCTTTCAACTCAGCTGGTGCCATCCTGTATGGCGCTTTAGCTCTCAGTGAAGCTCCCGCGATCAACTCGATCTCAAACTCTATGGCCCTATCGTGCATATGTCCCGGCAAATCTTCCGGGAAGACTTCAGAAATTCTTTAACTACACGAGTCTCTCCTAACTCGGGTTTGAGCTTTTCCTTATCTAGCGCGTACACCACAAAACCTTGGCAACCCCGCCTCAAGGCTTTTAAAGCTTTAAATCTTTGAGATGATCGGATGTCGCTTCTTGCTAGGCTTGTATACGATACCTGAAAAGTCTTAGCCGATTTTCCTGAACTTTAAAGATTACTCTCTTGCCTTTACAATCCAAAAGACATGGTTCTTAGACAACCACCCATGCCTAGGATAACATCAAAGTCCGAGAAATCCAACACCGCCAAAGCATGCCGCACCGGTGAGTCCCGACTCTAATATCAACTTGGGGTGTGACTTGAGCACATCTAGTAACTCGCCCAACGGGGTGGTTATACTCAAAGGTCTCTCCAACTCCTTAGGGGGTAGGTTCAACTTCTTAACTATCCTTGAGAAACAAAAGTTCTGAAGCTCCGGTATCAAACAGTAATAAAACTCGCTAGATTATCTATGATTATGGTACCTAACAAGTGAATCAATTTACGTACAAATATGTAATATCATATGCGCGCTATATCATATATAAATATTTATAAGAAACACAAACACCGAAAAGTACTGTCACCACAAAGTCATCTAACTCCTCTGCTCCGCATCGCTTGCAAAAACACGAATCGGTTCATACTTTTGTAGTAGGGCGATTGCCTCTTTGGTTACCTCGCCCTCCTCGTCTGATTTCCTTGAGAGATCTTCTTAGGACACGCCCTCGAGTAATGTCCCACTTCCCCACAAAGGGAAACAACTCGTGCTACCTCGCCATGCAATCACCCGAGTGTGCCTTGTTGCACTTGACACAAGTTGGTGGTGTTCCACTAGTCAAACTCTTCGTTCTTTGAACTCCTGCCTTCTTTACATTCTCGCTGTGGGCGCCTCTATTACCTCCTTGAAAATTTGAGAATGGCCTCTTGTCCCCAACTACAACGGTCGGCTGTTGGCAAACCTTTCATTGCCAATGCTCTATCCATGACGCTTGCCATACTCTCGTCGGTCTATCTCCAAGCATACCTTTCGCCACATCATGTGACAACCCTTCCATAAACTTGTCTATCTTCTTTTCCTCACTTTTCATAATCTCGGGATAGAACCTGCCCAACTCATGAAACTTCTGCGAGTACTGTGTCACTGTAGTATTTCTTCGCCTTTGCATTTTGTGCCGTTCTAGGGAAGTATTCCTGATAGAACAAATCCTTGAATACCGCCCAATTTGTGATTCTAGGATTATCTTGCTCATAAGACTCCATCCAACTCTCTCATTACACTCGCCAACAAAGATATCGCTAACCGAGCCCATTCAGATTCTCGGGGGCCTCATGTTTCTACAAGACTTTTCAAACTGACGTAGCCATAAGTCTGCTGCTGCTGGCTCAACATTACCGAAGAACTCTGGTACCCTATGCTTCTTCACTTTCTCATACCAGTCTATTGGTCTATCATAACCCCCAAATCTGCCGCGCCTAAATCGCCTTTGTATCGACGGTGGGGCATTCCGATAACTCTGCTGCACAAGGTCTGGTGTGTAGCAGTGCTCTGAAAGAACTCGATCTAGGTGGTGGTGGAGGTCGAACTGTCGGCTGAGGGGTGAAACTCAAAGGTGTAGGTGGAAACATGGATACCTGTGGATAATCAAGAACCGATCGGCGGTGGATTAGAAAGTCCCAATCCGGTCCAAGTGGTGGTCCTTGGAGCCGATGTAAACCGGCACGCGAGTGCTAAACCTTGAAGGACCCGCTTGTTCCACTCGACCTCTAACAGAATTACTTGGTCCTTGATTTCCACCATGACTGGGGTTGCTCACTTGAGTGACCGGAGGAACCTGAGTAGCCGGTCCACTCCTCCTTCTTCTCGTAACCACAACTTCAAAGAAAATCCGTCTCTGCGTTACTTGTGCCGGGTATTAGCCGCATCGGCGTTATACTAACTAGCTCCTCCTCTAGTAAGCACCATCCTGTAGCCAAGAAAAGAGAATGGTTTACTAAAGCTCTAAACTTATCTTAAAGGAAACCAAGTCCTACACACGACAAAGAAAACCTTTCTCTCGATACCAAGCAGATAACGCCCGTTTCGGACACGAGTCCTTATCCGAAAGAAGCGCTGGCACATATATTATCAAATAAAAACTCAATAATACATGCAAGCCTTACGTCATCCATCAAAAAATCAACGACGCGGAAGATAAAACAACTCAACAACTCGAAACCAAGCGATCGAAACATACGGTAATCAATGCTGTGAAGAAAAACTAAATCCAATAAAAGATCTAAACATCCAGAATTCAATCCAAAAGATCTCAAAGGTAACTAAACCAAAAGAAAGAACAACAGTTGTTTCCAGCTTTGAACAATGTTGTTCTTTCTTTTGGTTTAGTTACCTTTGAGATCTTTTGGATTGAATTCTGGATGTTTAGATCTTTTATTGGATTTAGTTTTTCTTCACAGCATTGATTACCGTATGTTTCGATCGTTTGGTTTCTCGAGTTGTTGAGTTGTTTTATCTTCCGCGTCGTTTGATTTTTGATGGATGACGTAAGGCTTGCATGTATTATTGAGTTTTTATTTGATAATATATGTGCCGAGCGCTCTTTCCGGATAAGGACTCGGTGTCCGGAAACAGGGCGTTACAATTTAAGATGCATCAATCCGTTCCGTGAAGTGAACACGACAAGATAAAATATTTGAGATGTATCACATTATACAAGTCAGTTCCCAGAAGTGAACATGACATAATCTAATTGTATCAGTTACTGTGGTTATAGTTGTTATTTTAGAATTCATCATGATAAATCCCACCAAAAGTGGGTTGATGATACAAGAAAGAAACATTGATGCAACCCGGTATACTGTAAAATCATTTTGTTATTTGAATGAAAGATTTGATCACCTGAAGATGATCATTTCTGTTATGATATATATAAGTTACCAAAAGTTCATCTAAAGCTTCTGGAAGGTTGCATAAATGAATATGAACATAGAGATAAATTTTGGACCCGAAGTCCGAGAATGAAAAGTTGAAAAAGGCCGTAAGCCAAAAAAATGATATATCTCTGAGGGATATGACAAAGTGAGACAATAGTGAAGCTAAGTACCGGATAAATAATGAAAATGTATATTACCAATGTGACATGAAGAGTCACTGGTCCTGTACAGTGAAATACCTGGTAAAATATTATAAAGCTTCAAAAAAGAATAAAGACAACAATTATGAAATATATGTTGTATGTTACGGTCATCCTTCAGTCCAAACTGTTTTAGCCTGCAATGTTTAGGTTTTTATGATATCAGAATAAGTTTAAGCAGAGTGACAGATAAAGTGTTTAGATGAGTAGCAACATTTTCTATAGACGCAAGGGCAATATTCAGCGGCAAGATTTTAGAAGGGCGTGGTGGGTGGAAAAGTCTAGCGGGATCCAAGTAAGCTCCACTTTGAACAAGTGTTGCAATCTCCGATGCATAGGCAACATGCCTGTTAGAAGGGAAGTTATATGTATTACTCATAGCAATCCTCATGGACAAGGTTGGGTTTGCACAAACTGATTTACCATTCTTTTAAGCGAGTCTGTTCTTCCAAGGGCGGGTTCTCCAAGATGTAAGCACCCGTTTTGGTTTTCAGCGACATACCTATATTGAAATGCATTTATATTAGTAACCAAGTACTGGTGGGAAATATAGCTTGAGAGGAAGCAAGTCAGTTTCTTTGTGATTTTATGTATTAGTAGATACATATCATTAAGTGTAGTGACTTTTAATCCATACGCAATAATGAGGGTTGGATTCTTGTATCTTGCGTAGATATTGACATCAGTATCAACCAGAAGATCGTTCCATGTCCTCATCAGCATTGGGATCAGCCAGTACAAACATTCAAACAAATGATGATCCGTTGTTATTTTTTTTAAAGACAGTTGTATTTGTGGAAGATAATAAACAGAAACAGAAAATTGAGTAGTTGTACTTACTCCTCATTAAGCACAATAAAGTCCCGAGTAGATGAAGTTCCACCTTCTTGAACAGGTAAAGCCTGAACAATGAACGCTCTTATACCTGAGCAAAAGTGGTAGTTTCTGGATAAGTAAGACCATAATTCTAATGAATTTTCAAAGAGTTGATGGTTGATGTCAATTGCAGGTTAGTTTATGCTTACAAATTGAGCGCTTCTGATCAGCATAGCGGTAGAAATCGCTGAATCTATCGAACTGGAATGTGCAAGGCAGGGGGTGGGACTGGTTCATCATAAGTTTCCACAAGGTTCTTTCGGTACAGGGTCCAGGTGTATGGGTATTCAAGTACTTTGTATGGTGCTGGAGTTTCCCTCACAGTTGCATTCGAAACGTAATAACGTTTGAACGGCAATAGGGTGTTTGCAAAATGAGCCACATTTCCATCAAAGACAACAATGGGTACTTTGGTTCCCTGTTAATAAAGCGAGACAGATACAAGGCAATTATAATCAGCTTAATAACAAAGGAAGAGTGGCTGGAACGTAGAGGAAAGTAAAGGTAGTCAACTGTAGTAAAAGTCAATGTACCTGTGTGTCTGTGACTACATAGTTCCTGTACAGTTGACCGTTTTCTTTTTTACTAGAATTGCGGCGCTCAACAACTTGTACAACGACTGTCCATTTCTTTTTGAATGAAGGTGTTATTTGGTTGGCATAAAACAAAGGCCTGTCCATGTTCTGTGCACAAAAGCATATCACATACAAATTATACAATGATAAGCTATGCGATTTTTTTTTTCGAATGGAAGGCTATGTAGTGGTGATGGTTGGCAAAACAATATAGAGTCTCGCAAAGCCTATCATGTATGCGAACAATGTAGTTGCATTTTTGTAACTGGTCAAAAAACTCACGTAGACTCACTTCAACAAACTTAAAGCTTACATTTTATGTAAATGGATCAGAAAGAGGTATGAGCATAAATCTGAGAGTAACAAAGAAGCATGTAAAAGAAGACAGTGGAACAAAATTTATTGTAATTATTTTGTGTTCTAATGACTGTACACTCAAATATATTGGTGTCTAATATAGTTTTTTGAGCATTTTTTCCCTTATACACAAAACATATTCAGAATTGCAGCACCTCTTTGTAGACGATATTACGTGTTTTGGTTTGTGTTGATGCATCAGAAGTGGTGTTGCATAAAAAAACCTTAACGTGGGCAGAAGTTCGTGCACGGGATAGTGCCACGTAGAGTTGACCATGTGAGAACACAGGTTCTTAACGTGTTCTTTTGTAAGGTACTGGACAGAATTCACCCTTGTTTGGTTGCAAGGGTATCCTAGGTATGAACACATGCTTCCCAGCGAAATCCCCAATCACAATCTGAGCATGGAGGACATTTTTTGAGAAATATTTGCAAACCATACGTGTGCCATTGCACAGACCCTCCCCTGGGTCTATATTGCGTAACAAAATAACAGGTGCATTGAGTTTCAAAATAAGTTGGTGTGGAGGTAAGCCATTAGGGGACAAACTATTTATGAGATCATCATATATTCCTTGGTCAGATGGATTCATAGTTTCATCAAATGCTATGTACTCAACTGATGGGCCTGGGAATTTTTCAATAATGGCCTCGTTTATCTCATCCACAAAAATGTTCTTGGTTGTTAAGATAGCTCGGTTGGCAAATGGGACACCAATACAGGCTATCTCCTGTAGGTCCGGGTAGACAACAAAAATGAAATCGTCTAGATTGTCGGCCAGGGATATTTTTGTATGGCAGATGTGATTAGGCAACGCAATAATGTCAGTATCTTTAGATTGGTGGATACCGTCACCAATTTCTAGGAGAAGAGATGCAAATTCTGGATCCAATCGTGCTCGCATGTTTGAGAATAGGCGTAATTGTGTTAGATATGGCCACAATGGAGATTTAATTAAGCAGACATTAATAGTTTCTGTTTTTGTACCTTTGGTAACAACTAGTAAGGTTTGACGAAAGTCCCCACCTAAGACTACCACCTTTCCACTGAAGATGACGTCAGATTCCATTAAATCCCTCAACAAACTGTCTAGAGCCTCAATAGCCGTTCGCTTTTCCATGAGGGCTTCATCCCACAATATCAGCTTTGATTCTCTGATAAGCAAAGCCAAAGGAGCAGTCCGACCACCGGGGAGCAATGAGGCAGCAATACCAGACGTTGCTGTGGCTAAAGCAACCTGCCCTTTTGATCGTACATGGGACAAGAGTGCACGGTAAAGGAAGGTCTTCCCAGTTCCGCCTGGGCCATCTATGAAAAATGCACGTGGTTTATGCTCATGTATAGACGCAAGAATGCAGTGGAATGCATGTTTTTGTTCAGCATTGAGTAATGCTTGTGATGATAAATCTGTGGGAGAAACAGTAAGGTTTTTTTCTAATCTCAACTCTCTTGTTGTGTCACGGGATTCATCACAATCAGCTCCAAAAGAATCGACACAAATTTTGTAATGCCTAAGGCTCTTACCCATGGCAACTAAGAATTAATTTGCTCCAGGACCTTTTTCCTAATTAAGTTTGATGGCAACTTTGATTTGTGGGCAAAATCGGTAGACATGTCGCTTTCAAACATGGTCCACAGAAGAGAAGGATTATTCGGGCAACAATGTATGAGTAAATCTGCAAAAGTTTCCTAAGTGCGGAGGGCATGTTGTACAATGCAGCCTTTGACATACATTGTTCTTGACTGTCATTTTGTTGTAACAAACCGCGCGCTAAGGCAGCGTCACGGAAAGTTTCAAAAACTGTACCATCAATAGTTCTAAGATATGCATAGGATGTCGGGCAGCGAACTTTACCCAGCAGCAAACGCAGGAAATAACGTTCTCTTTCTGTAGGTTGCAGTCACTACTCGTCCAACTGAATTTCCTCTAGCACGGAGCTTCTATTTTCTTTTGTCCATTAACCAGACAAAATGATCTAGAAATTCTGAGTAAATGCAATTGTGTGATTGTGCATTGGCATCAGTTGCCTTCATGAAGAAAAATTCAGTGAGCATAGTTCTTTTATTAAGTGGATTGTCTAGCACGTTTGAGAGCAGCTGTTTTTGTTTGAAGGTCACAGGCTGGTAATTTTCCAGATGAAGGTGCATCTGGATAACAGGTGGCTTCATTTCAGTAATAGGGTACCTGAACATGCGCCATAAAGACTCAGGTGCTGAAATCCAACGACCACTCATATACTGGTCAATCTCATTGACCTGAACATGATTATCAGAAGATTGTTCATTCTGGTTTTTATTTTCTAGGCTAAACAATATGCAATCGCTGCTCTTACAAATGTATTTATAGATGTACTTGACAGCCTTGATTGTTGAGCACACTTCGACATTCATGTGGCAGTCAAATTTGGCAAGCAAGTAAGGATTGTAGGGTACAACCCAACGGTTGTCTAACCAAGCATCTCTTACCCTTACCCGACTACCGTTGTTGCGCCTACGGTAGTTCGGGTACGCATCATCTGTAACATTTGTTTCATCATAGAAAGACCTCGGGTAGTAGTCTTTGCATGTTCCTTTCTTCATGCAAACATTGGATGGGTTTTTGTGACCGCAGGGGCCATGGAGCATGTGTTTCAAAACTAATTTGTGTAGATAGGGATGCTTGAATTTATCTGGAATTTTGGCACAGACAAGTGAATCAAATTCTTCGGGTTGGTACAATTTAAACTGTGGTTTAAATATGATAAGAAAATGTACATGTGGTAGACCTCTTTTTTGGAACTCAATCACATATGTGTATGCAGCAACCTTGCCAAACACATTTTTTTCAGCAGTTGAATTTTGAGTTCCTCTAACTTAGCCCGGAAAACGCGGCACACGATATCAGGTCTATCTTGGGATAATTCACCATGTTTAAGGTGCACCTTTATCTCTGGCCAGTTTGGATTGCATGTCATTGTTAAGAAAATGTCAGGCTTGCCAAAATTTTGAACCAAGGACATTGCATCCAAGTATTTCTTTCTCATGTGCCTTGGACCGCCTATGAATGTAGTAGGTAGAACAACACGTTGTCCTACCTGACCACAAGCTCTCTCACCTGAGGCCAAAGCATCAGCAACCCCTTGGAGGAATTCATGCCTGATGTTATCTTGTTGCGATCTGAAGTAATCTAAGCGTTGTGTCTCAAGTTTGACAAACATGTCGACAGCATATTGTTGGAACAGTCTCCCAAAGTGGAGTAGATACGATTGGTCCGATTCTCTCATCTGGAATCTATAATAGTAATACTCATGAATGGAGACAAAATTAGGGTTGTATATGCCAGAAGTCATTGCATGTTCTTCGCAGCCAAGTAAAACTTCAGCATCATGTGCATGCAAAAGGTCTAATCCAGTTATACTAATATCTGATCTGCTTCTCTTCCTACCCCTTCCCCATGTGCCATTTTTCATAATACCCTAATGCCAACCAAGCTGGCCATAAGGGAAAAGCAAAGGATATTGGAGAGGATCATAGCATGCGTAATAATATTGTATGCTATGAGAAACACCACCAATGGTGTATATTTTAATGCTTCTGTGGTGGTTTTCACTGACATCTATTAAGATGCCAGCAACCTGATTAACTGAAGGTTTGTTGTAGGTCCGTTGATCTACATCTGGGTTACAATACAAGAGAATTTCATGATCTTCAAGCCAAATTTCGTGCCTAAGGCTTCTAATAAATCTTGCATATGGATTGTCTTCAAGGACAGTGAGGATTTTGTGTAGAGACATTTCATACAACCTAGGACAATCTAAGATTCTATTGGTCACCTCATGCTCTGTGTCTGTAAATTTTTGGTAGAGTCATCTGAACCCACGAGAGGTGCTATGAAATGGTACACTTGACCCTGGACCCTAAAAGTGTAAATGCCTTTATTTTTCCTGGATAGGTCCTTGTCATAGGTTGCACCTAAAGATGTGAAGGCTAAATGATTATTGTAAGTCCTAATGCATGACCTGAAATTCTTGGATTCATTACTTCCTGAAATCAGGAGATCAACTAAGACACTGAGCAGTGCGGTGCTAGCCAAAACGATATCCCCACCACTACAGCATGAGGTAGGAGACTCATGAATAAACCTAACAGCTCCACATGATTTGCATCTGGCTACTGTGGGCAAGATATCAGGTGCAGAGGCAACATCTATGAAAGCATCTTTCACAGAAGGTGTAGTGGAATCTGGTTTATTTTTTTACCTATGGATTCTTCTATGGGGAAGATCTGGATCAGGAGATAGAACAGAAGAAGTGAGAGGTGTGTCAGAAGTAGCAGTAAATGGTGTATCAGGTATTGAGGAAGGATCGGGGTTTACAGATGGAGGCAAAGGCAAAAGCTGAATCTGACCAGAGTCAAGTGAGCGCACAACAGAATCATGAGTATGACCAACAACGTGATTTACTTGCAAGCCATTCAAAGAAATTTGTGGACCAGACACTATAGTTGGCTGAGGTGAGTGAACCACACGTGTAGGAGAAAGGTGCATGGCAGCTTTTTTATTGGTTCATGTCGCCTTCAGCCCACTACATGAAACAAAACCGTGTAGACTCTTTGTAATCTTGGCTGCAGCAAGGGGGCAAACAGCAGAATCCAAAACACTTATAGTTCCATGAACTGAAGAACGAGATTCATATTGAGCATCTTTTTCTGTTTTCTTTTTTTTGCGCAATCTATTTGTGACAATTTCCCGTTTTTCACGAGCTGCGACAGCTCGATCCAAACAAGGATTCAGTATGGAAGGTAGGGTAGAATCCAATGCCTCCGAAGCAGGCCTTGTTTCTTCGGAACTCATGCCAAGGGTTCTGTTCAGGGAAATGTCACAGTGCCGGGGGCAGACAGTAACCTAAAGGGTCCCCAAAATGTAGCAGGAAATTATTTGTATGACCTACAAGAAGAATTGCCAGGAGCTAAGGGAAGTAGTGTGTCGCATAGTTGGTTTAAGGTATGTTTGAGCACAAGGCATACATGTAGATAGGTTTCCAGAAAACCTAAATAATCATGAATTGAAGTACAACACTGTAGAACAAAAGACAGGCAATATGCCTACCTGACTCAAGGTTGTGCTATTAATGCACAGGCAAAGCCTATATATATTAAAAAGATGAAGTTTTAATAAACAGCTACTACAAGGCTCAGAATGCAGTAAGTGCTAGAACCTATTATAGGCTGAACAAGGAAAAGCCGGCAGCAAGCGCTAGTGTGAACAGAAAACAGCAGGATTTTCTGTAGATCCCGTAACTACGGGGTTTCCCATAGGCCCCTAACTATTGGGGTTTGCAGTAGTACCCCTAACTACACTAACCTGGAGCTGCTTTCTTCTTTGCAAAACAGAGGACTCGTAACACCTTTTATTCGACAACCTGGAGAAAATAGTAGCCAGGTAAGTATGACAGCATAATGTCTATTATATGGTGCATAAACAAAGGTGACAGGCAGCTCAATAGTGGAAAAAAATAGTGTATAGGAAAAAAGAATGTGCACAAGAATTCAGAGACAACGTGAACACATGGCTGTGCACATATACGGGCACTATATTTATAAGAGGCCAGAAATATTGCAGTATTAATCGGTTATATTTAAAAGTAACAATACAGCAGTATTAATCAGTATTAATCGGAAATTGGCAAGGAAATCACCGGAAAATTATAGCATTACAGTATTAAGCGGTTAAATTGGCCAGAAATACTGAAGTATTGTTACTATAATCTAGGACAGCACGGAAAATTACAATATTGCAGTATTATCAATGAACGGATCGAGCAACATATTTAAAAGTTTTAATCTTTGAATGACAACAATTTTTAATGATTCAAGTAAGCTAATCTGTAATTAGGGTCATGCCATTTCAGATTTGTTAAACAGGAATCGTGAAGCTAATTTAACGGGTGCCATTATATAGATCAAATATGATCATTATTTATGGCTCTGTGAGAAATAGGCTCAAAGATGTTAATCTCAAAACACAACTGGAAACAGGTAAATAAGTGGATTTTCTAAACACCTGTTGTGAAGTTAACTCGAAATGTTTCAACGGAAGCACATTTGATAAACAATTAACAAAACAACCATCAACAAGGAAACCTTCTTCCTTTTCATTTTTCCTAAGCAACTATAAGCACATTAGTTTGACCGTTATTAACGAATGAAGCAAACAAAATACTCAAAATTTTACATCGTGCACCTCTTCATTATCCTTTAACTCCTCAAACATCCCAAATAAGCATACTTAAGAAATGTAATGAAGGCTATTAAAACTGGAACAAACATTAACTGCCATACCAAGAAGGAAATGAACAAACCTTAGCTCGAATAAGTGCAATGTTCCCTTCTTCCACAAAGCGGTGCAGAAAACCTTATCCAAGAAATGGCAAAATTGTCAGATAGGGTGCAACACACAGCTGTTTAAGTAGAATAATATGCCCCATGAATGAAAGTACAACACAAGGGTATGTTGTAACATAGTTACAAAAGCTATTACACGTATAGAAAATATACAACAGTTGTTATTATATAAGATGGTCAAAATAACTACACATAACAATGTCTATTGCGTTTCAGCTGCGTATTCAGAGACATAACTTTCTAATGCAGAGACATAGATGCATATTTAAATTTGAGTTATTCAGAGACATAGCTGCATATCTACAGGAATACACCATTAGCCATGCTGTCCTAGAACATGTGGAGACCAAAGTAACCAACTATCTTTGCCAAATAAGGTTCAGCAAATATATTGTACTAACTTATGTTGCAAAATATTAGCTAAAATGAAGCCTCAAAACAGGTGGTCATTCCCTGTTTTAAGTTTTAACAACAGACACATTTTCAATGGTAAAAAATTCCCCACCATGCAGCACCCACCCACTAACACATCATGAGTTACACTGCAGGACAGAAGAAGAACAAACAAGGCTAATCACACCTGCTCGTAAGTGAAACAGATAAAATAGCACACCATGGAAACAAACATAATGTTAATGGAGCACAGATCAACAGATATATGTGGACGCAGGAAACAGGTAACAAATTAAGTAGAAACATGTTCTGGCTATTCTAACTTTCTGCATGTTTTATTGGTTTCCTGAATGAGAAGGACAAGTCCATAAAAACAACCGTAACATGATTAATATATGTTCATTTAAGCAGCTGAAGGTCAAGTCTGAAAGCAGAGTTCCATTCAATCAAACCAAATCACAGAAACACAGTACCAACACCCAATTTGATGAATTATATAACTCAAATACGGGTTTTAGTCTACGGAGAACCCAAACAATGCTGGAATACATAGCATAAGTCAGAGAAGCAAACCTGAAAAGCAGCACTTTTAGCAATTCTTTGTTCGTTGAAGAAGTGTCTGGAACCCTGTTGGATAGAAGAAAAAACAAAAGAACAATGATTAAGGTATTTAATCAGCAACGGAGGTATGAAGGAGAAATTAGGGCTCTATAAATTCAAAGCAAATTCGAATCACCTTATTGCAGTTGAGTTTTGTATGCATGCCGAATCCTTTGTCTGTGCCTTTAAAAGCATTAAGCAGAGTAATTTGTGGGTCGAAATTAGAGTCCACAAAACTAATCATTACACTTCTGTAAACAGTAGCCGGGAACAGTGTAAGTAAGACCAAATTCATATCAGAAAAGAAACGATTGGAAAGGTTTTGGTAGGGAGCAGGTAAACCACCGGAGGGTGGTGAGAGGTGAGGGTGGTAGGGGCTTGCACACCGGAGTCTGAGAGGGGTGGGGAAGACAAAGGGATAGGTGGCGGTGGGTGGGAACATTGAATGTGAAACCTCACACTTAGCAGAAAGCAGCGTCCAAAGTGTAACTATGGTGTACACGTTTACACCCTCTACCCCTCCCTCCCCCCACCAATTCATCTCTCATTTACCGATGTTAAGACATTTGTGGTTCCAGCTGGCAAAATACATGACACGTAATAACTCTATGTACATGGCATAAAATATTAGTCTAATAATGTATGGACAATTAGAAATGAAAAAATAATAACACAATATATATTTGGAATATAGCACACATATAACATAGGCATAGATAGTTTATCCTATATGAACAATTTATGGACAGATATTTTGTGGAATATAAATTTGTAGGTTAATTTAGGCATTACAATATTTATTGTGACACATAAGCATAGATAAAATACTTATAGAGCAATTTATGTCACATATGTAAATTGATAGAGATAAGAACACTGCAATACACTCAAAATATTAATATCATCATAAGATATTTTAGTCATATATAAATATAGAGAAGTTAAGCTTGTAGTAACTTGATAGTTTTCAAACCTTATGTCACTTAAGAAATATAAAACATTTAGTAATACAATTAATTATAGAGTAACTATGAGATATATCTCAAGATAAATATATTTTGAAATATATCAACACAAAATACTCAAGAAGATGGTGGCGGAACGTTGGGAAAAGAAACTGATAGCTGTAATGGGTTAGAAAATTTAATGTCATTGTACTATTACTTTGAAAAATATACACAAAGTACATTGAAAACCACACTTACTTATAAAAGTGTTCAGCCTTTTATTATAACATTTTCTGTATTTCGGTAAACACACCCTTTTAAAGCGAAAACAAATTGCATACGGCCAACATAACACAATATTTTTTTAGTGGAACATAACACAATCTAATGGAAAAAATTACATACGGAAAATCAAAAAATGACCATGATACATAATAAATATATACATAGAGCAGTGTGTCTAGTCTAATGGAAAAAATGAGGTAAGCACAAAAAAAATTAGGTGGGTTCTATTTGGACCCCCCTTTTTACTACTTGCACCACATTAATGAATATTTTTTCGGGTGAAAAACGTCACTCATCATTGGTGTTCACTGGCATACCAACGTCGGTGTCACCGACGTTGGTATGCCACTAGAACACCAAATGAAAAGTCATGGATCGACGTTAAGATTTAACACTTATTTATATAGGGAGCGTCGGTATCACAGTGTTTCGCTAACACCAACGCCATCGCTGATCGACGTTGGTGGTCCACAAACAACACCAATGTGATCGACTTCCTATATAAAAATCATGTGGTGCCAAGTAATTTTTGTGGTACAGTAGTAAATGGGTGCAAGTAGTAAATAGGAAGTCCAAATAAACCCCAAAAATTATTATAAAAAAATAAAAACACAACCTAACAGTGGAAAAAATGAGCTAACTATTGTATAATCAGTAGACAAATTTTACATCATAACCTTTGACAAAATGATAAATATCCGATCCTCTACACTTAATCTTATCCCAAGTGGTTAGCCACCAGTGAACGGATGAATCATCGTTAAAAAGAATAATAAGAAAACAAGGGGAAATAAACGAATATAACGGGGAAAAGAACAAAGACCAAAGAGAAAAAGTGATACACGCACACAATATATAGAAGTAAAAAATAATGTAAGATTAGGATAAATACGTAATACAAGTTGTTAAATCAATCGAAAATATATATAAATAACCGATGTCAAAGGAAATAATGAAACGAAAAATACACACGTGCGTAAAAAAAACAAATGTGCTAATATAGGAAAACAAATTTTTAAAAAAGGGGGGGAAGACAAACAAAAAAAAATTAAAAGGAAAAAAAATTACGGACCAATGAAGTAGTGACACGTGTCAGCCCAAGGTGAATTGCCCTTGTCTTTTATTATATATATATATATATATATATATATATATATATATATATATATATATATATATATATATATAAGTGAATAGCTCAAAACGTCCTGATTTTGTTTTAACATGTTTATCATTTATCTTGTCTGGTTTTTATTTTTTACAATATCACATTTTCATCGATTGGTACGGAAAATTCGCGTTTTAACCCCACGCTCATAAGAGTTTCACGTTCTACATGACCTCAATTTTATCACTTATTTAATCCCTTCCCCCAAATAAACCATCGACTGCTCCTAAGCCGCCGCATATTTCTTCCAAAAAATACACCCCATAATCCTCTTATTCTGTGAAATCCTTACGAACGTGATGTATCGTCCCAATTGACGGGAAATTGATGAAAATGTTACCAATATTGAACTAACATATTCGATCCCTATCTTCTTATCACTCACTCATGAACTAGAATAAGTTTTCAGCCTAAAAATAAGAAAGGACTCTCCAAACATCAACATGGTCTTCAGAGAGACAATAACACCACATATGGTCAGAAAGCAGTCAACTCGATGGAATGATCCATAATCTTCAAGAGCCCCTGAGTACGACTACCTGCAAGATTGCACGGCAAGCGTATAGATAGAAAATGGAAGGCTAATATGAAAGAATAGAAGCAGGAAGCCGGGTCTAACTGATATTGGAACCGGATATGCTACTATATCTACTGGTCCTAGGTATGTTTATGGAACTGCTTCAAGCTCTTAATCTGGTTGACATGCCCCCAGTTACATGTTTTGCTTAAAAAAATCTTGTAGGTTCAATCTCAACCAACCTAATATAACGTGTTAATAAAATTACGAATCGATAAAAGGTTCAAATTATAGGTCCACTAATATAATGTTTTAAAAAATTATTGAATGAATAAAGACACAAATTATAGGCTGAAATTTATAATAACTCATGCATCAATTCGAATTTCATAGGTGCATCCGTTCGGGTCGAAACCTGTTTTGTTACAGCAACCCAAATGCAAACGATAACAATATATGAAAAAAAATCTAACTTCAATGAATTTAGATTTTGTATCTATATATTTCAGAAGCGCAATGTTGAAAGATAATATTTTGTAACTATGTTTTCAAAAGAGAATTCAAAAAAAAAAAAAAAAAAAAAAAAAAACGAACTAAAAGGCCCCTTTGATAATGGTGGATCTAGCTTGATCAACTAAAGATAGTTGACAGATTGGGGAGAAGGAAACCAAAGAAACTCACAAATCAAAAACCAAGAACACTATTTCATATAATTTCGATTATTATTCAGAGTATATGTTGCAATGGGGTGCTGCAGCTCTTACATAGAGTTCCGCAGCCAACTTAAACTAACAAAACACTAGCCGACTTACGAAATCACGGCATAGTCGGTTTCGTGTCCTCCAAGTACTCGCTTAAGCAGGTTGGGCCGTCGAATAAGCGAGCCCAACTTCAGCTTCTTTTCACAGCAGACCTCTTCTTGGACTTCTTCTCTTCGGCCCATTAACTTTTCTAGCTCAGATCCTGAAAAGCACCCCAAACGAGACAAACAGTACCGAATCCAAGGGATAATCATGCAAATGCAGAATCGATAACCAAGGAACACGCACTAAGAAATTGACATGTATTTCACACAATATTCGAACTATCTCTCATCAACTGAACATGATTCGGGGCAAATAAAGGTATAGTATATGGTACTAAATAGAGTGTTATCAACTACCTCTCATTTAGCTTTTGATCGTCCCGAGCAAAAAAAAGGAAAGAAAATGAACTCTCGGACCAATATACAAGTTAATTCATGAACCAGTGTGTGTGTGATAATAACTCTTAAACATCAACAGTGTTATAGCATCATTATTAGATCTTAAAGTGATGGTACCGTTGTCCATGTCTGTCAAGGCTCTACTGGCAGTTAAAAATGGGCATCCGATGAGTATAGCAGCACTAGGGTCCTCGGGTACGTCCAAAACTAGGAAGTCGACAGGATAGTCAAAACCTCCTGCACTGGCCGTATTGTCACTCAGCTTGCCAGCGATCATATCAACCTGGTGATCCACGTCGCATAGTGATACGATGGCTCATGCTGACCGGAAAAGTATCCTTAAGGCAAAAAGATAGATGGATGATATTGCTGCTAGCCCAGGTGTCGAACAAGGCTAGCCATAAATATATACTTTTTATTGAAATGGGCAACCTAAAACTGCCAGGGTCTCCAAGTTTCTTGATTCCACAAGAGTCTGGGTCTTCCTTAGGCTTCGGGTTTCGTAGTCCAAGTCATACTCGAGATCAAAATCAGAAGAAATATCATACACCGGTACAGCGCACTTACCTTTCCTAAAGTCCTCGCATTCTTTTAGGCTGGCCTCTCGGGATTTTCTAGACTTAGAATCTTCATCTTCCCTCTGTATTCTCTTTTTAGCATCTTCACTTTGACTCGAGCTCTTTGTCTTCAGGCTAGGATACATAGATATTGGCTTTACATTCAAAGCAAGTCGGCTTCTCGGTTGCATGGTGCTCGTATCGTCTTTAATGCAAAAAATCTCACCAATTGAGGATCAGAAGTGTTTCACAAATCCTGTAAGAAAACCAAAAGATAACCAAAATCATGGTTAGCAAATTTCCGCTTCAGCTGGGTTTCATCCCAACTGCTCCGGACCTACTAACTAAAAACGAACAAGGATTAACACAAGCACAGAGATGATCTGAGTTTAGTTTTCTGGGTCTCGCTTGGTCGAGAAGGACTCTCGCCCAATTGAGCCCAATTTTCCTTCCTCTGGTCTTAAAACAGTACATAAACAGGCAGAAACGACTCAAGACTCAAATTTAAATAAATAACAGAAAAACAAAAAGTTCTTAATCCTAGTCTAGTAATTTTATTAAAGAAAATTGCCATTGTCCCCAGCAACAGCGCCAAAAACTTGATGTCGCGTGGAAGTCTCTTATACTAGCAAAAGTAAAAGGTCAATCGTATTATAGCAAAGGCGAATCAAGGTCGATCTCACAAAGAAAACGCAACATCGAAAAAATGTACTAAATCTAATTAAGAACACACAAAAGCGGTCTATGACCAACATAGAACAGAAAAGAAAGTGGTATTCTTCTCTCCTAACTATCTTCTAGCTTGGTGTAATTAATCATTCCATTTACTGCCCCCTGGAATTCCTAGAGTCAATCATAAAATATGTTTTTAACTTATTTTTAGCTACGGGAGCAGTCTCCTAACCTTGTTTACTTCCATTGTAAGGACATCAAACGTCTATGTGCACTTAACCTCCTTAGGTTGTATTAACTCACATGCATTAAGTTTTAGAAAGTGCCGGCTCAAGACCGAGAACTTCCCTAGGCAGCTATCGACAATGACTAGCACGTTCCTAAAGATTATCAAGACTATGTCCAAACTAACATTTCACTATATGTTCTTCATGTTAATTTACGAAAACGAAAAGTAGATTGGCCAGATCTAACTAAATGTGAATTAAAAATATCGATCAACGTAGCTGACGCTGAAACTCCATATTTAGGGTGACCTAAAGTTGCCTCGCTTGGTCGATATAGTTCGTCGCTCAAGCGAGTGTGGCGGCTTCTAATTCTTGAACTACATATTATCGTTCTGATTAATTCTGGTAAAGTACGGGGTTCTTAAACATGTAGATTAATTACATCGCGCATAAACAAGTAAATATACCATATTAAAAATACGAAGGAACGTTCAAAACTTCATATCTTTGATAATGGTGGATCTTGCTTGATCAACTCAAGCTAGTTGACGGATTGGGGAGAAGGAAACCAAAGAAACTCACAATGCAAAAACCAAGAACTTTATTTCATATAATTTCAATAAATATTCGGAGTATATGTTACAATGGGGTGTTACAGCTCTTATATAGAGTTCTGCAGCCGACTTAACCTAACACCCTAGCTGACTTAGGAAAACATAGCAGAGTCGGTTTTGTGTCCTCCAAGTACTCGCTTAAGCGGGCTGGGCCGTCGAATAAGCCAGCCCAGCTTCAGCTTCTTTTCTCAGTAAACCTCTTCTTGGACTTCTTCCCTTCGGCCCACTAACTTTCCTAGCCCAGATCCACTCTGTCATTGCTCCTGGAAATGGGTACTCCTGAAAAGCTCGCAAAACGAGACAAAACAGTACCGAATCCAAGGGATAATCATGCAAATGCAGAATCGATAACCAAGAAACAAGCACTAAGCAATTGACATGTATTTCACACAATATTTGGACTATCTCTCATCAATTGAGCATGATTCGGGGCAAATAAAGGTATAATATATGGTACTAAATAGAGTGTTATCAGTGGGTGTGAAATAACAAATGGAATTTCATCTCAAAAAATTGTACATCTCTTGAAACAAAATACTCTTGTGTTTCTAAACCATAAAATTTCCATCCTTTCGCCCCTAAAGGATAGCCAACAAAAACACTTTTGACTCCGACTCGCAAATTTATCACCTTTGTGTCGTTGATTATTGGCATAGCAGAGACATCCAAACACATGAAAAGCATCATAAGAAGGCACTTTCTTAAACAACATTTCATACGTTGTTTTATTTTGAATAAAACCTATGGCTTCTATTAATCAAGCGACAAACCGCCATCACACATTCTCACCAAAATTTAATTGGTAAATTGCCCTGAAAACGCATAGCTCTAGCAACATTCAGAATGTGTTGGTGTTTTCGCTCAACCCTCCCATTTTGTTGCGGTGTTCCAACACAAGGCGTTTCAAAAATATTGACATTAGATCGAAAGTAGGTGTCCAAACATTTAAATTCTGTCTCATTGTCACTTCTCACACGTTTGATCACACGGTTAAATTGACGATCAATCATAGTAACAAAACTAAGAAACATAGACCCAACTTCAAATTTGCTGCACAACAAATACACCCAAACTCTTCTAGAAAAATCATCCACTTGTCAAAAAATAGGTTTCCCCACAAGGCGAAGGTAGCTTGTAAAGGCCCCACAAATCCAAATGAGTCAATTCAAAAGGTTCACCCGCATTATAATTACTAAAAGGAAAACTGGTTTGTTTGCCCGTGGACACACATCACAAGCCTTATTATTGTGCAGGTACGACCGACCGATTGTCGGAATTAACCTCATTATTTTTTCCAACAGATGCCCCTTGCGTTGATGCCATAACTCGAACGAAGAATCCCCGTCCTTTGTCAACGCGTCACTTGCGGAACTCCACAAGAAATGAAGTCCATACAATCGCTTACCCGCTCCAATCACCTTCTACATCGACGGGTCCTGTATTACACACAAATTATTTAATGAGATGAACACTGCAATTCAAGTCGTCAATCAATTGAGTTACAAAGATTAAAGTGCAAGTTAATTAGTTGAGGCACAAAAAGGACGTTTTCATGTTTCAGTCCACCGGGAAGTTCGACACTCCCTTCTTGACCAGCCTTAGCCGTGTTCAGTGGCGGATCTAGAAATATTATTCAGCAGGGTCCGTAACTTTCTCTTAGAGTAAATTTTATTTTTCACGGGGTCCGAAATATTTTTCTACACATAAAATATAGAGTTTTCTTATATTTAACGGGGTCCGCGGACCCCCTTTACCCTTCACTAGATCCGCCTGTGGCCGTGTTGCCGTCCTGCAGACCCACCAGACAGTAGGCAATTTTTCTAACATCCCGCAACATAGAGAAATCGCATGTCATGTGATTCGACGCTCCCGTATCAATAATCCAATTGACGTCCTTGCCAATCTTTGGTTTTTGCCAAGTTCAAAAACTCATGAAGCTGTTGGAGGAGAGTTGCAGATTTTCCGGACAAGCCTCTGGCATCAATTGACTCTACCACCGCGGCAAATTTCCCGGCTGTTGTCCACCCGATCGAAGTAGCCGCTCCTATTTTATTTTCACGCACATGAGGTGCCCTAGAACTGCATTTAAACGTCCAAGATTGCATTTTGTATTTTATGTATTGTGCATAGCGAATCCAAAATTTATTGAGCGGGATTCATAAATATTTTTCAAAAGAATTTTTTTTCACGGGGTACGAAATATTTTTCTACAGATAAAATATATAGTTTTTATTTTTCTAGCGCGATCCATGGACCCCAATTTAGTATGATGTAGCTCCGCCCTTGGTTTAGCTTTAACCAACTTACAGCATTGACGGTTTTTTTTTTTTGATTTTTTTTGACACACTGACGTTGAGAAACTGAATTTCATAAAGCGTAAAAACCACCCTAACATTTGGCACTGTACTTAATTTGACCATACAAAGAGATGTTATGCTGACAATCGGAGCCAGGTGTTGAACTTGGGGTAGGCTAATTGTCAGTTTTTGTGACTTGATCTCTAAACTGATAAATAAGCTAATGGAACTAATCTAAGAAACTGAGACTGAGAATGATGGTCAGTTCAGTAAGTATATTCAGTTCTGTGAAAGTCAATTTGATGAAGTGCAACTGAGTTTTTTCTGAAGTCAGCAGTCAGTTTTGGTCTGCTGAGTATAGCTGAGTTCTACATTTGAGCAGTTGATTACAAGTCTGGGAGACTCAGTTTTGAACTGAGTTTCATTTGGTGGATAACAGCTGGAGCTGGTCCACATCTGGGGTATTTATGGCAATTCCAACAAAGATCTTATGGCGGTTAGGGTTAGGACCAATGTTGTAATCAATGCAATGTGTGTCTTTCAAGAGTGTGTTTTCACAACTGTGTGAAAATCCTTGTAACTTTATGCATAGTAAAATATCTTCTTTTCTGTCCGTGGAGTAGTCGGCACAATGCCAGAAACCACGTTAAATCTTTGTTTCTGTGTTTTATCAATTTCCGCCATACTTCGTGTTTGCATTGCTATTGTTTTATCATTCTTAAACTGTAAGCTTCTCATTTGTGTTTTAACAAACTGGTATCAGAGCGTTGGTTCGTGGATCCAGAGAAGTTCCAGGTTGAACTAAGTTGATCTTCACCAAGACCGGTGACCGGTGCTAGGATTTTGTGATCAAAGGTTAGTTCTTTAACTAGATGGATGTCAGCAATGAACATAAAGATTGATAAATTTACAGGGAGAAACAGTTTCAGTTTGTGGCAAATCAAGATGCGGGCCTTGTTAAAGCAACAAGGATTGTGGACTCGTTTATCTGATAGAGGGGATGCCAGTTCTGCAGATTATGCTAGTCTGGAGGAGAAAGCATATTCAACCATTATGTTGTGCTTGTCTGATGATGTTATCACGTGTTCTTTGAGGAAGACACATTTGCCAAAGTTATGGTTGAAGCTTGAAAGCCTGCATATGACTAAGTCATTGACCAACAAGTTGCTGCTGAAGCTGAGGCTATTCAGCCTGAGGATGCATGAGGGGACTTAGTTGAGAGATCATCTTGATCAGCTGAACACAATATTACTTGATCTCAGGAAAATTGATGTTAATATTGAGGATGAAGATGCTGCTTTGATTTTAATTTGCTGGTTTCATTACCAGCTTCCTATGAGAACTTTGTACAGACCTTCATAGTTGGGAAGGATATAGTTGCTTTAGAAGATGTAATTTCAGCTTTACATGCCAGGGAGCTGAGACATAAGGCACCAAGGCAGATAATCAGTCTCTGGACCGATAGTCGATGCAAAGAATAGAAAAGAGCATGGTCAGTCTAGGAAGAAAATTTCCTAGAAGACAAGGTCCAAATGCCCTAAATCCACAGATGTTTGCAATAACTGTAAGGAGCAGGGACATTGGAAGTCCAATTGTCCAAAGAGGAAGAAACAACAGAGAATAGCTTACGCTCACCATTTCTTGGCAAATGAGCATGACTCAGATGAGGATATGGTCCTAGTGGCAGGAGAGTCAGCACATCAAACTGATGTGAGGATTCTGGACTCTGGGGCATCTTTTCATATTTTCCCTCACAGAAAATGGTTCTCAAGTTATCACTAGATAGATGGTGGTCATATATCTATGGCAAATAGCAAGTCTGCAAGGTAGTTGGGATTGGTTCAGTTCAGTTAAGGGCAAAGGATTGAAGATTCTGTAAACTGAGTGAAGTTAGACATGTTCCACATAATACCAAAAAATTGGTATCTCTCAGTTCTTTAGACAGCAGGGGGTTCAGTTTTAAGGGGGAAAGTGGAGTGCCGAGTGTCTATAAAAATTCAATTTTGGTTCTCAAATGAGTCAAAAAAATGGACTCTGTATGTACTACAAGGGTCAGTTGTTGCTGGTTCTGCTGCTGTGGCATCTTCTAATATTCATCAGTCACAGCTTACAAAATTGTGGTACATGAGACTGGGTCACATGGGTGAAAAAGGGATGTAGGTTCTTTCTCAAAAGGATCTTCTGAGGGAGTGTATGGTCAAGCATCTGGAATTTTGTGCGCATTTATTGGGAAGCTTCATAGGAGCAAATTCTCAAAAGGGGTACATGATAAGTAAGGATTTCGCAATCCGGCTCGATCAAATACAATTTATAGAAACACGAAACCTTAGGCAAAACTAACTTTCGAACCGGCAGTGGACAGGGTCGATCGTAGGTAGTGCGTTCAGAGTCCGAGGTCGATTCCACAGGGAGATTGAATCGAATATAAAATTTGTGTTAAAATCAGAGGACAAAGAGTATATAAACAAGACAAAAGATCGAAGCTTTTATTATTTCACGCCATAAACAAGGATCTGAATCAAGACTTTTATCCAGAGTAAATTTCATCAAACTAATGATCTACACAATCAAAACCATATTGAGAGAAAACAAATCAAAATCAGGAAACTCACAATAATGAAGATCAAAACATTGTAGATCAAGACTTTTGAATCTCAAATCAGCAAAAGATATCAACCTTTAATTCATACAATGATCCCAGGCACGAACTCCACCAAGCTATCGATCGAATATCGTAATCCACTCTATATAAAAAATCTAAACTAAGAAATTGAAATACGGAGCCTAGTCCAGAGCTCTAATCCGACTATTTAGATGTCAACCTGTCATAACAACCGCCGAAGCGGCTGGTTTGAGCACCTAAGCCGGCTTCGAACTCAGTCTAGGCCAATAAAAATCAGAATATTTGTTTTCTTAGGTTTAGATGCTCTTAAATAGGCAAAAATCGCGACTTTGACCTAGTTGGGCCGACCAACTCGGCCCATTTGACTTATCTTCAGTAAATCAGAGATAACTTTCTGTGCAGAGCTCCGATTTGAACGATTCAAGATGTGTCGGAAATCTCATTCAATTACCTACAACTTTCATGAAGACGACTTGACCATAAACTGCCTCCAAGATGGGTCAAAATAAAGATTAAAGGACAGGTACGGCGAAATACTGCTATCGGGGACAAACTAGAGTTTGCATTGGCCAAACGCTAGTTTGCCTTGTATGAGCCTTCTCGATTCGGACTGAACCCATTCAAACGCCAGTTTGAGGTGATTTGAGCACTAGTTTGCCTGAAAACCCAAATTTCAGAATCAAGTGCTAATTCCGTGAACGCCAGTTTGGACTGGCTAAACGCTAGTTTGAGGTTGGCTTGAGTCAAACGCCAGTTTGCCTTGATTTCACTCCAAACATGACTTTTCCTCACTTTCATGCTAATTTCGAGCCACGACCATGTTTCTTATCCTAAAACATCGCCTTCCGGGTTCTCGAGTCACCTAAGTCCTGCAATAACATATACGAACAAACACCACGTGTAATTCCGCAAGACAAAAGTGCTCGGAAAAGAGTTAAATATCGTTAAAAAGGCGGAGTTTACTATCGATGTGACAGTTTAACTCCCCGTGCGTATAACTCTCGATATTACTCTTAATTAGGTCTAGAACTACCCAAAACATGCCAATAAAGTAATAAACGGGGGTAGATTCACATACAAAAGTGCAGTGAAGTTGACTCCCATCAACTACCCCACACTTAGCCTTTGCTCGTCCTCGAGTAAACGGGCGTATTAAAAGAGACCAAGGGATCAACTTCACAAACTCGTATAAAAATACTCACATTGCCAAGGTAAAAGATAAGTAAAACAATGAATGCAAACATCTTGACTCAATCGTTATCAGACAAACGGAATGTGTATGTGTGAGAATTAGCTTCCAAGTCATAGACCAAGTCACCGGTTCGGATTATAGACGCTTAGCTATCGCGACTACACTAAAGCTCATTTTAATAACATCTCCACTAATCGGGACCAACCAAGGCTAAATACGGTCAAGTAGGACTTTAAGGGTTATAACGTTAAGCTCGGGACAGGGTTAACCGAAAGGAATTTTTGGAACTGGAGAAGAGAAAATACGAGTGAACCTAATCATCATGTGTATCTCCTCCTCAAAACCATGTCAACTACACCAACACTCCTTTGATCAACATCGACTCGTGATAACAACTCCGAACTCCAACATCATATATATAATCATAACACTTCTTCTTCAACCTCAACTCTTATTCTTTTCTGTTTCCAACTTCTTCTTTTTTCAGTTCAACTCTTTTCATTTTTTTTCAATTTATTCAATTTCTTTTGTTTTTTCTTTCTTTTTTCTTTCTTTTTCAAGACAACCCAACCTCATCAATAAATAACTCGAGCTCCTCCTCTTCATATGCATTAGCTCATATCACTAACTCCTCTTCGAAACACATACCTCTCACCACCCCACGCTTGCGTCAGAAAGTGTGTCTAAAGTAACAACTAAGTACACTCGTAGGGTAATCAATGAAACGTGACCAATAATAAAGCTCAGGGTTAGGGATAATATAGGCTATGTAACCAAACGGCTAAATGTCGGACGGTGGTCAGACCATCATATTCAAGGCTTAGAGGGGGTACGAGGGTATAATGTTGGGAGTTTGGCTTATTTGGCTCTGGTTGTGTCAAAGTAGCGCCAGGACTGTCATCCCGTGTTTAACCAAGGTCAATCCTTCTATTTTGCCTTGAAGTTAGAAAATGGGATCTAGGCAGTCGGAGTGTGCTCAATTCTACCATAATCGTTCACTAGATCCTAAGGCCCATGAAATTGAAGCTAAACGTGCAAAAGAACTTCCGTTTATAAGATAAACCTAGCGTCTTGCTATAAGCATTTACTACTTCGCTAAGTCGTTTACCAAGAGAATGTGAAGTTTAAACATGCAAACGGACGTTAAAACCTTGGAAAATTTTAAAATCTGACTCGAAAACGGACACAGGTTAAGTATATTACTGACCTGGCACATTTAAACATACAACTCAAACCAAGCTAAGTCTACCACCCCACACTTTGAATGAAACAATGTCCTCAGTGTGTGTATGAAAGAGAAAGAAGACTTAGCTTTACACCCGGCAGAAAGGCGTGAATGAATCTCGTGACATCTTCCTATAAGCGCATCCCGTATACCTAAAGTCAAATAGACAGAAAACAACGCAAACACGTGCACGGGACGTGGCCCACGTGCCAAAAGAATGCAACAGATATACTGGGGATATAAAATAAAGAAGCCATGCCACATTAGTAGACTCGAAACACAAACAATCACTCAACATGGACCGCAATAGATGGAAAAATAACCATAAAGGTAAAAGAACAGAACATCTACGCATATCATATAAAGGCCACAGAGGGTCACATTAAAACATCCATGTCAAGTAGTGAAAGCATGTATCACAATCAAATACTCATCACTATATTCATCGCGAATTCCTCTTAGACACACCTAAGCTTGATTTATTCGAAAAAGTTCTGTTTTTTTTTAACCCCTCACACACACGATATTTTAAACCCCTCAAAAAGCCATGGTAGCCGAAGGCTCTAAGCCCCAGTTCTAGCCGGACTTACAAGATATCAACCTCCGAAGAGGCTAAGTACCAAAGTCGTATTCAATCCGAGTTCAGGACAATATCACTTCAGCATCCCATGGCTCCTATCGAAAACTAAATAAAACAAGATGATAAAAACCTAGGCACAAGTGCTAGGACAACCTACAAGATATCAACCTAACATAACAACCTCATAAGGGATTGGGTTGAGTACCAAAATTGCATTCACACCTAGTCTAAGAAAATCCTATCAAAATGTTTTCATTTTTTTTCTTC
Organism: Gentiana macrophylla; assembly: GCA_026214975.1. Classification (NCBI taxonomy): domain Eukaryota; kingdom Viridiplantae; phylum Streptophyta; class Magnoliopsida; order Gentianales; family Gentianaceae; genus Gentiana; species Gentiana macrophylla. Next base: position 46,759,108 of record CM047806.1, read on the forward strand.
TCTCTTGACCTAACACAATTTTTGATATCGACTTTTAAACAATCTCCCCGGAAACGGCGCCAATTTGATAAGTAAGGATTTCGCAATCCGGCTCGATCAAATACAATTTATAGAAACTCGAAACCTTAGGCAAAACTCACTTTCTAACCGGAAGTGGACCGGGTCGATCGTAGGTAGTGCGTTCAGAGCCCGTGGTCGATTCCACAGGGAGATTGAATCGAATATAAAATTTGTGCTAAAATCAGAGGACAAAGAGTATATGAACAAGACAAAAGATCGAAGCTTTTATTATTTCACGGCATAAACAAGGATCTGAATGAAGACATTTATCCAGAGTAAATTTCATCAAACTAATGATCTACACAATCAAAACCACATTGAGAGAAAACAAATCGAAATCAGGAAACTCACAATAATGAAGATCAAAACATTGTAGAACAAGACTTTTGAATCCGAAATCAGCAAAGATATCAACCTTTAATTCATACAATGATCCCAGGCGTGAACTCCACCAAGCTATCGATCGAATATCATATTCTACTCTATATAAAAAATCTAAACTAAGAAATTGAAATACGGAGCCTAGTCCAGAGCTCTAATCCGACTATTTAGATGTCAACCTGTCATAACAACCGCCGAAGCGGCTGGGTTGAGCACCTAAGCCGGCTTCGAACTCAATCTAGGCCAATAAAAATCAGAATATTCTGTTTTCTTAGGTTTAGATGCTCTTAAATAGGCAAAAATCGTGACTTTGACCTAGTTGGGCCGACCAACTCGGCCCATTTGACTTGTCTTCAGTAAATTGGTGATAACTTTATGTGCAGAGCTCCGATTTGAACGATTCAAGAAGAGTCGGAAAGCTCATTCAATTACTTACAACTTTCATGAAGACGACTTGACCAGAAACTGCCTGCAAGATGGGTCAAAATAAAGATTAACGGACAGGTACGGCGAAATACTGCTGTCGGGGACAAACTAAAGTTTGCATTCACCAAACGCTAGTTTGCCTTGTATGAGCCTTCTCGATTCGGGCTGAACCCATCCAAATTCCTGTTTGAGGTGATTTGAATGCTAGATTGCCTGAAAGCCCAACTTTCAGTATCAAGTGCTAATTCCGTGAACGCCAGTTTGGACTGGCCAAACGCTAGTTTGATGTAGGCTTGAGTCAAACGCTAGTTTGAGGTAGGGCAAACGCCAGTTTGCCTTGATTTCACTCCAAACTTGACTTGTCCTCACTTTCATGCTAATTTCGAGCCACGACCACATTTCTCATCCCAAAACATCGCCTTCCGGGTTCTCGAGTCACCTAAGTCCTGCAATAACATATACGAACAAACACCACGCGTAATTCCGCAAGACAAAAGTGCTCGGAAAAGAGTTAAATATCGTTAAAAAGACGGAGTTTACTATCGATGTGACAGTTTAATTCCCCGTGCGTATAACTCTCGATATTACTCTTAATTAGGTCTAGAACTACCCAAAACATGCCAATAAAGTAATAAACGGGGGTAGATTCACATACAAAAGTGCAGTGAAGTTGACTCTCATCAGTACACAACACAAAGTTATCACTTGATTACATTCATTCTGATTGTTGGGGGCCATCAAAGGTGGAGTCATTGGGTGGTCACATATATTTTGTGTCCTTCATTGATGACAATTCAAGGATGACTTGGGTGGTGATGATGAAACACAAAAGTGAGGCATTCAAGAGCTTCATGCAATGGAAGGCTCTAGTTGAAAATCAGTTAGAGAAGAATATGAAGAGGCTTCGTACAGATAATGGTATCGAATTCTGCTGGACTGAGTTTGATGAGTTGTGTACAAATGAGGGTATTTCTAGGAATCATACAGGCAGGAATACTCCTCAGCATAACGGGGTAGCTGAGAGGCTAAAACAAACTCTTTTGAAGAGAGCAAGATGCATGCTCTCTCATGCTGGTTTGTCAGGAGATTTTGGGTAGAGGTTGTTAGCACAGCTTATCAATAGGAGTCCTCACACAGGGATCAATCTCAAAACACCAGTTGAGATGTGGTCAGGCAAGCCTACAGATTATTCTGCTCTAAGGGTATTTGAAAGCACAGTTTACTATCATGTCAGTGAAGGGAAACTGGAACCAAGGGCCAAGAAATGAGTGTTTTTGGGGTATGGTGATGGAGCTAAGTGTTATAGAATTTGGTCATCAACAGAAAACAGAGTCATTCTCAGCAGAGATACAGTTTTTAATGAAAATTCTATGCTCAGTTCATCAGTGAGAGGGACAACTGAAACTGAAACCAGTGCTAAAACTGACAGTTAGGTGGAGCTTCAGGTGGAGTCAGTTGAAATGCAACAATCAAATGATCCAAGTCAGTTTTCATCTGATCTCGTTATCGAACGAATCTGGTCCAATCCATCGGTGAGCAAATGTCGCTTGAGTGTGAAATCGAGAACACGGGTCGTGAGTATAGTCATTGTCAGAGCTAGAAGATCCAATATTGGGGTACCTCCAAGAGGTATGGTTTTGATGATTTGGCTGGATATGCACTTCAAGTTGCAGAAGAGGTGGATGGTTTTGAACCTTCTACTTACATGGAAGCATGACATGATCTGAATCATCTCAAAGGCTTACTGCCATGGAAGATGAAATTGAGTCATTACTAAAGAATCAGACTTTGGATCTTGTTAAACATCCAACTGATAGGAGAGTTGTTATTTGCAAATATATCTTCAAGAAGAAGGAAGGGATAACTGAGGCAGAAGTAGTTAAGTATAAGGCACGTTTGGTTGCAAGAGGGTTCAGTCAGAAAGAAGGGGTTGACTTTGATGAGATATTCTCACCACTAGTCAAACATACTTCAATCATAGTGTTACTAGCAATGGTGGCACAGCAAGACTTAGAACTTGAGCAGTTAAATGTGAAGACAGCTTTTCTACATGGTGAGTAGACAAAGAGATATACATGACTCATCCAAAGGGTTTCCAAGTTCCTGGTAAGGAAGATTTTGAGTGCAAGTTGAAGATGTCCTTATATGGAATGAAGCAGGCTCCTAGACAGTGGTATAAGAGGTTTGACAGTTATATAATCCAGTTGGGTTACAGCAGAAGTTCGTATGATTGTTGTGTTTACAACATTCAGTTGAAAGATGGATCATACATCTATCTTGTGTTATATGTGGATGACATGCTGATAGCTGCAAGGAAGAAGTCTGATGTACAGTATCTGAAGACCTCCTTAGTGCTGAGTTAGAAATGAAAGATTTGGGTGCAGCCAACAAAAATTTTGAGGATGGAGATCTGGAGAGATAGAAGTCAGAAGAAACTGTTTTTATCTCAGCAGGGCTATATATAGAAGATTTGGTCAAAGTTTGGCATGTCAACTGCTAAGCCAATAGATACTCCTATGGCATCAAATGTTCATTTGTTAGTTTTTGCTTCACAATCAGCAGAGGAGAAGGAGTACATGTCAAGATTTCCCTATGCTAGTGCGGTTGGCAGTCTGATGTATGCCATGGTGTGCAGTAGGCCTGATATGGCTTAGGCAGTCAGTGTTGTCAACAGGTTTATGGCTCAACCTGGAAAGGAACACTGGAAAGCTGTGAAAAGAATGTTCAGGTACTTTAGAGGTAAAACTGTTGTTGGTCTCAATTATGGAGGTGATACTCATAAACTGATCACATGATACTGTGATGCTGATTATGCAGGAGATGTGGACAGAAGAAAATCAATGACTGGTTATGTTTTCACATTGGGGAATTCAATTGTCAGCTAGAAAGCAACTCTTCAGGCAATAGTGGCTTTATCAACTACTGAAGCGGAGTATATGGCACTTACTGAAGCAGCCAAGGAGGGTATCTGGTTGAAGGGACTAGTAAATGATTTGGTGCTACATCAAGATCAAGCTGAGGTTTATTATGACAGTTTAAGTGCAATTTGGTTCCATAAGAATCATGTTCATCATGAGAGAACCAAGCATATTGATGTGAGGAATAATTTTCTGAGAAATGAGAAGAGGGTTGTAGTGAAGAAGATCGGCACCAAGGATAATCCTGCTGATATGTTCACTAAACCAGTTCAGCAGAGAAAATTTCAGTTGTGTCTGGACTTGCTGAATATTCAAAGCTTATAAACTGGAAACTGGATACTCGGTTGAGGACAGATCAACTTGAGTGGATTCTGTGAAGAAGTCTGGTACAAGTACCAGCTGGCATTGACGATTGCATCTGGTACAAGTACATCTAATTATGCAATCTGATTGACTGTGAATGAGAGTTCAAGTCAAGGTGGAGATTTGTCAGTTTTGGTGACTTAATCTCTAAACTGAAAATAATCTGGTGGAACTAATCTGAGAAACTGAGACTGAGAATAATGGTCAGTTCAGTAAGTATATTTAGTTTTGTGAAAGTCTGTTTGATGAAGTGCAACTGAGTTTCTTCGTAAGTCGCAGATCGCTTTTAGTCTGGCCGAGTATAAATGAGTTCTACATCCGAGCGCTTGATTACCGATGCTGGGAGAGTCGCTTTAAAGCGAGTTTTCATCAAGTGGATAACAAATGGGCCGGATCCACATCTGGGGTATTTTTGACAATTCCGACAAAGATTTTTTTGGCAGTTAGGGTTAGGGATTTGTGTCTATAAATACCAATGTTGTAATCAATGCAATGGGTGTCATTCAAGAGTGTGTTTTCACAGCTGTGCGAAAATCCTTGTAAGTTTGTGCATAATAAAATATATCATTTTCTGTCGGTGGAGTAGTCGGCACAATGCCAGAAACCACGTTAAATCACTGTATTCTCTTTATTTCTGTGTTTTATCAATTTCCGACATACTTTGTGTTTGCATTGCTATGTTTTATATTTCTTAAACTGTAAACTTCTCATCTGCGTTTTAACACTAATGGACTAAATTAAGTTAGTCGGGTGGGCTGAATAACAAATATTTTGTAGATCAAACTGGATTACATAATCTTTTTATTGTAATATTTTTTTGTCCGGACGGGCTTAGACCCCCTAGAAATATACATGCCTCCGTCTTGGTGACAATGCTTTATGAGCCGTTTTTTAATTTTTTAATTTTTTTTTTTAATTGAATGAGCCGTTAGTTGAAGCTGAGCATTCAAAGTTATGTTGAAGTTGCATCTAAAAAAAAAAAAAAAAGTTAAGTTGAAGAGTTAGAAGTATTAAATGGTTGCATCAAGCATCAAGCATCAAGCATCAAACGTCACAGGAATAGTTACCTAACTAGATGTCCAAATATGTACAAAAACTCGATCGGATCTTAGGGGGAAATGGGGAATCCAACAAATTAGGTTGAGAAAATGATGGTTATGGTTGCCGACTATGTTATAATTTTGTCATTCAAAAAAGCGAAATATTGAGTCCCGCACCAATATTTTTTTTTTTTTTTTTGGGTTTATTGTTTTTGCAATAACGATTTCAGTAAATATTTGTCGATCATATTTTAATTACAACCATAAGGTAATAAAAAAAATTCCTTGTGGAAAATCAATGACAATTTTTTTTAGAAAGATCAACGACACAATAGGGGAGATGAACCCCAAGAAATGTTGGTAAAATTTACGAGTGTAGCATGCTGTTAATTAATGTTGGCCCATAATATGAACACCTCATTAACACATGATTAAAACAGAAAAGATAATTGAACCAAAACGACAAAACAAATGAGTAAATGCGAAAACTTATTGATCGAAGCGAGTCTAGCACTCTGTTCTTAAGGCGATATTGCGCCGATTATGTGTCCACGGTTATCGCAACCATCTCCCAAGATACAAAGTTCCTTTCCTTCTGTTCAGCTGAAACTATACAGAATCAGAAGAGGCCGGCGAACCGAGCCTAGTTTATAATATGTTCCTTATGACTTTGAAAATGCACAAGTATAAAACAAATTTATGAATGAATTTTCGCAGAGCTTTAGTACTTAGAATGTGTATATATATATTTTCAGGAATTTAATCTTGCAAAAATTCTATCTCTTTTCATTATGTCAATGCTTGTTTATATGGAGGAGAAGTACCACTTCGAGTTTGGGTTGCATCCCTAACTTGAATTGATGCAATCACACACAACCAATTTGATGCATCCCGTTTGAGGTTGCAACTTTTCACCAAACAAAAGCAACCATATGCTTCATGTCCATTCAATTTATTCATTATTTTAAATTAAATAAAGTAATTTCATTCATTTTCTCCAACAATACCCCGCATGAATGAAAATTAATACAAATGCAATGCAGACTCTGAAGAGATTACAAGAGGAAATCTATTGTATCGGGAGAGGTGGCTTTATGCCTTGAACCTTCCCTAGTAGAGTACAATCGGACATACTCGGCTAAGCAGTGAACTAGGTCTTGAATTACTCACGCTTTTGTGTATGCCTAGACAACGATACCTATACAATAAACCTCCTACCATTTTCGAAGTTCTTAAGATTGCGTCCATTTTGGCCTTGGATCGCTCTTGGTTTCAGAAAGCTCCTTAGAGAATTCAAGCCTGTAAATCCTCCCAGAAATGGCCCCACTTCACACTTAAATAGGTGACCTCCTATAAAGAGTACTCTTCAATATCCCACTTGGCTTAACCAAGATATATGGACCATTAGAAGAATTCACTTAACCTATCAGAATCACAGAAAGCACTTTTGTTTTTAACAGAATAAGTAAGTGCTAACTGTGTAATATTCTGATTTTCGGGAAAAGACAGACGTTTCATTTTGTGAAAACGAAATATTATGTGTATTATATTGGATTTAAGAATTTATATACATATATATATATATATATATATATATATATATATATATATATATATATATATATATATATATGAATAAATATGTATGAAATGGGGAATTTTTAGATTTAATGGTATTTAAGGAAAATAAATCTCCTATATATTAAGCTTAAAACCTATCAGAAAATCAAATTTTGGTTTTGTACGATATCTGAGAAAAGATTGAGAGCCTAAGAAAAGCCAATGAGACCTCACAAGTTACTACTCGGATTTCAAATACAAGTAGAATCGGAATCAACGTGAAGAGGAGATCATTGTGACATCAGAAAGTTTGCAGCTTTGTAAAGGTATGGTTTTAGCCCTAGCTATGGTTTTGATCAAAGCCTATGGATTAGTTTCCTAAAGTTCGTAGAATTGTTGTTATAGAGGCTCGTGATCAAATCTAATCCAAGTTTAGGGTTGATCACATAGGTTTTCTGTGAGAATGATCAAGTTTGCTGTAGATTTCTTGGCTTTTGGATTTGGTTTTGCTTGCTAAAAGGTAAGAGAGTCTTCCTATGGTTTATGCTTTACGAGTTTAAGGTTTGAGTTTTGATGTGATTTGATGCTAAAAAATCATGTCTAGATGTTATAGAAATTATACGTGTTGCTATGGTGTGTAAAAGATATGTTTTTCTGATGTTTTGGATGTCAATTCGATGTTGATCATGTTGGGAAATAGATGAAATTAGTAAAAGTACAAAAAACTGTTGTTAGGGTTGTTTTTAAGGTCAATGCGCACGCATAAGGGGTAATGCGCACGCATTGCGGGTTCAGAAAGTGGAAAAAATGATACAACGTTGTTTGTGCGTGCGCATTGGCGAGCATTCGTGAGCATCGGTGAGCATGCACGCATATTGGCGATCATTCGTGAGCATTGGGCAAGTTTTTGGTGTTTAACTTGTTTTGAGTCCCGAATCTAGTTTTAAGTGTGGTTTCTTGATTTAATAATGTTAAATGAACATGAACAAGCCTTGATTTAGCTTATGATGTGTTTGGTTCCGGCACCGGATGGATTCCTCATAAGAGATGAAGTTCGGGACCGTCGGAAGAGCATGATAGGCTTGTGCTTTGATGAATTCGCATTCATCAATGTCTGTGTATATGGTTAGGACGTGGTGTTTAGACGTCTAAGTGAGGGAGTAGGGTTGTTAAGTGAGTCTTGCCTTGAAAACACTTACGTGGCTAGTTAATGGCTAATAAAATACAACTTGAGTAGTAAAAAGACTAAATATCATGTCATTCTTGGTTAGGCACAAGTCCATATCGCAATGTGTGGGTGGTTAGATAAAGTGAACAACTCTGATGGCCTCTAAATGACTAAATGGCAGGGGGACTTTGCCAAACGCGTACACTATCGTTTTAGCCGTGGCTATTGGTGTGATCCACCAATAGGTTGCAATCGATATCTCATGGTGGATATACATCATGCGTAGTGCACTTGAGTACGGATGTAATAAAGATAGGCTAAGTTTGAAACAAATAGTCATGACATCTTGATGAGCATGAAATGAACCCTAGAGTTGAGTCGGTCATATAAAGTATAAAGATAACTTAATAATAATGAACTTTCCTTTGTAAATCTTGATTACACCTTACTTCTATCTTTTACTGAGTACCTTTGTACTTACCTCAAATGCATGTTTGTTGTGTGTTTGGGGATGAGAAGATGAACAGGTGGATCCAGAATACAATGAGGATTTTGATGATGACGTTTGATGACGCCTTCGTTGAAGCTTTTGATTCTTCATTTTCTTTGTTATGAAGTGGTAGACTTTATCATTTGTTTATATGATGTACGTTCCTTTTTAGACTTTGTAATTTTATCTGTTGAACCTTTTGGAGTTTTTCATACGTTGTAAGCTTTGGAGTTTTCACTGTAATATGTTTACCTTTCTATCTTTAGTTGTTTGTTTCTATTTTTGTTCCTTTGAAAAAAAGAATACCCAACTCTTTTAGCTTCCGTTTATTCTAAACTCGATACGACGTAGTAGAGGCTTACGTATTACATGGAATTTATTTTATAGTATACGTGCCGAACGTTCTCTTTCCGGATAAGGACTCAGTGTCCGGAAACAGGGCGTTGCAAACTGTCTTCATAACTTAGTTGTCCCTTTTGAACCATGATCTTGGGATCTCCAGTCGGCATGGTTGGGTTAGCATCACAAAGGAACATGCGTATTGATGTAAGTCAACTAGATGATACATTTCACGATGTTTTATCCCCATTTCGCATGAATTTATTGATGTTTTCGTATTAATTCAAGCCATTATTTTCTTAAGTTTCAGCTAAATAGGTAGATTGTAATTATTATATAAAACATCATATTTTGATAGTTTTGTACTGGTTATTGTAACCGGAGCGTTGTTTCAGGTTTACGCTTGGTATTTTGGTGATTTATTGCAGGATTATAGGTTGACCAAGACCCTTAGTGACAACACGTGTTGAGCATAAACACATCTTTTGAGGGCTAGAAGAGTATGCCCGAAGCTATCAAGTCCAAATGGGCCACTTGTCATTAGTGCTTTTATTCAACTGACATTTGACTCCACTTAGAAGCATTTCCTGGAGAAATTTCTTCATGAGAGTTGTAGATCAAGAAACGAAATTTCCAACACATCTTGAATCACATCAATCGAAGGTCCACAACTCAAGTTATTGTCATTTTACTAATCTGGTGTGAAGGCTGGCCGGAACCAACATGATCTTGGCTCAAACCAACCCATACAGAGTCAAAAAAAATGAAGAAATGAGCTGTTGGCCACAACCAACTATAACTTGGCTCAAGCCAATCATAACTCGGATCAAGCCAGCTGAAGCAATCAGATCTGCTGCATTTCATTTAATGCTGACATCTGCCACCAACCACTTTTCAGGAGTTGGCTTGAGACAACTTATACTTGGCCTCGGCCAAGTACTCTAAAGTACTCTTGGCCTAAGCCAACTTATACTTGGCCTCAGCCAAGTACTCTAAAGTACACGTTGGCTTAATCCAACTTACCATTGGTTGCGGCCAATGTGTGCAGATGGCTAATTTAAGTTAGGCATTAATTTTTGAACCATATCTTTCCATTTCCCTCTCTCTCAAGCTTGAAGACACCTCCATCTTCAAGGCTCTTTTAGCCGAAAATTCACCATATTTTAAATTCCATTTGTAAACATTAATAATTCTTAGTTTTGATTTCTAGAATCTTTCTTAGAACCAAGTTCCATCTTTTTGGGTGTAAACTCCATTGGAGCAATTCTTGATTTTGAATGCAAGTTTCCTTCTACAAGTTCATAGCTTTTGGTTGGTAAATTCTTAGACTTTACTTGTGATTTAATTGTTGTCATAGATATGAACTCTAACCTTGACATAATGGATTTCATAGCTATGAGTGGCTAGTTTTCTTCTAGCCAAGATAATGTTTTTGTGATAGTTATTAATCTCTATTAGTTGATTGGGAATGCTAGTTCATATTTCATGCTTCTTGTGTTGTTGTCTTTTCATATTTGCATTGTATTGATTGTTGGTGATGAATTCATGACCTAAAACTTGCGCGCACACACACACACACACACACACACACACACACACACACACACCCACACCGAAAGGAGATGCTCGGTGAGGGAAAAGATTTAGGAAAACCGGAAGGTAAAACCGACCTTGAGTGGAACTCGGTTTCTTATCCGGGGATTATTGTTCATTCATTGCATTCAAGAACTTCACCATGTTGAATCATTAGGTCTAGGGTTCTTAGACAAATGAGGGGGCATAGAGTAGTTCCGTACACTCGTATGAGGGGGAATTGCTAGCTTAGGAGTGCACCGACAACACACACTTGAACATTATTGGAAGGTTGGTAGGTTGTTCATTCCCATGATACTAGTAGAGATTTACTTGATCAATGCATTTTCTTGTGTAGGCTTTTTATTTTTTGAATACCCGTTTTAGTTGTAGTTGAGCTTAGTAGCTTGATATTTAGAATCTTTACATTCTTGTCTTTTGTGAACTTGGCCCAAAATAATGTAGCTTTCTGGTACTTAACCTCACAATTCCTGTGAGATACGACTTTGACCACTTACTAGACTACAATGGACCCGGTACACTGCCGGTAAGATTGGACACCCAAAAAAGTTCGATCACGTATATGCTTATGTCCCATTCCGCTTGCCAAATAATTGACACCCCCGTTCTCTAGCTAAACCTTTTTCAAACGGATCCACAAGATTCTTCTTCGATTTTATATAATCGAGGAAATCACACCATTAGAGACCATTTATTTGATGGTATTGTGTCTACGATGTTTGTGCCGTGGCTTACCATCATTTCCATATTTAGTGCTGACTAACTATCATATTATATGTTGATATCAGTGACCCTGACACCACACATATATACTGGTGGATTTGGTGGATACATTGCTAACGGAAATCTAAGATTCATTATGTATTTCGGATATCTCAACACTCTATCAATAGCTTCCATTAGGAATGTCTGACATATGTATCATAAACCATATGCAATTTTGTTGTTTTCATATTCAATGAATAAATAATCCATTGTTTCTGACCTTTATATAAAGGTAGTAGTCAAACACCCCTACATTTCACGGAATTCGTAGGAGGGCTAATAGCACTTCCATTATTCCTTGATCATATTACATTGAGAATTACATTTGCTGAGAGGATCGTCCCCCCTCACAACTTTGGGATAAACCCAAACGAACCAACATGACACTCATAATTTCTTTTGGTGCTCCTGCGTTTAATTAAGCAACACCATTCGGTTGAGGTGCGTATGAACATTGTTTAATGAATGATGCCGGCGCCTTACCAAAACTCATTAAATTGTGTGTATCATACTCTCCTTCTAATCACTCCAAATTGTCTTATTCAGTTTGCCAAGTTGACCCTCAACATTAGTCTTATATATGATTTTGTATGCATCAAAAGTCTTATGGTTACTTCTCATCAGATACATCATGTCATTACAAGTTACAACTTGGTTGACATAACAACTAGTAGTCGCATCAAAATATGACATTGCAATTTTTTTCAACCAATATTTTACTCCACATAAAACATACACTTTCTGCTCCTTGAGTTGTTGAAAAAAATAATCATATTATTGAAAATATTACCAGTACAATTACAGTTTGCAACTCCTTAACAGCACCACAACATACACCTGGTAGCAATTTACTAAATTAAAAAATAGGAGCATGAATGTGAATGCTTACAACAACATAATTTTTTCCCTTTCTAATAACTGATGAAACTATATACACGTACATATGTGTATATATATCCATGTGCATCAGAAACCATTAGGAAGATGTTATTGTTATGAATACAAAACATGTATTTAAACAAGTATTTATATGTGGACAAGATATATAAGGGAACTCAGATGTATTCACATTCTTTATATGCTTGTTCCATTCTAACTTTCATTATCAAATGAAATTGTATACGTAATGTATAGCATACACTAGGCACCAAACAATAAATCCAGAAGATGTATTCTCATCTTTGGATGACCTCACCAACATGCAACCTATTGAAACTCAGACACATAACATGATAACATTCTTATATAAAATAAAATACATTCTCCGTGAAATTATTATTTATTTTTCATAAATTTTACAATGGTCCAGAACCAAATCCTACTTGGTGTGTCAAACCAATAGGAAATGAGAGATTTCTGGTGGACCCCTGCGTATAAAAACAAACAATCAATCATGTATTTTCAAACTGATACATGGTTGTCTAAAAATTTGGTCTAAGACCACCATAAAATTAATATTTTTATTATTTTCTTTCCAAAATAATAACATGATAGTCACCACAATTCTTGGACCGACAATCATCTACAATTGTTCTTAAAAGAAAAGGTGTGTGAACAATTTTTTTAGAAACATCAGAAGTTATTTAACAAAAGATCACATACAATTACTAAAATTACAAGATCGAACTTTAAAATAGTATTTAGTAATTACAAAATAAAAATAGTATTTAGTAACTACTAAAAGGGGTCAGAGTCCATAAGGACATGTTTTAATCTAAAATGGTTGAGAATGACAGTTACTACATGATTTTTATACATGTGTTACTACATTTTAGATTAAAACTTGTCATTCACAGCATTTATCCTTTATTACAATTACATGCATTATCTTGCATCATTACAAAAAAAAAAAAAGTTAAAGCAAAAGATAAATAATCTTAGTACTTATCATTTCATTTATCACACAGTTATATATATTTATACAAACAAATGATATGTTCTAATTTATACGCACTAAAACAAACCTGAACGATAATTTACGTTGACGATTGTATCATATCACTAACGATAATACGCAAAAATCCTTACACATGATCGTAACCTTTGAAACACTGAACAAACCTTCGACGGCAACAAATCTGTCAATTAGTAAGTAGAAACTGTAACGTCCATGTCCCGGATATCGAGTCCTTATCAGGACACTGGACGTTCGACACATGACATTTAGAGTAAACCCTAAATCCCACATAAGTCTCGTGTTATATCAGAGTAATTAAAGATTTGCGCGGAAGAAAACAAGTTGAATACTCGGGAAATAGACCCTCGACGTCTTCCAAAACAACCATCAACGAAAATACAACCGCTATCAAACTACGTCATAAATAACTGAAAGCAAAACTATCATCCATTACAAACCACTTGTCTGAAATAAGGAACAACTATAAAAGAAAACTAAAACATAGACGACTCCATTGCTCCACCATAAACTAGAACTCCAAGCTCGTCGTCAATACAACATGTACCTGCAACCTTCTTATTCCAAATAAAGGAGTGAGCCCATGCACAAGCTCAGTAAGGAGAAAGAAGATCAAAAGGGAGCTTCATGTATATCGGATGCCGGGAGACACGACATGGATCTACTCCATCCAGTTCTCAAACAGTTTGTGGAATAACACTTGAAACAAAAATAAAACTACCTTTAAAGCACAACTTGAAAATGTAAAGGGAAGCCACCTTTAAACGGTTACTTAAAATGCACAAGAAAATATCGGTTAGAAGCCACATTCAAACAGTTACGTAATTATGTTTAGTTTCATATAGTTGCATTAAAACAATATTCAAATCAACTTAAAACATAATCTGTAAACTTAAAGATGGAACTTTTTGATAAGAATAACTTCTTACCTTAGACGAGCCGAACTTCGAATCGAATAACACCTTACTTCCAAAACATACGTGAATCTAAAAACCACCGAAACCCTAATCTCAAAGCCAAGAACCACAACTTAACAAGATCAAACTACGAATTAACAAGAGACTATGACAATTACCTTTTTGAGAAGAAACACGAACCAAAACTACTCCTAAATCAGGATCTTTCTTGAAACCGAGTCCCTGAGCTGCAGACACGTCCTGGACAAGGTTAGACGTATCCTGGACACCAAAACTAGGCCGCTTAACCGAGAGCAGTGCTTGGTTCAACGAGCCGAAAGACCTGGGCATGTCTTGGGCTTGTTTGGACATGTCATGGGCACTCTAGGACATGTCCAGGGCATGTCAGGGGCAAGTAGGTCGCTTAACCGAGGGGGCTCCTCGGTTCAGCGAGCCATAAAAGATGAAAACTCCAAAAACGCGATTATGATGAAGTAGGGCTCCCTAGATCCTTTTTATAGACCTTTTGTTGGTCCCTTGAAAAGGCTTTGGTTAAGTTTAAAGGGGGGTGAATAAACTTAAAAACTTTTAGAGTTAACAAACTCGGCAATGTCGATGAGCTTGTCGACTCGCCGATAGTCGATGACGATAGATATTCTTTGGATTTGTTGCGTGAGAATATATTGAAATTAAGCCTTATTACTTGTTGTTAAAAAGATGATACTAAGTATTAGATACTCAGTAGTGTAAGTGTGTGATTCAGTTTGCTATTTTCATAAATTTGATATGATCGTAATACTAAATACGAAAAGTAAATGCAGAAAGTAAGTAGGCAATTTTTATAGTGGTTCCAGGTGGTGTAATCCTGTCAGTCCACTCATCTCCTGTGATGTTGGAGGAAATTCACTCGAGATCTTTGAGGTTGCAGTTACAAAAATCCCTAAGCTGTCTGTCCTTCACCAATAACTAAGGCTTCACAAACTGAATATTTGAAACAGGTATGATTGCTGCTCCAAAGTATTCCACTAGTCCTTGAAGGGTATGATTGCCTCTTCACCAGCTCCACCACAAACAACAGTTCTTGACACCTAAGTGCTTCTCTGTCTTCAGCAGGTTTCTTGTAAAAGAAGTTTGAATCAAATGAATGATTCAACAGTCAGCAGCTTGATCAGGATGAAATGATCAGCAGCTTGAAGTCAACAAGTGTGTGTACTTGATGTAACTTGATAGAAGGTTTCACTTGAAGAATTTCTTGATCAGTCAGTTAAATTAAAGTTCTGTGTGAGTCAGCAGGGTGATTTTCTTGATCAGAAACTTGATAGCTTGAGTAGATTATTTGTTTTTCATCGTCTGTATCTGGATCAAGAGTCTTCTATTTATAGGTGAGAATCCTGTGACTTATGTTTGAAATTCAAACATAGCCGTTTCAGATTTGTCTCCATCTTGACTTGCTTTCTGCTCTCAGACATAGTCACGACAATTGTCGATTGCTTTTGTCGATCTTGATCTGTCCCACCCTTTGACTTATGTCCATTGGTTAATCCTCTGAATCTTTCCAACATTCTTTTCATCTTGGCCATTGATTTGTTGACAATATCAAGGCTTGTAATCCATCCTTATCCTTGTAATCATCCAATGTAACCTTTGATTAAATCGAGATTTATACTCAGCAGATATCTAACTTATTTTAGTCTGCTGATGTACATGTCTGTCAGCTGGCTAAAGTCAACTGTGTTTCAATAACACTTCAGCTGACTACTTTTCATCTAACTTTTTATTATGAAGTTAGAGTACACCATTTTGAACATAATTAAGTTCCGATCACCTCTTAACATATGGAACTTAGACCTTGTACACAAGGTATATGTAATCAGTATAGGTCATCACAGACTTACCTAAATTCTGATTCCATATCCTTGACTTTAAGTACTAAGTTTGATCCCTTAGCCTTCAATAACTGAGTTTGAACCTTCAGCCTTCAGCCTTCAGCAGGTTCCTAACTAGTCTACTGACCTAGTTACCTTACTGACCTAGACAGGTCTGCTGATGAAGTCAGCTGACCTAATTACAATGCTTGTTTGATCAAACCTATACAAAGATCAAACTCTAATAAACCTATACATTTGATCTAGACATCTTTTTGCCTTTGCTCTATAACAGCTAGTCTAACACTCATCATTAAAACTTAAAATATGTCCAACAATTTCCCACTTTTTAGTGATGATGCCAATACCCTCCTTACAGCAAAGCAAAAAGATAAAAACAAAAACAGAACAAATATAGCCATTTCTCATTAATCAAATTTGTTCACACTTATTACAAACTTGGATCAGCAGAATGAAATAAATAATGTAAGTGTGCTGATCTAGTTTCTGGCTTTGTCTCTTTCTCTCTTCTCATAGAACTCCTTGATTTCTCTGACTACATCTAGCATCCATTGATTTTCAATTGTGGAAAAGTCAACCCAATGATTCAGCTCTTTCCAACACTTCCAGGCTTCTGGTAGAGTTAATCTTATATTATGAACACTGAAGCCTTGTCCCATGTAGAAATGTTTGAATTCATCCAGTGAATCCCTTGTTGATTGGGTAGTTCCCACTCTACCTCTTCCTCCTCTTCCTCCTTTTCCACCTCTAGATGAAGCTCTCAGTGCCTTGACCCTTGTTTCTCAAATTTTCAGTCCCAGAAAGGAATTCAGTCCCTCCTGAAATCCCATGTGATGATAGGGTTTCTTCCTTCCATTGTATAGCTTCTTATATTCTTGCAGGAGATCATCAGTCAACTGAATCCTGCTAGGTGCAGGCTTCCTGAACTCATTTATATCATTCTCCCATCTCTTCTTTGCAAAAATTATTGCAGCCTCCTTTGCTTCTGCTGTAAGGCCATCTTCCCCCTTATTGACATCATCAATAAACCGGGACAGTAGACCATGAACACTCTCCTGTGTGATCACTAAGTTAGCAAGTTGACCTTCCATAATCTCTGTCCTTGTGTCAACTGCAGTGATCCTTCCCTCCATAGTTTGCTCCAGCTGATTGATCCTCTTAGTAACCTTAGGATCCAATGCAGCAGGTTGAGGTGCTTCAGCAGGGTGAGCCACTGTAGGCTTGGGTGCCTCAACAAGCTTGTCAAGCTTCTTGTATATCGAGGCAAACTGTTCATTCATATGTTTCTCTCTGTTTGTTGTGCTCAGCTTTATATTTCTCACATCTTGGGTTAGGTCAGCAATAGCATATTGAGTGGAGCTGATGTTGGAAGCGACTGTTTCAGTAGTTCTTCCTATATTTTCCACCAGATTCATCAAGTCTTCAAATCTTTGCTACTGTCTATTCAGTTGAGTCCTTAACTGTGTAAATTCATCTCTTACTGCCCTCAACTCTTCCAAAACATGTGCCGGTTCCTGCACCAGCCATACCTCCAGCCATATGACCAGCAAAGTCATCAATAGGCTCTTCAACATTATTGTTTGCCCTTGGTATGCTGACAACCATGGCTCTTGTCCTATCCCATCCAGCAGGTTTAGGACCTTCCTCAATCACATCTCAAAAAATTTCTTCCAAAATAGGGTCTTGTGCAGGTTGAGGTTCCAAAACATGTGCCTCCTCAAAAATTGGTACATGTGCCTGTTGAGGTTCATCGGCAACTTGTTCTTCCTCAGGCATTTGGAACTCCTCATCACTGAAGTCATAGTCCAACAGCTGTTCATCCTCATCAACAACAGTCTGCTGACTATATTTACCTTCAGTAGCCTTAACTTCAGTAACCTGCACTGCAATAACAGGTTCTTCAGCAATCTGTTCTACAATAGTCTCTTCAGAATGTGCAGGGGATTCCTCCAATCCTATCAACAGTTCCAACCTTTGTCCTAACATTGTTTGTTCCTGGGTGATTAGGACCTTCTGTTCCAACCTGTATTCAGGTGCTGTTTGTAACTCAGCAACCTGAACCACCTCTTCAAAAACAAAAGGAAATATAGCCAGATTTTCCTCTAAGACTCCTCTATCATCAGCAACCTTCTGTAATTGATCTGCAACTTGAGATAGGGTTGCCTGAGTGTCAAAACACTCCTGATACTGAGCTGAGTCCTCAGAACTTTCATCAGCTTCTTCAAACACAACAACATCATAAAGAGTAGATATTATGGTCTCTTCCAGGGATGTTGCTACAGCAAGCTGTCTCTCTAAATCTTCATTGTAAGCTGCTCCCAGCTCTTCAATTAGCATATCAGTCTGCTGATCCTCAGTAGACTTGGCACCTTCAGCAGGCTAATCTGCTGCAGGTTCAGTGGACTCTGGTCTAGCTTCTCCAATTGATCTATCTTTAACCACTCCACTGGACTCCCTGGAAACATAGGATGATCATCATCAGAATAAGTTGATGAAGAATCATCACTGTCAGGTGTGTACTTGGGATCCTTGAACATGATTTTTGCACTTTGTCTTTCTTGTTCCAATAACTCCATTAACCTTATTTGTAGCAAGGTTGTATCAACCAATTCCAGTAGGTTTTCCACTCCCAACTGATCAAAAGCCCATTCCTCAAAACCACTCATTGGGTCTGCAGCTGGCTTTTGTCTTCTGTAGAAACCAAACTTCCATTGAAAGTAATTCTGAATAATTTTGAAGTTGGGATCTACCTTTTCCTTCTTTGATTTCTTTTCCCTCCTTTCATATGGCATTGAGGGCTTTCTTGAGGCAGATTGCTCAACTTTTTGTCCCTCAAAGGCTTCAACAATGTAAGTCAATGTATCTATAGAAGATACAAATAGGTCAGTAGGTTCATCAGGTTGTACATTTGTTCGTACTACCTCCAACTGGTCCACACTAGGTTCCCCTTGATTTATATGCACATCAGTAGGGTCTGTAGCAGTGTGTTCTTCCCCCTAAGTTGTAGCATCCACAACAAGGTCTTGACAGGTTCAATAGTTTCCACAGCAGGGTCTGGTACAGCAGTGTGATGTGGTTCTTCAATATGTTGCTCAAAAACAGCATTATCATCCTCAGTAGGCTCAACAACCTCTTCTTCTATTTCCCTTTGTTCCTCCAGAACTCTTAGCTCTTTGCCTTTACCATGAGCTTTCTTCTTTACAACATGTTTCCTTTTTTTTGCTGGTTGTTCTTCAACTTCAGCAGCTTTTCTTTTTCTTTTATCTTCTCTTAGCTGTTCTTTCAAAATTTCAGCAGCATTTTTCTTTGTAGTTCCAACAGGCTCAGCAACCTCAGCTTCAACTACAACTTCAGTAGATTCAGCAGTGTCTACTGATTGCTGCCTTGTCTTTTTAGGCTTCAAAATCTCAGTTATCTCTCTTGTATCAGCAGCCTTTCTTTTCTGTGCAGTTTTCTTTGGTGGAGCAAGTTGTGTAACTTGTTTGGCCTACCCACCACCATCATTATCATCTCCATCACTGTCACTCTCTGTCCTTTCAGCATCTAAATCTTCATCATCATCCAAACCAGGGATGAGATAATTGATTTCTGGTTTGTACCTTGACTTGTTAATCTTGACAGATGCAACATCAGCAATCTTCAAGTGATTCAGTAGAGCCTGAATCATCAAACCCAAAGGCTTTGCCTTAGACTTCCTTGTTCCATCTATGTCTTCTGTTATCACCTTCTTCATGCACTGAACAAAGAATCCAACACAATTAAACTTCATACTCTTGCATATGATTATCAGCATGTCAATCTTTGGTCCAGAGAGAGTATCAAGACTGCCACTAAATCCAAGAATGCTCTTGGAAATTATCTTGCTCAGCAGGTTGTACTCTGCTCCACATTGATACCTAGAGATGATTGTATGGACTTGTTGGTCTTTATTGCATCAACAAAGTCCAGTCTTGCAAGCTGCATAGATTCAGGATTGGTAGGAGCACCATTTCCAGGTCCAAATCTGAATGCCTCTCTCAGCAGATTTGAAGTGATTTGAATCTAATGACCATTTACAGTGGTAGTAAATGCCTCTGTATCATCTCTAATCACTATATTTCTCCAGAAATCAACAACATTGGTGTATGAGATGCTTTCCAATCTCATATTTAGGACATCCTCCAGTCCTTCAACCCTTCTGATTCTTTGGCCAATATTGATGGCTAATTCTGTCATGAGAGCATCAACAACAAATCCTCTAACACTCTGGCTCGTTCCAATAAGAACATCACTTTTATCCGCCATTGCAGATTTGAAAAAGATGAAGAAGAAAGCTTGCAAATCTGTGTTCACACTGTATATTCTCAGAGAAAATCGATCTGAAAGTTTGTATGTATCGTCTGAGTATATGTCTGTATATATAAAGGAACAAAGTGGGTAGTAACTGTCAGGAAAGTACTGTACACGTACTGTAGCATTTAACCACGATTAAAGTTGGAATAAATGTGATGTTGCCATGTGTCCCACTAACTTATTCCATAAGAGTTGTAACCGTTGGATATTTGTAACCGTAGTTGTAAAGGATAATAATATCCAATTACTGTTGACTTTCATTTAAGTTTGACTGTCTTGTAACGTATACTCCAGCAGACTTGATCTTTAGTAGAGTTGGCTCAACAGCCTGCTGACAAGGATGGCTCAGCAGCCTACTGATGATTACTCTACTGATCTTCATACACACTTGTTTTGTCCAACTGATAATACAAGATGAAGTTTAATACCAATGATTGATCTGTCAAATGAGCTCACCCAACAGGACAAAGACCAATCCCCTTGGCAACTTCATTTGCTCAATTGTCCAAATATATTTAAGTACATGGAATTGTTGATACCGGACTAATCTGCTAAGTGAGCTCACCCAATATAGAAAAGACTAATACCCTTGTGAAGTCCAGTACACTGCTGATTAAGGGTATATCAGTCAACTTTTATGATGCCAAGTTCAGTTCTTAACTTAGCAATTCTTTCACTATCCAATGGTTTTGTGAATATATCAGCAATATGATCTTCAGTAGAGATGTAAAGAACCACTACATCTTTCTTCTCCACATGATCTCTTATAAAGTGATGTCTCACATAAATGTGCTTGGTTCTTGAATGCAAAACAGGATTTTCTGTGATTGCAATTGCACTTGTGTTGTCACACATTATAGGAATTTCTCATTCTTCAATGCCATAATCCCCCAATTGTTGTCTTAACCAAAGTATTTGTGCACAGCAACTTCCAGCAGCAATATATTCAGCTTCAGCAGTGGAAGTAGATATTGAATTTTGTTTCTTACTGAACCAGGAAACCAGTCTATTTCCCATCAACTGACAGGTTCATGTGGTGCGTTTTCTATCAATCTTGCATCCAGCATAATCAGAATCTAAGTAGGCTATAACTTTGAAGCTTCCATCTTTTGAATACCATATCCCTACTCCTAAAGTCACTTTTAGATACTTGAGAATCCGTTTAACTGCAGCTAAGTGACTTTCCTTCGGCTTTGATTGAAATCTTGCACAAACACCTACAACAAAGGATATATCAGGTCTACTGGCAGTGAGATACAGCAGACTGCCTATCATCCTTCAGTATAAAGTCTGATCAACACCTTTGCCTTCTTTATCTTCTTCCAATTTGTTGTTGGTACTCATAGGATGACACTTTGGTGCTATTTTCCATGCCAAACTTCTTTAGGAACTCCTTGGTATATTTAGTTTGATGAATGAAGATTCCATCTTTCATTTGTTTGACTTGTAATCCCAAGAAGTAGTTCATCTCTCCCATCATACTCATTTGGAACTTTCTTTTCATGAGATTAGCAAACTTTTCACATAACAATTCATTTTCAGAACCAAAAATTATGTCATCAACATAAATCTGTACCAGCAGGGTGTTGTCCCTTTCATTGATTCTGAAAAGAGTCTTGTCAATGGTACCTTTGGTAAAACCATTGTCCACCAAGAATTGAGATAGGGTTTCATACCATGCTCTTGGTGCTTGTTTCAAACCATAAAGTGCCTTGTTAAGTCTGTACACCTTATCTTCTTGATCATTAACTTCAAAACCAGGAGGTTGCTGAACATAAACCTCTTCTTCCAGAATGCCATTTAAGAATGCACTTTTAACATCCATCTGGTATACTTTGAAGTTTTTATAAGAAGCATATGCCAAGAATAATATATAGCTTCCAATCTTGCAACTGGGCATATGTCTCATCAAAATCTATTCATTCAGCTTGAGAATAGCCTTTTGCCACTAGTTTGGCCTTATTCCTTACAATGGTACCAGATTCATCCAATTTGTTTCTGTATACCCATTTAGTTCCAATTATGTTTGCATGATTAGGCCTTTCCACTAGCGTCCAAACTTGGTTTCTTTCAAACTCATTCAATTCCTCTTGCATAGCAATTATCCAGTCTGGATCAGATATTTCTTCTTCAACAACTTTAGGCTCCATTTGAGATAGAAAACAAGTAAACATTGCTTCCAATTGTCTTCTAGTCCATACACCTTACTGTATATTACCTATTACTTGTTCAGCAAGGTGATCCTTTAACCATTGTAAATCATGATTTGTTTGATTCACAGGAGCTTCATCTTCAGTAGGCTCTGTTGTTGCTTCAGTAGGGGGTTCAATAGATCCTTGAACTGCTTCAGTTGTTGCATCAGTAGTGTTACCAGCAGGTTCTTCAGCAGGGGCAGAGTCGGAAACTTTTAAGTCATTTATCCTTTTCAAAACATCAACACATTTTGGATCAGTGACTTGAAGATTTTCAGCATGTTCTGAAACTTCTTCTTCCATTCCAGTGAACTTTGGTTCATCAAATACAACATATATTGATTCTTCATGTTTCAGTGTCCTTTTATTTAGTACCCTGAATGCCTTGCTGACAGAAGAATATCCCAAAAAGATTCCTTCATCTGATTTTGGTTGGAAAGTCTTCAATTGCTCCTTATGATTCAAAATAAAACACTTGCTTCCAAATGGATGAAAATAAGATATATTTGGTTTTCTTCCATTCCATATCTCATAAGGTGTCTTCAGCAGCTTCTTGTTCACTAAGGTCCTATTTTGTGTATAGCATGCTGTATTTATTGCTTCAGCCCAATATCTTTAAGGTAATAATGCTTCACAAATCATAGTCCTTCCTGCTTCTGTCAAGGTCCTGTTTCTTCTCTCAGCAACCCCATTTTGCTGAGGTGTACTAGCAGCAGCTAATTGATGCAGCACACCATTTTGCTCACAATATTCTCTTATGACTTCATTGAGAAACTCAGTACCCTTGTCTGATCTGATCTTCACTACTGTCAAACTTTTCTCATTTTGCAATCTCTTCAAAATTTCAGGCATCTTTTGAAGTGTTTCACTTTTCATGTTCATGAATACTACCCAAGTGTATCTTGAGTAATCATCCACAACTACCAGAGTATACTTCTTTCCTGTTACACTTGTTGGTGTTACTGGTCCAAATAAATCCATGTGCATCAGATCCAAGACTCTTTTTGTTGATTGCTTAGTCTTTGACTTGAAGCTTGACTTGGTTTGTTTACCTTGCTGACATGCATCACATATAGCATCCTTTTTGAATGTGATCTCAGGTAAACCAATCACCAATTTCTTTTTCACCAACTAATTGATATCATCAAAGTTAAGATGGTTCAACTTCTTATGCCACAACTAATTCAGTTCTGACTTAGTATGCACAATTAGGCATGTTTTTGGAACAGCAGTAGACCAATCCACAACATACATGTTTTGTGTCTTCTACCAGCCAACACAACTTGTTCACCTCTTTCACTAATGACAATACAGTTGCCTTTGTCAAAAGTGACCTTGTAACCCATATCACAAAATTGTCAATGCTTAGCAGGTTGTAGTCCAGTCCTTTCACAAATACAACATTCCTGATAGTTAATCCATTCCTCACCAGTGTACCATATCCTCTTGTGTAACCTAGTGTGTTCTTGTTGCCAAAATTTACTTTTGGACCATCATTTGCCACAAAGTTTGTCAAACAGTGCTTATTCTTTGGAACATCCACTGTCAAAGTACCAGACACCCTACAAAACAAAGTAATGTATTTTAGGTACCCAAAACTGTTTGGGTCCATAGTGGTCAGTGGTAAGCATGACCCTTGGCAAATTTCCATAAGGTCTTCTTTGAAAAGCATTGCACTTTTGTTCATATATGTATCCTACATTTCCACAAGATCTAACATTTGGCTGTGTAGGATTCACATATGCTTTATGGCCTTTTGGTGCATAATGATGTTTGAAGTGGTTTCTATTATTAGAAGCACTAGCATAACCATAGGTTTGCTGTCTGTTAGGAGTAGCCCTGTAATATGGAGTCTGCTGAGGTCTTGAATTAGTCCTCAGCTGATTCCCTTGCTGAGGTTTTACCCTAGCATTATGGTTATGACTGTTGTTTCTAGCAGTAGGGGTAGGAATATTCCAATCATCATCAATAGGGAACAATCTGCCTTTCCCTCTAAGATAAGTATCCCTAGAATGATTAACATTTTTAGTTTTAGGATTCTTATCCTTGGAATATTTCTAATTTTTGCCATTTTGTGGTCCAGCAGACTTAGCAATTGAGTGTGATCTGCACATCGATGAGTCTAGAAGGTCCAAAGATCCTACTTTTGGATTTACCCTTTTTGTTAAGTCTTCATTGACCTTTTGACTTCTGATTTTGCTTCTTTGAAGTCTTCTCAGTAGGCTTTACTGCCTCAGCAACCTTTTTGGGAGTTGGATCTTGTGTAGGCACAAACTTAGGACCAATTCTAGTACTAGGTTCAGTAACCTTACTAGATCCACTCTTAGTAGATTGTTGAGTTCCAAATCTAAGGCCTGTTCTATCACCATAAGGCTTTCCAGATTTCAATGCAGTGGTGGAACTAGATTGTTCAGTAGATTCAGCAGCTACTGAATGTAAAGCAGACTTATGTTGATTCTGTTCAATATCTTTTTCCTTTCCTTTGAGAGTTCTTAATTCAGCTTTTAACCTTTCAACTTCTACTTGAAGAGCTTCTTTTTCAGCCTTCACAATCTCATAACCAGATTGTATTTTCCTCAGTTGAACCATAAGGATGGCATCCAAAGTTTCTTCATTGTCAAAATTTTTAGGATTTGAACCACAAGTTGATTCACAATCACTTTCAGCAGGAGTATTTATAGATACAGAATTGTATACCTCCTCAGTTTCTTCCATATTTGCCATTAAAGCATAATCATCCATATCAGCAACAAGTGCAGTATCATCAGATTCATTTCCTTTTTCTGATTCAACTTCATAGCCTGATTCATCATCAGCAACCATTACTTTCTTGCCATGTCTTCTTTGCTGATTCTTGTTTTTCAGTAGGTTTGGACAATCAGGTCTGAAATGTCCAGGTTTCTTGCAGTTGAAGCACTGATAATCAGGTTCCTTTTTCTGTTTTAGATCAAGACAGTCAGGTTTGAAGTGTCCTGGTTTCTTGCCATGAAAACACAAATAATCATTATCTTTTTGGATTCTTCCTTTTTCTTTTCACTTGATTTCTTTGTGAAATTCCTTGGAGAACCCCTTCCTGTTTTCAACATTTTGATTTTCTTGCTCAGTAGGGCAATTTGCTCTTGCATCTCATCCAGTAGATCATCTTGACCACCTGATGATTCTTCTTTATGTGCAGCAGCCAATGCAATAGTCTTTAGTTCTTCTTTTTCAGTCAATATTCAAACTCTAATAAACCTATACATTTGATCTAGACATATTTTTACCTTTGCTCTATAACAGCTAGTCTGGCACTCATCATTAAAACTTAAAATATGTCCAACACCTTTCAAGGATTAAGTCGGTTTTCCATAAACTTTGAGGAAAAGAAAACCTAAAAAGAAAAGGAAAAGTAAAAACTAATTTCGAATAGACAAAAATACCCCTATGAGGACGTTAGGGGTTTTACAGAAACTACTAAATTGATGCAAACCGAATCACATCTTGCACAATTTTTGTTGTTAAAATTAAAATAAACACAACCCATCGACTGTCTTCAAATTTCACTTTAAAGAGATACAATGTGAACGTACTGTTTCGGTTTCGGTCTCGGTCGGTTGCACATGAAAACATTACAATCCTAATTCCAGTAATTTCTGTTAATTTTCCCATGTCTCTTATGAACAATTTTACACAGTAAAAATGCATATTATCATAGTATAGAAGATAAAGCACCAGTAGTTATTGACTCAACATGCCTGTGTTAAACAATGACATATGCATTGATTGGATAAAATTTTCCAACACCCCGGCTCTGCATTAATTGATTAGTTGAATCTTTCATTTCACTTAACTATATGCTATTTGAATATGTTGCTATGTCGAAATCCGAATTGTTACTGCCGGAGTAATTCTCCAGTTGATTTAATGTGATTTAGTCTAAAATTGAAACTTCACACAGGCATGTTGAGCCAGTTCCAACATTACACTTAAACACATGAAACTTAACAATTACGACAAGAATAGAGCATGCGAAAACCGATCAATATCGCCTTAAGATTGTTGGTAAAATTTACCGGTGTAGCATGCTGTTAATTAATGTTGACACATAATATGAATACTGACAAGAGTCAACTTTACTATGCTTCGGTGCACTGGCGGATCCATGAATTTATTCCAGTGGTGTCACCGGAGTCTAAAACAACGTCTTTTATCCAAAAAAAAATTTAGTGGGGTCACCGGAGTCTAAAACATCAATTTTTATCGGCAAAACAACACTTTTTAACAACAAACTACATAGTTTTAATACTAAAAAAAAAAATTAAAAAATCCAGTGGGGTCACATGACCCCCCCCCCCCTTAGGGCACGTGGATCCGCCCCTGCTTCGGTGCATGTTTTAACCCTTGTTTACAACACTTTTGGCTTATTATGGGTACTTCTAGACCGATTATAGGGTAAAAATGCATTGGACACTCACTTAGAGGTGTACCGTCACAAAGATGGAAACCTCGGCATTTTAGGTGTTTTTGACCCTATTTGAGCCCTATCTTTCTTGAGGAATTACGCTCGGTATGTTGGCTTCTATGTGAAATGCAGGAAATAGGTGTCTTATGATCCCAGGATAGAAGGCATGAGCCTTAGTGAGGTATAACCGAAGCTCGGGAATGGAAACAGATCAAATATAGTTGGTGTTTTCGCCTTACATTCACTTTATCTGTAATTTGAGAAATGTTGGAAGCATTTTCTAGATTTGTGGTCTTCATGAAAGCTGTAGATATCAGAATGTGATTTCCAACGCAATTTGAATCACTCAAATCGGAGCTCTACACACAAAGATATTGCCAGATTACTGAAGTTGTATCAGTGGTGAGAGTTTCAGGACTCAGTGCGGGCGCACCAGATTCAGTGCAAGCGCATCAGGGAGGCAGAATATCCAGTTATGGTACAGAGAGCCAGTGCGGACGCACTGGGTTGTTTTTCTACACATTTTGGGAACATATAAATACCGTTTTGCACAGATTTTTCTCACACTTCTCCACACTCTTACACACATACTCCTACACCCTTTTAGGTCAAAAAATTTCCCCTATAATCCCTAGTGATAATCCTCAAAATTATCACGGTTGTTTAGCGGTGGTTTATGTAGTGGATATCTGGCTTATGTAATGAGTGTAAACGATGCTAGCCAGTGGTGCACGGCGGTGAGGTAGTGGCGTATGTAATTGTTAGCGGAGAAGATATTCGAGCAGAGTTTAGTTCTCTTTTTTATTATTGCCTCTCTCTGTTATATTACACAAGGCCTCCTTTTATAGGAAGGAGGAGGAACTAGGGTTTAAGCTAGAGACCGACGCCATGGGGGCGTTATGACCACCAATCACGGGGTCGCACGCTCTGTATTCCATCTCCAGGCCGCTTCCTCACTTATTCCCCCAAGGCTTGCACGGTCTCTGATGGACCTATTTTTGGGTCGCAGATCGGCCCCTTGAGCTTCTAGTGACCTTAAAGGTTTGAAGGCTCTTGGCGGGGACCTGGGTTCGGCAATCCCGACTTGAACGTCGTCGCGGACGCTATGGCCATGGGCCTCATTTTCCAATATGATGGCTAGATAAGCTTTATCCGGGGACTCATAGGTGGCGGCACTATTTAGGCATATCAATGGCCCCCTACTCCATGTCTTAGGCATTTTCATGAAATGCCAAGCATGGAGTAAAGTGTGCTCACGGATTGCCAATAGCTCTGTTTGAACATTTTGTTGTTGGTCTTTGCTGACCTCGTCGTTTTTTTCGACTTATCTTTTAGGGTCGTGCTATGAAGCTGACGGCCATCGGCACCATGCTATTAAGCTGATGGACTTATAGGAACGCGCTATTAAGCGGACGATCATGAATGCCACGCTATTAAGCGGATGGACTTATTCAAGACCGCGCTATTAAGCGGACGATCATGAGTTCCACGCTATCAAGATTATGGTCTTATGGGATCGCGCTATTAAGCGGATGATCATGAGTCCCACGCTATCAAGTTGATGGACTTATAGGATCACTCTATTAAGCGGACGATCATGAGTGCCACGCTATTAAGCGGATGGACTCATTTAGGACCGTGATATTAAGCGGACGATCATGAATGACATGCTATTAAGCGGATGGATTCATTTAGGCTGACTACCTTTGTGACAGTCGTGATCTTTTGTGAGGCGAGTTGAAAAACGTGGGTAGTGAAGCAGTTGAAGGGTCAGATCGTGGCTTGTAGCCAATCGTCAGTTGCCTCGACAATCGCCCATGTAATTACGTGGACATTGATTGCCTCCCCTTAATGATGACGGTTTTCAAAATTTGAAATTCGAAATGACCGCCTGAATCTAGACTGTAGGATGCATCAACTCATGGCCGCATGATTAGTGTCAGCTTTGCCTATATAAAGTCCCCTTTCTCCAATTTCATAAAACTTTCGCTCCTTTGCATTTTTGCTTCCTTTTTTTCTAATTTGTTAGTGTTTCCGGCGGGCATTTGAGTTTTCCGGCAGAAGCTTGAGTTCTCCGACTAAGATCTGAGATTCCGAGAGCAAGCAAGGAGCTCCGGTTGCAGATTTAAGATTCCGGCCTTCTATTTTCCAGCTTCCGGTCATTACTCGTCTTCAAATCAGGTAAACCATCCCATTTCTGCCCTTTTTCTTCATTTCTTTTATGATTTCCGACTATTTTTCATGTCTGCTTTATTGTTTCACAATATTGGCTAGATTGATTTGTGGTTTTGGGGTTAAAGTTAGGATTTTTGGGTAGGTTCACCTAGGCATTTGGCTCGGTGACCATACGTTTTCCCTTTCCTTTTCCGATTGTATTTTCTTTTTTCCGGTTGAGGTAAAATGGAGGGGAAGGTGTTGAGGTGGGTGATAACATCCCTTCTGGTTTAATCTTCATTATCCTAGGTGATTAACGCTCCGTCTTTCCCTCTTATTTTTCTGGATGTCCGACAGTGAATATGTCCTGAGGGGATTCCGATGAAGACCAGGAAGTGTATGACTATGCACTTGATGAAGGGGAAGATGACCCTTCCAGTTCTGATGGAACCTGCGAGGGATGACTTACTTGACGAGTTGACCGAGAGGGAGGCCGCGCTGCGATCACAAGATGATCCCTTGGGCTTAGGTAGTGCCATACCTCAACTGGCGCCGCGAAGGAAAAAGAGTCAAAGGAGACCGATATGATTGAGGCCGGGGAGGTTGGTACCAGCGGCAACATGGACGACGAGGATACAATTATTGCTGAGAACGCCACCTATGTCGAGCTTATGAGGGTAATCGAGGATGAGAATTTACCGTTTCCTCGTAGACTACCATGGGAGCTTGACAAAGAAACCAAAGAAGAAAAGGGTCGTCGCTGCTGCCACCATTGCCAGCGAGGCGGCCAAAGGGAAACCACCGAAGCCAAACAATCCTGAAGTTCAAAACGAGTTCGGTTGTTTAGTTGAGTATGAGAAAGGTCTTGAAAATGAGTGGGGGTGGCTTCAGAATAGCAAAACTCTCGCTAGGACCCTTCAACGTGGATTCAACATCGATCCTTATTTAAATAGGTTTTCTTTATTCGATTTTGGGAAAGAGTAAGATAGGTTTAGACCAAATGAACGTGAGGATCGCATTGGTTCTCGTCCCCCAGGAGTCTCCTTAGTTCTTCATTTCAACCATTTTTATGCTGGTCTCGGACATCCTTTCAACTCGTTCGTGGTAGAGATATCATGATAGATACAAGTATTGCCGAGCGACTTCGATGTGGGGGTTGTTATTCAAATTATGTCTTTCGTTATTGTTAGGAACATTTTATTATGTTTTGATGATGGCCATACTAGCTTCTATAGCAAGCCTAAAATAAGTTAGAAATCTCTGTATAAGACTTGACTTAGAGTCTGACATGTTGTATAAGTTGTGTCAGACAAGTATTGTACTAGTTGGTAGGATGGCGAAGTAATACAGAAATCCGGCAGAGTGAACCCAGCCAAGTACCAGCAGAGAAGCACAAGAGACATATGGTCTGACTTATAACCAGGGAAGACTATGATGACCATGGATAAGTCTAAGTTATAATTCAAATGATAGAATACATTGTCAAATATGTTGTACACTGATCTCACCCAAATCAAGGATCAGTGAAGTACAAGAAGTACCTAAAAGATCAAAGAAAATAACAATGCAGTAAACTGGCAGAGTGAACTGACTATCGGGTGAGTAAAGACAAAGCAGTGAAGGAAGAACCAAACAGCCAAGTCAGAAGGATCATTTAACCATTCAGGGAATGACCAAGTAAACTTTACTTGCTCAGAATTCGAAGAATGAAGAAGATTCAGAGGATCAAGCATTCAATGCTTAATCAATTGAGGATCAATCAAAGACGGATTTTCTTATAGACGTTTGAGGAAAAATCCTATCACTAAAATCAAGGAGAATATAATTAAGGGGGAATCAAGAATTAAATCAAGGATTATTCCCCACATTAAATAGTCAATGGACGGAAATTCAAATCAAGGATTATAAAGGCTATAAATAGAAGGCATTGGCAGACAGGAAAAACAATGATTTAATCTTATATTAAACAAGCAAAAACTTTGTCAATTTGAAAAGCCTTCTTTCTGAACTTAAACGAAACATCTAGAGATCAACTCAGCAATTAGAACTCAAATTCCATATCAAGCACTGAGATTGATCACAAGTCGGTGAATCCAATTCACATCAACTGAAGCAATTGAATCAGAGGAATCTGAGGAGTTGCAACCTTTGTGATAGCTGTTGAAAGATTTGTTCTCAAGGAGCAGTGATAGAGACTGAGTCACTAAAACTTTTGTAGCCAGGGAGTGATAGTCTTGAAGATTGTAAAGCTTGTGTAGCCAAGGACAGTCTAACTATTTTATCTGTGAAAACAATAGTGAATTCCTCCAATCATCACAGGAGAAGAGTGGATTACACCACCCTGAACAACTATAAACCTTTGAGTCTATTTACTTTCAGCAATTTACTTTACAGCACTTCATTTCATTGCATACTATATATGTGATTGCATAATCTACTTTGAACCAACATTTAAAGAATGGACTTATCCGCTGCCCAAAATCTTTTAAATATAAGAAAAGTTTTTGAAACTCCACTATAGTCATTCACCCCCCCCCCCCTCTCTGACTATAGTTTTACCCTTCTCTGGGACCAACAATTGGTATCGGAGCAATGTTCCTAGTATCAGAACATGTTCATATCTAATTTATGGTAACAAGAAGATCACATATTTTCAAAGTAGTTTTCAAATTTGCGCTTTCTAAATATGGATTCCTCAAATTTCATGTCAAAAGTACATGTATTCAATGTTAATAATTTTGATGAATATAAAATAAGGATGTTGTCTCATCTTGTAGCAACTCATAAGGAGATGCTGGATGTAATTAATATGGCCCGATCAAGATCACAACTGTGATTACCACAGGAACAGATCAAGGAAAGGAGATAGACAACCTCAAGAAAGATTGGACCAAGAATGACAGAAGAAGAGCAAACCAAGATTTTTTTGCAAAAGACATGATCTTGAAGCCTCTGGATAGTAATATGTTCATGAGGATCAAAGATTGCAAAGCAGCAAAGGATATGTAGGATAAATTAGCACTGATCAATGAAGGATCAGAAGCAGTCAAGGAAAACAAATTATCTGTTGTGAAACAGAAATTTGAGAACTTTAAATGAAGACTGGTGAATCCATTGATAAAATGGACAACATTTATCAAGCATCATCAGTGAATTGCAACAACTTGGACACACATATCCACAGAAAGAAATGTGTCTGAAAATCTTGAGAGGTCTACCTAAAAGATGGAAGATCATCACATCAGTGCTTAGAGGAACACAAAACCTTGCAAACACTTATACTTTAACTCTGATGTCTCAATTAAAGGCTCATGAATTTGAGTTGAACTGTGAAGACAGTACACCAACAGAGGCACACAAGGCCAGTGCACTGGTTGCACCCCAGCAAAGTAAAACAGCTGACACAAGCAGCAAAGAGACAC
Source organism: Gentiana macrophylla (assembly GCA_026214975.1). NCBI lineage: Eukaryota > Viridiplantae > Streptophyta > Magnoliopsida > Gentianales > Gentianaceae > Gentiana > Gentiana macrophylla. Next base: position 46,791,449 of record CM047806.1, read on the forward strand.
AGGATCTGAAGAACAGGTAGCTTTGCTCATTAAATGTTTTGACAAGTTTAGCAAGAAGAAGCAATTTAAAGGAAGCTAATCATCAAACAAGAAGTCAAGCTCAAGCAAAGACATGAAGAAAAAGGATGATGAATACAGATGCTTCAACTGTAAGAAGAAAGTTCATTTCAAGGCCGATTGCCCTGAAGGAAAAGACAAAGATGAGGATAAGAAGAAGTACAAGACAACTGAAAAGAGAAAAAGCAAGAAGGCACTCAAAGCTGAAACCAGCAGTGAAAAGAATGAAGAATCATCTGAAATGATTCTGATGATGATGATGAAGCTGACAGCTCAGACAATGAAAAATCTTACCTATGCCTTATGGCTAAAGAATCTAATGAAACTGAGGTAACATCTAGCTCATACTCATCATCTAGTGCATCCACATCTGACACTACACAATCTTCAGTTCTCCCCTTAGATTCTGCAAACCTAATTCAAAATATCATGAGTAAATTTGAAGAAATTCATGTAAATCATGAAATTCTGGAAAAAGAATGTGAGAATCTGAGAAAGGAAAATAAAAGATTAAAGAAAAAACTGGATGAAATGAAAGTTGAACAAACTAGTAAGGAAATTCACTCAACTGATCAACAAGCAGCAGATGATCACTCTTCTGATGTTGAAAGACCAGCTGAGAAAATATCCCTACCAGTTAAAAGCACCACTGCACCACTAATGGCACCAGCTTACAAACCCTCAAAAAGTTTTGGATCCAGATCTGGTCTGGGCTACAACAGTCAGGATGAGAAAAGAAACAATGGACAACACAATTCTGAATCAAGGAGCAAAACTGGACCTAAATTCATAAAAGGACATACTATATTTTCTTCTACTCACCCTGGACCGGCAAAGTCAAAACCCAGTGTAGTGAAATAGTCGAGTAAATCATCAAATCAACCAATTAAAGGCAAAGGCTTACTGAAAGGTAAGGGGAGACTTTACCCTTCAGAAGATGATTGGAATGTTGCACCTCCATAATACAAGAAGAAACCATTTCATGCTATGCATCATGTGTTTAGGAAAATCCAACCAAGGTATGTTCCTGGACACAAGAAGCAATATGAAAATAAGTTTCCTCCTGCATATTGGAGAGTGAAAAAGGATGCAAATGATCCAAAAAGTAGAGAAAAGTATCATAATACCTTTAGTAGAAATATTAGAAGTTATTCTGTCATGCCTTATACATATGAAGTTGATGACTTCAATTACCCAAAAAGAAGACCCTATGGATAAACACTTGGAATGAGAGGCATGACTGCTAACAGGTATGGATCCAAATAATGTTGGCTACCTAAACATACTTAACTTGTTTTGTAGGATGTCTGGTACATAGACAGTGGATGTTCCAGACACATGACAAGGAACAAGGGATGGCTGACTGATTTTAAAGCTTTTGATGGAGCCAAAGTAACATTTGGAGGCAAAGAAAACCCAGGCAAAATTAAGGGGGAAGGCATAATGCTCAAAAACAGTTTGAAGATTAAAAATGTGGCTTATGTTAAAGGACTGAATTTCAATCTTCTAAGCATCAGTCAATTATGTGACAAAGTCTACAATGAGCATTTCAACAAGGAAGGATGCAAGGTGATCCACAGCCAAACCAACACAATTGTACTTGCAGGAAGAAGAGAAGACAACATGTATGTGGTAGATTGGAAGACAGCAACGGCAGAAACATGTTTGCTTGTCAAAAGTAAGCAATCAACCAGCTGGATTTGGCATAGAAGATTGAATCATCTCAACTTCAAAACCATCAACAGACTATCAAAGAACAGATTAGTTGAATGCCTACCAGAGATCACATTCAAGGAGGAAAGTCTCTGTGATGCATGTCAAAAAGGAAAGCAAATCAAAAGCTCTTTCAAGTCAAAGCCCTATCAATCTACAACAAGAATTTTACATTTGTTGCATATGGATCATTTTGGACCAGTCACACCAGTAAGTGTAAGTGGAAAGAAGTACACTCTAGTAGTGGTGGATGACTTTTCCAAATTCACTTGGACCATATTCATGAACAAGAAAATAGGGACACTCAAAGAAGCAATCAGAACAATGATTGCAGAAGCATGCCTACCAAAGGGATTTTGGGCTGAAGTAGCAAATACAGCATACTATACTCAAAACATATCAATCATCAACAAACATCATGGAAAAACACCATATGAAATATGGAATGGGAGAAAACCTGATATCTCACATTTACATATGTTTGGTTCTAAATATTTTGTTTGAACAGGAATCAGTTAGATACTTTTGATGAAAAAGCTGATGAAGCAATCTTTATGGGATGACACAAGAAAATTTCAGATGAGCATGATGGGAGAATTAAATTACTTTCTTGGTCTACAAGTAAAGCACATGAAGGATGGCATCTTTATCAATCAAGCCAAGTATACAAAAGACCTAATACACAAATATGGTATGGATACAAGTGGCACATCAGATACACCAATGTGTGCAAGAGTTATTCTTGGAAAAGATGAAAGTGGAAAGGATGTTGATCCGAAGCTTTACAGAGGGATCAATTGATCTCTACTCTATCTAACTGCAAGTAGACCTGATATAGCATTTGCTGTAGGAGTTTGTGCAAGATTCCAAGCCCAACCCAAGGAATCTCACTTACTAGCAGCTAAAAGAATCATCAAATATCTGAAGAACACCATCAATGTTGGAATTTGGTATCCAAAAGATGGAGGATTTAAACTGATATCATATTCAGACTCTGAATATGCTGGATGCAAGATAGACAGAAAAAGTACATCTGGAACTTGTCAAATGCTAGGTAGCAGACTAGTATCATGGTTTAGCAAAAACCAAAACTCTATATCCACATCAACAGCTGAAGCAGAATATATAGCAGCAGGCAGTTGATGTGCACAGGTGCTATGGATTAGACAACAGCTAAGGGACTATGGAATGGAGGAGAAGACAATTCCAATCATGTGTGATAACACAAGTGCAATATCTATCACAAAAAATCTAGTACTACACTTAAGAATAAAACACATTGATATGAGACATCATTTTATCAGAGATCATGTAGAAAAAAGGAGATGTTATTCTAAGATATATACCAACTGAAGATCAATTGTATGACATCTTTACAAAACCACTCAGTCATGAAAGATTCAGCAAGTTGTGAACTGAGTTAGGAATGATGGAAATTGATTAAGTTATAAGGAGCAGCTAACTGGAGTAATCAGCTAAGTAACTTCACCAGCTGACTGAAGCTTTGCCACTTCGGGTGCGTTCACTTGGCATGTAAGGCACTGGTACCTAGCAAAGTTAACTTCACTGATTGTTATGAACAGTTTTCTACAAGCAGCTCAGTAAGACTTCACTCCACCGGCCTAGTAACCTTCCAAGGCACTCCACCGACAAATATCTTGGAGTCAACAGCAAACTAAAGTGTGAACTAAATCAGTTTTACATACGTGGAATATCAGAGAAGTAATGAAGGAGATCAGTTTACAATCGTGGATGTAACTATATTATTTTCAATTAAGGTATGACGGTAATGCCTCGAATCCCAAGATTTATCATTACATACCTCAATCCACTCCCCCACTGCACTCAAATACCGTGATTTATATACATAAAATCCCGCCATTACGTCATAAAATCCTTCCATATTCAACCATGTTCATACTACCTAAAATCATCATATATAAACCACACTTAGAGATTTTTCAGAATTCTTTACGCTCCCTGGCATTTCATAAACCCTATTTTCTCTGAAAAATCAAAGCTCTTATCAAAATCTCAAACACTTCACACAATGGCTTCATCCTCTTCAAACACACAAACTGGAAAACAATATAAGAAGTCAATCGCCACAGGATCGTTCTTTCAAGAAGAACACTACTTAAACCTATGTGGAAATGACGAAGAAGCACAAAGATTGGCAACTGGATGGAAAAACCTAAGATTGTCGACTTTTCTAAATCCTCCTATCAAGGACATTTGTTATGAAAGCCTCATCTCTTTTTGGAAAACCGCCAAGTTTGTTTCTGGGCTCTTTGCTGAAGAAGGTGTCGAAAATGGTGAAGACCGTATTGTTGTATCTATCAATGGTACAGAAGTGGTAATTACAGCCAAGGTAATCCGTAAACACCTTAAACTCTCTAATAAAGGTCAAGCAAAAGTGGCCTTGGTACCACAAAACTTGGATGAGTTCTGGGTGACAATCGCTAAAACGGCATACCCAGGCTCTAAGAAGTTAAATCGCCTTAAATCTGCCTTAAAGAAACCCTTCAGTTAATTCAGTGCTCTAATTGGAAAGAAAATTGAAGGCAAGCTAGGGGCAAATAATGCCATGACAGAAACTAGAATGTGCCTTATGGGTATCATCTACAACAATATGGAGTTCAATTGGGCCACCTATTTCTTCCTGAGAATCAAAGAGCAAATCCAGGGAGAGGCCAATGCCGCAAAAAAATGGGCTAGCAAAAGGAAAGAAGAAAAGGGAATCTTCTGGGTGAAGAAGTCCTACGGGATTCAGTTACACTATCTGTTGTACTGTCTGCAAGTTCCTGTTGTCAAACTCCACAAATTACATGACTCCAAAATCATGTTTACCTATGTCAAACAGAAAAAGGTAGTAGGAGCTGGAAAGAGAAAGCAAACACGAAGCAGCACCTCCGGCCAAAGAAATAAACAAAAAGTTCAAAGAAATTTGGACAAAGAGGATTTGGAAAATTAATTGATGAAGAAGAAGAAGAGGAATTAGAAGAAGAGACAGAACAACAAGAGGAAGAAGATAGTAGTGAGAAAGATCAACTTGAAAAAGAAGAAGCTGAGGAAGACAATGGAGATGATGAAGAAACTCCAAAAGACCCAGCAGACACATTGACAGAGATATAGATGATAGAATTGATGCATATCTCGAATGGAAGGACGGTGATTCCAGCTTCAGCTTCAAAATTCAAAACATATGCTTAACGAAGAAGCTTGGTTCTTTGATTTTCTTGGGATTACAACTCTGGTTGGTTTACTTGATGAATCCCCACTATGGGATATGGTTGATGCAGCAAAGGCAAAAATACATCCAACTTATAATAAAGAAAGTGGTGAATCAGATGATGATGATGGTGATGATCATGATGATGATGATGGTGCTGATCACAATGATAATGGTGATGATCCAAACAAAGATGCTGATGGACAAGATAAAGAGGCTGAACAAACAGCTGATGCAATTGATGATAACATCTCCTTGAGTTCTTTTCTACAAACACAAGAACTAGCAAAGTCAACCCCACCAGCTAAAGCAACACCTCAACAACTGTCTGTTGACAATCCAGCTAAACCAAAAACAGTGTGGGACACTGGATCAGCTGCTGCCACTCTAGTCAAGGCAAATCCTGGCATAGAGCAATGGGAATAAGAGACAGTGATGCTCTAGAAATAACATCTACTCAAGTACTTGAAGAAGTAGAAGCTGGGGTAGATGTTACTCAACCGACAGCACAGCACCAAGAATCAGTTGAGGTTCCTCTAACTGTGCAACACCAAGACAGAGGACAGCAAACAGAACCAGAACCAACTGATATCCGTCATAAATTTACTCAACTGTCTACTGCATATCAAATAAGGCCTTTGAAAAAGAAGCAGATTTGTTGGCTGAAGAACTGGAACAACAAGCAATGTATCTCAAATCTATGACTCTAGCATTCAAAGTTGAAATCCACTCCATAGAGAAAAGATTTCAGGCTATTGCTGAGTACATTGATGCACAAAATATTGTTGTGCAAAGACAGGGTGACTTGATGCGCCAGTTGAACATAAATATCACCAAAAACCTTACAGGTCTCAGACAGCATGTCTCACAGGAGAATGAGTCAATGGCAACGGATTTTGGCACCAGATTTCACAGTGTGACCGAGAAGCTGACTGATCATGACGAAAGATTCACATCCATTGAATCCAAACTGGATACTCTGATTGGTACAGCCGAAGCTACAAATAGCATCTTATTACAACAAAGGGATGATGCGGCCAAAAAAGGGGAAAGAAATGATAAGCCTGAAGGATCAACAGTTAGACCCCCAAATTTTACTAAGGAACAGCTAAGAGAAAGGGACAGAGAGATGCGAATCCAAAATGAAGATGAAGAACAACTGAGAAAGGCTAGAGAGGAGGGGAAAATGCATTAAATGAACCTTGCATTGGATTCCCTCATCCTATCCAAAGAAGAGATGACGACAGAGATAGATTAGGTAGGCAGCAAAGGCTTGGATCTAGTCAGGTAAGAGGATCAGCAAACAAACATAGATCCAACACCCGCAGAGGTAGCAGCAGCACCAGATATGCTGGTGAGAAAATAACTTTCACAACCCACCGAAATAGGCAAGAATATGATGCTGAGGTATTAGACAATGTAAGAGAGTTTTTCTGAACTCAAGATGGTCTGTATCCAAACCAAAATCAAGATGAAGCGTGGGCAGACTGGCTAAACTACTATGAAGAAAAAATGAGAGCTGATATGGAAAGAGTTTACAATGACATCAAAAGAGAGTATGCATCTCTCAAACAAAACACTGGATCTAGCTCAACCAGCAGGCCAAGTTCAGCCATACCCCTTTCTGGAAAAGGACCAGAAGATTTATCTAGTGAACAACAGGAAGATTTCAACAACATGGAACCGTCAAGGACAATGGGGTCTGTTCAAGGATCTCAAGTTTGCTGATTTACACATTGCTAAAGCTAAGGAAAGACTGGAAAAACATTTTGGAGAGCCCAAGGCAAATGAGACTATCCCTGACTTCCATAGACTTATCAACAAGAGAGTATTTCTTGAGATCACAGAAAACACTGCTATGGCATATTGGAAATGGAATTTCCCAGAAATTGACTGGAAGGACATAGAGGAGATTCAGACTACAAAGTTCAAGAGGTACAAATAGAACCTAAGTAAATATAAATGTAGCATTCTGAATTTATCTTGAACCTACTTATCTTTTTATCCATGAATGGATGAATAAAATTGTTGAGTTTTATTCTGTTGTTATGTTGAAAAAGTTTGTATAACTATGTTCAGGCTTATGAGGATTTTGGCATCATAAAAAACGGGGAAATTGTTAGGAAAATTTTATTATGTTTTGATGATGGCCATACTAGCTGTTATAGCAAGCCTGAAATAAATTAGAAATCTCTGTATATGAATTTACTTAGAGTCTGACATGTTGTATAAGTTGAGTCTGACAAGTATTGTACTAGTTGGTAGGATGGCGAAGTAAAACAGAAATCCGGAAGAGTGAAGCCAGCCAAGTACCAGCAGAGAAGCACAAGAGACATATGGTCTGACTTATAACCAGGGAAGTCTGTGATGACCTTGGATAAGTCTAAGTTAAAATTCAAATGATGGAATACATTGTAAAATATGATGTACACTGATCTCACCCAAATCAAGGATCAGTGAAGTACAAGAAGTACCAAAAAGATCAAAGAAAAAACAATGCAGTAAACCGGCAGAGTGAACTGACTATCGGCTGAGTAAAGACAAAGTAGTGAAGGAAGAACCAAATAGCCAAGTCAGAAGGATCATTTAACCGTTCAGGGAACGGCCAAGTTAACTTTACTTGCTCGGAATTTGAAGAATGAAGAAGATTCAGAGGATCAAGCATTCAATGCATAATCAATTGAGGATCAATCAAAGATGGATTTTTTTGATAGATGTTTGAGGAAAAATCCGATCACTGAAATCAAGGAGAATATAATTAAGGGGGAATCAAGAATTAAATCAAGGATTATTCCCCACACTAAATAGCCAGCGGACGGAAATTCAAATCAAAAATTATCAAGGCTATAAATAGAAGGCATTGACAGACCGGAAAAACAACGATTGAATCTAATAAAAAACAAGCAGAAACTCTATCAATTTGAAAAGCCTTCTTTCTGAACTTAGAAGAAACATCTAGAGATCAACTCAGCAATCAGAACTCAAATTCCATATCAAGTACTGAGATTGATCACAAGTCGGTGAATCCAATTCACATCAACTGAAGCAATTGAATCAATGGAATCTGAGAAGGAGTTGCAACCTTTGTGATAGCTGCTGAAATATTTGTTCTCAATGAGCAATGATAGAGACTGAAATGGAAAGTGGACGGGTCGCTGATGAGACAGGGGCACCACCACATGGAATTTTACCACGTGGCTTCAAAGGAAAATAGGCCATCTGGTTGGATTCTGAGTTTATCTGAGGTCCTATAGGCATAGATAAGGCGACCTTATTGAGGGAGGCAATTGCGAATGTTATTCTTCTCAACCGCCTTGCTTGAGATTCACCGCTTGAGGCTCAGATGGAGATTGGTAAAGGGATCACTGCTCGTGTTGTGGTTCAAGATAAGGAGACACCTGATAGAGATGATGTTGATGAGCTTGATGACCTCGCCGGTCAATTTGGGCTTGCCTCGGCCATGGTAAATTTTATTCATGTCGTGTTTTCCTTTATCATTTCTACGAGCTCATTCGTATTCGTGTTTCAGCTCGGAACTCACATTCACAAAGCTGTTGGGCCGCCAATAAGCGCAAGGCCGAGCTCAGAAAAGCTACTGATGCTCTTGGCGTCTCTGAAAAAGCTAGGGCAGATCTTGAGGCCAAACATTCGAGCACCCTGCGGGAGAATGGCCGCTTGAGGGAGGTCAGCAAGGAGCGCAAAGAGCTCAACGTTAACCTAGAGCAGCAAGTGGCGAGTTTGAGTGAGGCCGCCGAAAAATCTGTGGAGGAACTGAAGAGTGCGCAGAAGAAGATTGCTAGCTTGAAGGGGCAACTTGATGAAGCTAAGAAAGCTGCCGAAGAGGCTGGTCCTGTGGCCGTTGCTACGTACAAGCTCTATGATGATTTTCTAGACATTCAGGAGGTGAGTTTCGATCAAGGTTTTTATTACCTTGCTCGCTGCTTCTGGTCAGCTCACGGTAGGGGTTCTGTTAGCCTTGAAGATTTGGCCAAGTGGATTGGCTTGTCCCAACGGCAACTTGAACTATTGGCCTTTCATCCGGACATCCCCTATAATGAGATCATATTGTTGACATCACCACTGATCAACTGAGGAAAGGTGAGGCGGTTTGGGATCCTCCACCTCGTAACGCAGTGAACTTAACCACTTTGGCTAAGGGAGATCATGTTGCCGAACACTTTCAAGCCGGCGATGAGTTCCTCAACTTGACCGGTGATCATACCCTGACTCCTCCTACCGATCAGACTTAAAGCTCTTCTGATTGTAATGATTGTTTTGTAACAATTTGATTATTTTTGCCATTTTGAACAATTTCAACATTTTCCTTCTGCTGTTTTATAATCCTCTTTAACTTGTGGCCATTTTGGGCCATTGAATGCATGCACTTTTCCTTTTGTTTGCTTTGTTTTGTATGTATGCGGCCCCCTTATTTTTGGCGAGGCTGAGAGTGCTGAGTGTTGAGGTCGCTAAAAATAACGATGTATAATTTGACTTGTACTTGGCCTATACTGTTGAATTCAAAATTCCAAGGTGCGGCACCCATGTTTCAAGCAAAGATCGCTGCGGGCTTGTTTGAAATAACCCGTTTTGAAAATTTCAACCTGCGGCCCCCTTGTTTTAAACTAGATTGAGGGCAACCTCATTGAAACAAATGCTAAGTCTACGCGATTATGTTTGAAAATTTCCTCTCTCAGCCCCCTTGTTTCAATTAAGCTCGCCATGCGAGCTTAAAATCTGTTGAGATTTCACTACGCAGTCCTTTATGTTGAGCGGGGCCGTTTATGGGCGGCGTTGAAATGAAACCTGGTGATAATGATCTTGTTGTCCGCTCTATTCTTTCCCTTTGCACGATGTGGCAGGCGTGACGGTGGAAGGCTAAAAGTTATGATTTGATTGGACGGTTTGCTAGCAGCCTTTCGGTCTTTTCGATAATGGTGCAATAAAGGTCGTATTGAATCTTGTTTCGATAACTGCCAAGCAATAAATGCGTCCTTTTGAAATTCAAAATCTAGATAACCCGCGTGAATTCTATTCGTCTAATTCTTTCGATCTTGGCCGTTCTTTCCCTTCTTTCTCCTCTATAGAATGGGGCTTTTTCCTGGCCTCCTTGTCACTTGAAAAATTATCAATACTGGAGAGTGCAGTTCATTACTTTCTCAAATAAACCTCTTTTCTCTCCCTGATCATCATGTTTTCTCAATCCGGAGAGTGTAGTTCAATCCATGTATTCAAGGCTCGTCCTATGCGTGATGTTTCCCCTTTCTTCCTCACTGCTTCTTATACCGCTAAGTCCCACTTTTGGAATTATTTTGATGTAATTGAGCATTTAAGGGAGAGAGGTTTAAACGAGAAGAAGGTTGAAGGTGATGGCTCTCTGCTCCGGTTCAAGTTTTTGGGTGGTGGGATTTCATTTTTATACCTCGATCATTCTTCAACAGCACCCTGGTGAGGGAGTTTTACTCCGTTCTGTCTGAGATCTCTCTGGAAGAAGTCGTTAGTTATGTTCTTCTTCGAGGAGTTTCTATCAATTTTAGCCCGGAAGTTATCAACGGACTTCTCCGTATCCCTGCTATCAACCCTTCTACTCATTATGAGGTCGCTTGGGATCTTGGCGATGAGGGAAATAGACAGGTCCGCCTACGTCGTGCAACTCGTGTCCTTTTTCCAGATTGACCGTGTCCTCGTACACTAGGCCCTGCTTATGAATTATCTCATGGTAGTCGAGAGTGGAAGTGGTTCATTAACTAACGAGCTCTTCACTCTGCGGATTAAGGAGGATACGGAAGCTGAAGCTCTCCTACTTCACGCCATCCTCGACCTGTGGGTGAATGTTGTGTGGGGAATTTTGATGCATCGCAAGGCCGTGAAGTTCTCTATTGCTATGGATTCTAATCTCCGTATTGCTTTTAGCTCGGCGATTTTGCCTTTCTATTGATATCTCTAGGGTGCCGGCTCATTCTTTGGATCGGTACCGTATTTAGGAGTTTTTTGCTTTAATTTTGGCGCCTTACTTGCACTTGTAATTTTCCTTGATGTTTTGAATGAAATCTCCTCTTTAGTTTTGTTACCTTGTTGGTTAAGTTCACCGTGATGTGCTTTTCATAAACCAGAATCAAGTCGCTTTATGCTCGTTGTAGGCGTATACTTGATGAATCAAAAAATCCATGTATACGGCCCCCTTGTTTAGAGCGGGGATGACTTGATCTTCATGGTGAGGTCAAAACAATCACTAAAACAGAGTGATCTTGCCGTCCAGATAATTTTTTTCATTCGGACCCCCTTGTTTTGGGTAAGCCTAGGGTGTTTAGCCCGCGGGTTTGTCGAAAACAGAGCGGCTGGGTACGTTTTATCTAGATCAATTTATAGTTGTCAAAACGAGATTTTCATTCAAAATGATTTCCAAAAGATAGGGCATGAGGCCCTCTTACAAAATATGCCTGCTCTTATGCAAAATGAAGAGGTTGATCTTACATGTAATATCTTTTCAAGTTGTCGGCTTGCCAAGGCCTGTTGTACTTGCGGCCTTCTTTATCCCTCAGAACATAAGTGACTTTCTTTACTATCCTCGCAACTTGTAGCAGACCTTCCTAATTTTCAGATAGCTTCCCTTTCTTATCCTCGCGACCAGTGGCCTGTCTTTTTCGCAAAACATAATCTCCAATTGCGAAGTGATGGTTGTGGACATGTTTGTCATAATGCCTATTGGCCTTGTGATGAGAGATAAATTTATGATCATTATTACGACATTTTACCCCAATATTGATACCATTTTGAGCATTATTGTATCAAATCAAGTCAAAATTACTAAGTTTTATTCAAATGTATAAGTAGTAGTTATTATATAAATTATCGTATTTTTATTAGTTTTTGTATCGGTTTAGTAACCGAGTGTCGTGGTCGGATTTACGTTTGGTATTTTGGTGGTTCATTGCGAGATTATATATTGACCAAGATTCCACGTAACGACATGTTTTGAGTCTAAATGATGTGTTTAGAGGATTAGAAGAAGGTGCCACAAGTTTATAAGTTCAACGGAGCAAATTTTCTAAGTACTTAAATCGTTATATATTTTCGACGGAGATTTGACCCAGCTTAGAGGCATTTTCAGGGGATGACTTCTTAATGAAAGTTGTAGATCTTCACATAAGCTTTCCAACGCACTTTGAATTATGTCAATTGGAGGTCTACAACTCAAGTTATGGTCAATTGACTAACCGATTCGTATTAGCGGAAATCCCGAAATATCTTCGTAATACGAATGGCACATCAAAACGACATTTTCTGAAGAAGTTTCCCTCATAAAAGTTGTATATCTTCAAGAAAGATTTCCAATGGATTTTGAATCAAGTCAATCGGACTTCTACAACTCAAATGGTGGTCAAGTGGCTAATTGATTCAATTTCGTAAAAATCCCGCAAAACGTTCGGAGTATGAATTTGCTTATCAAAAAGGCGTTTTCTGAAGAAGAGTCCTGCATGAAAGTTGAAGAATTTTCCGAGAGCTTAATTTTGACGTTTGAATCATAATTTTTGGAGGTCTACAACTCAAGATATGAATTTTAGAAGTTTTATTCCAATAATTATAATTATAACCGAAGGATCGAGAATCAAGCTGAGTCATTATGCAATGATGATTCCGGACCGTCCTGCCTTATCGGACGGACCGGGTCCGCCTCAACATTTTGCTATATATACACACATTCAGTGAATGAATAAAATGCCCCTTTTCTTTCTTCTTCTTTCGTTCCTTCCTCTGTTCTTCTTCTTTTTATTTTTTTTAGATCACTTTATATATATATATACATATATATATATATATATATATATATATATATATATATATATATATATATATATATATATATATATACACACACACACGTCTAATATATATATATAAACATCCATATATATATATTTCATCTATCTTCTTTTTTATTTTCTACTGTATATATATATATATATGTCTCACGTATATATATATATATTTTTTCACATATATAAATAAAATGGTTATAAATATCGTTGTAATGGCGGAATAATTATCGAAGATTGTTGATTTGAAGCTTTGTCATGTTAGATCCAAAGGAAACGACCCGATTCGATAGTCATAACTGTAATATATTCTAAAATTATTATGTTTATTATTTCTATTTCTATTTATATATGATATTAAACTAAAAATATATCTAGCCAAGATATGAATCAATTAGTTAATCTTTTGGTAAAATGAATGATCGACGCTGGTAATAATGATTAAAATCAATTATGATGAATCTCTTTCTTTCGCGCTTAATGAAACGTTAAAATTGAAAGACCGGAGGGTAAAATTGGCGAGTGAAAACGTGACAACGGAACCCGCTTCCTACCCGGGCGCAGATTTGTCCTAAAAAGATGAATCTTATTGACATTTGTACTCGATATCGTAATAATGTTAAATCATCAGTTAATTGAAACTTAAACCGGAAAGTTGAATCGTCCGGCTTTGACAACCGGAGCTTTTAAATAAAATTGACCGCTTTGATGAACGGAATGACTCCTTTTATCTAAAGGTAGATTTGTACTGGGACTGCTTCGTAAAAACCGTAATAGCTTGTGGACCTTGGGTGAGACAATGGACATATGACAATTTCATACGCTCGTGTGAGGAGGAGTTGTCTAGCTTAGGAGTACACCGATTCATACATAATTTACACCTTGAATAAAGGAAGATCTGTCTCATTTATTTCTACTAAAAGATATTGATTCAGTAAAGTATTCTTGGCTAGATCCAAAAATATATCTATATATTAGTATTTATTTACTTATTTTACTTTATGCATTACTAACTAATCTAACTGATCTAACATAATCTAACCCAGGAAAATGATAAAACTGCGACTTAGATCGAGTTAATAATAGCTTCTTGGTGTTTAACCCCACTTAAAAGAATTACCATGTTTTCCCCGAGGAATACGACCGACTCTCAGCAGACTAGCACTACAATTTGACCCGGTACACCGCCGCCGGTTAGGATCTGATAGCCTAGGTAATGTCCGTCGACTTTCGCGCCGTTTCCAAGGTTAGGTTTAGGTCTGTCAAGATTTTTGGCGCCGTTGCCGGGAAAACGTCGCTAATTTCTTTCTTTGTGTCTAGGGTTACTACTTGTATTAGCTCAAAATTCTCGAGGATAAGTCAACACTCTTCTTATCACATTTCTATTTTTATTTTCCGTTGGTATCTACCTTCTTTTAGTTACCAATTTTCTTCTTCTACCAAATTCGAGTTATTTTCTATTTTCGATAGTAGAAAGTAAACGTGGTCATAACAGCCGAGGATAAGTCAATACATTTCTCAATCTCATTTGTATTTTTATTTTCATTGGTACCTACCTATTTGGTAAGATATCAATTTTTTTATAAAAATACTCTATAAATACCGAGTGGCTTCGTTAATTACCGAGAGAGAGAGATAAAAAAAAAAAAAAACCGAAAAAAAAAACTACTCGGTAAATATCGAGTGGATTCGGTAATTACCGAGGAGAAAAAAATGTGGTTTTTTATCGATTATTTCGTGTTATTTTCTATTCGATATTTTCTATTCCACAAGAATTGTCAAATCGAGTTATGAAAGCGGCCGAAATCGATAATGAAACACCATCCGATTCAGGTTTTATCTATTTCAAGTTATTTTTCTATTTTTCGATAGTTGATGACCGTAAGTGGTAAGGCCTCACTCACTCCTTATAGGCCTGATTTAAACACTTACGAAAGGCGCTTAGAGTAGAGAGTAAACGCTGTCATATCGATCAGGAAATCTCGACCAAGTATCATTTTCAAATCGAAATACGAGAATGATCAAACTAGTGATGAAACACCTGACGAGGGCTTGATCATGCCCAAGGGAATATTAATAAATAAAATAAAAATAGAAATAATCGAGAATTGGAAGCAGTTGGAAGGAACCAAGTTTGAAATGGCCAATTCAAACCGAACCTTATCCAGCTCAACCTAAATTCATCTCGGTTCAACCAGATAAGGCAACACCATATCCAATGCATATTTTGAAGAAAAAGGTACATAATGATGAAACACAGTCATTCGAGGAAGCTTTACCATATTCATCTAATGACAAGGGTAAGGGAGGTATACATTCTATCCCTATTACAAAGATGAAGTTGGATAAAAATATGTATGTTTTCTTGACGATTTTAGTAAGGAGAAGTTTGGGAGTTAATCATGAGAGCGTTGTCTTCAACACTTACAATTCATTGAAATATCCATGCATTACACTAGAATCTTGTTCTTGTGTGTACACTTTGTGTTTTTTTTTTGCTGTGGATTGTACTAACACACAGGTAATTGAAGAAGATGACTTCAGTAATAATGTGAAAGCTCGCAAACCTAAAGCTCGAAAATCAAAGGAAAAGGTCAAGAATCATTTGGATTGGGGGAAATTGTCTAACCTCTGTTGGAAACCAGTATTGAAGAAGGATGCGGTGCGTGAGGATGACCCACCACCAGTACATTAGAAAACTAAAGCACGATAAAGTCTGGCTATAGACTATAAACGTAGTCAATGACGGGTACTATCCTTCCTTTTTACTCCTTAAGCATTTATTTTTAGTGGATTATGTGCTTAATTGTTACATGCTTTGGTGAGTAAATGTTAGAAGTATCCCGTTTTGTTTAGTATATTATATTAGTTAATCATTATCATTTTGGTCGAGCAAACGACGTTAACCAAAAGCGCTACCGGGAGGCAGCCCGTAAAAATGTTAAATATAATAATTACTCATACTTTGGATGATACTTTGCCAATACTTCGGATTGATTTTCATTTTGTTTCACCAAGTCTTAGGATGAATGTTTGAATGACATTAAACGGGAACGATTAGGTGGTTATCCGAAAATCCTGTTGGAAAAAAAAAAGAGAAAATTCAAATGCATCATTTCTTAGACTTAGGTTGTTAGAACGATTTGAAATAACCCTTGAGGATCTTGGTATAAAAGACTCAGAGTTAATACTTTGCCATACATTTCATATCATGATCTAGTCTGTTTTAAATTTCAAATAATGTGTGACATGTATTAGTTCAACTACTGTGGAATATTGTGTGTTTTAAATCAATAAAAGTTTATGTGGTGTGTTTATCTACCCTTTTGCATTACAATCACACACTCACACACTTTTATTTCATTTGCACACACAACGGTCATAACTTTGACCCACCCACCCACCCATTTTATCATCCGAGTATTTGTTTTGACTTGTTTTAGTGCACCATTGCTTTCCCAACAACTTATTTACACTCACTTTACATTGAGGACAATGTAAGTTCGTAAGTGGGGAGTGGAGTCGTTGGTCTAGCAATGGCATTAATGCTTATTTTGTATCAATAAATCTCTTAGTTTTCGATCTTTTTCGAACATTATTTAGTTGATTAAAACAAATTGTATAAGGTATATATTTCATGGATTTGAAGATATAATGATCGATTTGGATGTGTATAACCAATGTGAACCGTAAGTGCATTGTAATTCCAAATATATTTGTGTAACATGAATTCATTGTTCACGTAAGCCTTTGATATTGAAACGAAAATTTTAAACTGTATCCATTTAGTATCCTAGTGGTTATTCTAGATAATAACAGTAACTTAGTACCTAACTTTTGAACGTGTACTGTGAATATCTGAAGGTTTGAATGTGATAGAAATGATATAAGTTAAGTTAAAAAAAATATATATATATATATATATATATAAAATAAAGAGATGAACTATTTATATGTTGGTTGTAGCTACCAATGATATGAGTGCAGTAGGGCGTTATCACGAAACGTCCTATATCACTATGAGGTTTAAAAGCTCCCGACTGCCTGATGATAGTAGTCCAGCTAGGGGGTTATCACGAAATGTCCTATTGCTGGGAATGAGGGCATATGCTACACATATGAAAAAAAAAAAAAAAGAAGAAAAAGAAAAAGAGTTAGATAGATATTAATGTATTTGATCTCACCTCATGACGCTTGCAAGATAGTCGATTTTGGCAATGAGTTCGGATATGTTAGTATTCTATGAAAAAAATAGAATGTGGTTGAAAATTTAGTTATCTTCTGACTATCCCCAGTATAAACTGAATGATATGCTTTAGGGATTATCCTAATAAGTACACAGGAGGACTTTGTGTGGAACGGCTACTGCTTATACCTAGGAAAGTCATTAGGACTGTCTGAATGGATATTTGTGCGTTTGCTTGAATTATTCAAGAGAGGATAGTGGAAATTGAAAAGGCTTGTCACACACACACTCTGTTATATATTTATATTGAGGTTAACGCCTGGTTGTAATTCTATACGGTTGCAACATCTGGTTGTCTCTTATATCTTCTATCTTCATGAATTTATCTCTTATTCATTTTGTTTTATCGCTTGTTTTGATCGAGGACGACCAAAAGCTAAGTAGGGGGTTGTGATGAGAGATAAATTTATGATCATTATTACGACATTTTACCCCAATATTGATACCATTTTGAGCATTATTGTATCAAATCAAGTCAAAATTATTAAGTTTTATTCAAATGTATAAGTAGTAGTTATTATATAAATTATCGTATTTTTATTAGTTTTTGTATCGGTTTAGTAACCGGAGTGTCGTGTCGGATTTACGTTTGGTATTTTGGTGGTTCATTGCAGGATTATATATTGACCAAGATTCCACGTAACGACATGTTTTGAGTCTAAATGATGTGTTTAGAGGATTAGAAGAAGGTGCCACAAGTTTATAAGTTCAACGGAGCAAATTTTCTAAGTACTTAAATCGTTATATATTTTCGACGGAGATTTGACCCAGCTTAGAGGCATTTTCAGGGGATGACTTCTTAATGAAAGTTGTAGATCTTCACATAAGCTTTCCAACGCACTTTGAATTACGTCAATTGGAGGTCTACAACTCAAGTTATGGTCAATTGACTAACCGATTCGTATTAGCGGAAATCCCAAATATCTTCGTAATAATCTGAATGGCACATCAAAACGACATTTTCTGAAGAAGTTTCCCTCATAAAAGTTGTATATCTTCAAGAAAGATTTCCAATGGATTTTGAATCAAGTCAATCGGACTTCTACAACTCAAATGGTGGTCAAGTGGCTAATTGATTCAATTTCGTAAAAATCCATAAAACGTTCGGAGTATGAATTTGCTTATCAAAAGGCGTTTTCTGAAGAAGAGTCCTTCATGAAAGTTGAAGAATTTTCCGAGAGCTTAATTTTGACGTTTGAATCATAATTTTTGAGGTCTACAACTCAAGATATGAATTTTAGTGTTTTATTCCAATAATTATAATTATAACCGAAGGATCGAGAATCAAGCTGAGTCATTAT
The DNA here is from genome assembly GCA_026214975.1 of Gentiana macrophylla. Taxonomy (NCBI): domain Eukaryota; kingdom Viridiplantae; phylum Streptophyta; class Magnoliopsida; order Gentianales; family Gentianaceae; genus Gentiana; species Gentiana macrophylla. The sequence continues at coordinate 46,809,812 of CM047806.1, forward strand.
GCAATGATGATTCCGGACCGGTCCTGCCCCTATCCGGACCGGTCCGGCCTCAACATTTTGCTATATATACACACATTCAGTGAATGAATAAAATGCCCCTTTTCTTTCTTCTTCTTTCGTTCCTTCCTCTGTTCTTCTTCTTTTTATTTTTTTTAGATCACTTTATATATATATATACATATAGATATATATATATATATATATATATACACACACACACACACGTCCTAATATATATATATACATCCATATATATATATTTCATCTATCTTCTTTTATTTTCGGGCCCGTATATACATATATATGTCTACGTATATATGTATATATGTTTTTCACATATATAAATAAAATGGTTATAGTATCGTTGTAATGGCGGAATAATTATCGAAGATTGTTGATTTCGAAGCTTTGTCATGTTAGATCCGGTGGAAACGACCCCGATTCGATAGTCATAACCAGTAATATATTCTAAAATTATTATGTTTATTATTTCTATTTATATTTATATATGATATTAAACTAAAAATATATCTAGCCAAGATATGAATCTGAATTAGTTAATCTTTTGGTAAAATGAATGATCGACGCTGGTAATAATGATTAAAATCAATTATGATGAATCTCTTTCTTTCTGCGCTTAATGAAACGTTAAAATTGAAAGACCGGAGGGTAAAATTGGCCGAGTGAAAACGTGACAACGGAACCCAGTTTCCTACCCGGGGGCAGATTTGTCCTAAAAAGATGAATCTTATTGACATTAGTACTCGAGATCGTAATAATGTCATCAGTTAATTGAAACTTAAACCGGAAAGTTGAATTGTCCGGCTTTGACAACCGGAGCCTTTTAAATAAAATTGACCGTTTGACGAACGGAATGACTCCTTTTTATCTAAAGGTAGATTTGTACTCGGGACCTGTTCAGAAAAACCGTAAGAGTTGCGGACCTTGGACTGAGACAATGGACATATGACAATTTCATACGCTCGTGTGAGGAGGAGTTGTCTAGCTTAGGAGTACACCGATTCATACATAATTTACACCTTGAATAAAGGAAGATCTGTCTCATTTATTTTTACTAAAAGATATTGATTCAGTAAAGTATTCTTGGCTAGATCCAAAAATATATCTATATATTAGTATTTATTTACTTATTTTACTTTATGCATTACTAACTAATCTAACTGATCTAACATAATCTAACCCAGGAAAATGATAAAACTGCGACTTAGATCGAGTTAATAATAGCTTCTTGGTGTTTAACCCCACTTAAAAGAATTACCATGTTTTCCCTGAGGAATACGACCTGACTCACCAGACTAGCACTACAATTTGACCCGGTACACTGCCGGTTAGGATCTGTATAGCCTAGGTAATGTCCGTCAGCTTTCTGGCGCCGTTTCCAAGGTTAGGTTTAGGTCTGTCACCTTGTTAGTGGATTTTCGACCTCGTGGAAGTGTGCGACCCGTAAACTGGGTAGGGCCATCTCTATTGGGGTCATAGCTTCCGCCCCGTATGTCAAGGCAAAAGGGGTTTCACCAGTGGTTGTTTTTTTCGCTGTTCTGAGGGCCCATAAGGCTACAGGCAAGTGATCTACCCATTTTCCTGCCTTGTCGTCCAGGCTCTTTTTTAACACGCTCAGTACTTGTTTGTTGGCGTTCTCGGCTTGACCTTTCCCTTAGAGGTAGAATACTGATGATTGCCAATGTTTCAAGTTGTGTTCTTTGTAGAACATGTCGAATTCATCTCTAAACTGTGGCCCGTGATCAGATACTATCAACCTTAGGACTCCAAACCCCGTCCAAACTTGGTCGAGTAAGAAATAGATTATATCTTTGGATTTGGTTTTCAGCTAGGCTTTGGCCTCGATCCATTTGGTAAAATAGTCCACGGCGACGACCACATATTCCCATCCCAAGCATCTCTTTTTGAGCGGTCCGATGAGGTTGATTGCCCACATATCGAACGGCCAGGATGCTACGACAATGATTTGTTCGACCGAGGGTTGCTTGGGAATATCCGCGAACTTTTGACATTTATCGCACTTTTTGGCATATATCTGGGCGTCCTCTGTGAGCTTGGGCCAATAATACCTGGCTAAGAACACCTTCTGAGCGAGGGTGCAACTTCCTGGGTGGCCAACGCATACCCCCTCATGAAGTTCCATGAGTATTCACTCGACCTCCTCAGGTCGCACACATCGCGGCAATGATTTGGAGCACAATTTTCTGTATAGAACATTGTCTAATATGGTGTACCTGGCGGCTCTTCTGATCAGGGCTTTGGCATTTTAGGATCGTCCGGAAGCGCCCCTGATTCAATATATGCTTTTAATTCGTCGACCCAACATGGACTGGAAGGTTGAAAATCCATGATTTCAACTCGGTTGATGGCAGGCTCTGACAGGTGTTCCATCATAACAGACGGATTGCTCATTTCGTCTTTACTGTTCAATTTTGATAAATAATCTGCTCGTTGGTTATCCTCTTGAGGGATATTAATGAATTTACAATAATTGAAACTTTCCTCTAGCTTTTTGATGAGATTGATGTATTTTTGTAAGATTTCACGATGAATTCGGTATGATCCTGTCACTTGGTTGACTACCAACTGCGAATCGCAAAATACCTCGACGTTTTCAACTTTCATAGACTTGGCGAGCTCAAGCCCTGCTATGACCGCCTCATATTCCGCTTGGTTATTTAATGCAGTGAAATCAAATCTCAAAGCCTTTTCAATTTCTTTTGAGGTACCTGGTTCCAATAATATAATCCCAGCTCCACAACCGTTGTGGTTCGCGGCTCCATCGATGTAAAGCTGCCAACAATGATTCAGCCTTTGAGGCACGGCCATCGTTAATGTTGTTGGGTCGTCGATAAGATTTGAGTTAGGCTACTATTTCGGCATCTCTTTATTGAAGCTTGTCTCTGCGATGAAATCAGGTAAGGCCTGGGCTTTGATAGCTTTCCGAGGCTCATCCCGGATATCAAATTCAATGAGCTCGATGGCCTACCATAGCAATCAACCCGATAAGTCTGGCTTGTGGTGTACTTGGTGCAATGGAGCATCAGATAACACAGTAACGGTGTGTGATGAAAAGTAAGCCCTTAATTTTGGGGCAACAATAACAACGCAGTAGGCCAAATTTTCTATATTAAACTAGTGACTCTCAATAAGACTGAGAGCTTTGGAAACATAATAGATGCGTTTTTGCAGGGTACCGTCCTCCTTGACAAGAGCAGCTGCGACAGCCCGGTCTGAGGCCGCTAGATACAGAAATAAAATGTCTCCAATCATGGGACTAACCAGCAATAGCGGCCTCGATAGGTAAGCCTTGAGATCTTTGAAGGCTTGCGAGCGCTCCCCGGTCCACACAAAGGTTTTGTTCCCTTTGAGGATTTCGAAAAAAGGTAGGCTTTTTTCAGCGGATTTGGAGATGAATCTTCCCCGAGCAATTATCCATCCTTTCAGCCTCTGCACTTCCTTGATTGTGGTCTGTGGCTCATGTTTATCAGAGCCTCGATCTCTTTAGGATTTGCCTCGATCCCCCTCTGGCTCACCATGAAACCCAAAAATTTGCCTGCCTAAACCCCAAAAGTGCATTTAGCTGGGTTAAGTTTCATCGAATGCTTCCTTACGTTAGCAAAAGTTTCTTGAAGGTCCACCAGGTGACCCTGGAGACTTGACTTCATGACCATGTTGTCAATGTATGCTTCCATGTTTTTGCCGATTTGCGAGCTGAAAAATCTGTTCACCATCCTCTGATATGTTGAGCCCGCATTCTTTAGGCCGATGGCATCATCTCATAGTAATAGAGTCTGCCGGCAGCCCTGAAGGTGGTCATTTCCTTGTCGCAATCTGCCATCTTGACTTGGTGATAGCTTGAATAGGCGTCCATAAAGCTCAGCATTTCAAAACCGGTGATCCCATCTACCATTTTGTCAATCCGTGCCAGGGCGTAGGGGTCTTTCGGGCATGCTTTATTTAGGTCGGTGAAGTCAACGCACATCCGCCACTTTCAATTGTGTTTCTTCACCATTACGAAGTTGGCTAGCCAGGTAGGATATTGTAGTTACCTAATTATACCCGCCGTTAACAAATTTTTCGACCTCGCCTTTGATGGCGACCTCTTTCTCTTCAGAGAACTAACGTGTTTTTTGTTGGATTGGTATGAAGTTAGTATCGACGCTAAGATAATGTAGAGCGACCTCAAACTCCACGCCTCTTATATCTGTTACCTCCCAGGCGAAGGCGTCCACATTTCTTTCAAAAGAAAGATCAGCTTTTCTCTTTCTATCACTGTCATTTGGGATCCAACCTTTATTTTTTGATCGGGATATCTTTCATTCATGATGGCCTCAACCAGCTCATCGTCGGCTGTAAAATCCGGCTGATCTCTGACCTATAAAGTCTCTACCTCCACTGTCTTACCCGCATTTTCTTTGATCATGTTGATCCCTCTTGGGCCTACACTGAACTCTTCGATTCTTGGTTTTTTGGAGTCGGCTCTGTTTTTTGTCATATTTTCAAAGAAAAATCTTGGTCGACTCATGGCGACCCCGATGTCATCTCCACGTGAAATTTGACCCTTTGGTGCAGGGCGGGCATGACCATTTGGAACTTCTTCATGGCCGGGATTAACAAAATCATATTATAATAAGAGGCAAGATCAACGACCAGAAAAGTGATTATCTCGGTTCGGCACGGTTCACAGTCGCCTATAGTGACGCTGAGGTCGATCGTACCCTTAACTCTCACCGTATCATTGGAGAAGCCCTCTAAAACTCCGACGTATGGCTTCAGCTTGGCCTCTCCGAACCCGATCTATTTTAAACATTCAAAATAGATTATATGGCGGCCCGTGCCGGTGTCTGCCATGACCCGATTAATCTTTTTTTCTCATTCACTCTGACCTTAAGGATGATAGGTATCTCCATAATACCCTCCACGGTTGTGAGTTCACTCTTGGTGAACATGATTCCCTTTTCAGCTTCTCCCAAAACGATTTGTTTCTCGAAGCCACGAGTGTTTATCGAGTGTATCTGTGTTTTCAACTGATCATTGCTCGGGAGGTCCCCGTGGATGACTTGGATCTCCTTCTGATATACACGAGGTTGCCGCCCTCTATTGGCGAAGGTATCCCCGTCCCGCTTGTATTTGGCCTCGGGTCCCTCCTCGATAAGTCGGTCTATCTCCTTCCGCAAAGTGAAACACTCATCAGTCAGATGACCGTGATCCTTATGGTATTTGCACCATTTTGTTTTATCGTGTATCAGGGTCGCCTTTCATGGGCCTTGGCCTCTGAAAGTGCTCTCGAATTTCAAAAAGGATCTGCGTCGGCTTGGCGTTTAGTGGGATGAAGTCGCTTTCAGTGAACATAAAAGGTTTCTTTACCTCGCGGTCTTGGTTCGCATCCCTACCGTGCTCTTTTTTGCGGTCCTCTCCATGATCATCTTTACGTTCCTCTTTGTGTGATTGATGCTCTGATCTCGATTTTCCTTTCCCAGAGGGAGACGGATCTTCACTCAGCCCGATCAATCTTGCTATTTCCAACCTCTCTCTTAGGCCATGCTTAGGTTGCCGAAGGGTGAATTCTGTTTTCATTGGACCTTTGGCTATTCCTGTTAGAAAATATGTGATGATGGCGTCGTCAGGGATATTTATGGTTTGATCGTAGACCTTGATGAACGACTCATAATAACCTCTTCTGGATTCTTTTTCTCCTATGCAACCTTATAAAGATCCACAAAGGTTTTCTTCGGTCTACTCGCCGACTCAATTTCTTTTACAAACTTTTTAGATAAATCCTCCCAGCTTTCAACCGAACCTCGAGGAAGCCTGTGAACCCAGGATGTGGCTCTATCCTGCATGTTGCCTACTAGGGCAATGCACCAGGCTGATCTGTTTTGGGTCGCTAAAGTGCGACCTAGGAACACGGTGAGCCAATCATATGGGAAAGTGCTTCCGTTGTAGTACTTGTAACTGGGGTAGCTAACCTTTTCTGTCTCAGTCGGCAAGGTTTATGTGATCCTTTTGGCAAGTACATCGATTCCAGAGATCGGGGCGACCTTTTCAGCAGGCCCAGATTTTTTCAGCTCTGCACTTTCATTCCTCATTATCTCCATTTGTTCAGACACCACGGGATCAACTCCTCGCCTGGGCGGAGATGGTTTAGCCGCTCGCTCCGACCTGCGTCCCGAGTCCCCATGATTCTACGATTCCTCCTGTTGGGCTTTCTTTTCTCTTATTATCAAACGAGCATCATTTTCGTTCCTCCCCTCTTGTCTGGGTGTTACATCTCTTTCTAGGGGGCGCAGACGGATTAGGACCGAACCTCTCTCTTTTTCGCCCAGCCTTTTCAAGGTGGACCTCTTTCCTTCGCTTTTTTCTGGCTCTTTTTTGCGGTCGTATCGAGCTGAAGTCTGAATGATCTCGTGCTCTCTTTGGTGGCCCTGTCGACCTGATGAATGAACGCTCTCCTCGATATCGATTCTTTCAGGCTGACACTGTTGACTCATGTTCTGTGACCTTGGGTTAGCCTCACCTCTTGATGGGATCGCTTCCCGAACCGGTAAGGGTTCCCAGCCCAGAGCTACCGGTCGAGAGTTGCTCAGATACATTCTCTCCACATACTTGGCATATTCCCTCATTTCCACGACCTCAGGATCCTCTTGGAATCCGGGTACCATTTCTGGTATCATCTCTTGACTACGCGGCGGTCTATTTTCCTCGACTCCCGTTTTTTCTTTGCGAGCCGTTTCAAAAGCCGCGGCGACCTCTTTGGATTTGGTCCTCTGGTTCAGGACATTTCTGGCATCATCGGTGGCTAAAGCCTCTTGATGGGATTGGTCCAAATTTGCGGTGGGGTTGTTATGTGTTTCCCCCACCCTCGGTGCGAGGCTGATTTTGCGTGGTCCCTTTTGCTGGGGTGTGCGGGATCAACTGTGAATTTTTTCTACCTACCATGGTGCGTCACGCGAGCTATTTTTGCTAGAGACAAATATGTATTCTGGCCACCACCTACTTTCTGACACGATCTGATCTTTCTCTGACACCCTCAACTACCTTGTACTATTTTGACTTTCGGGCAGCTGGATGAGGATCTTCTCGATGGTGATAGCTCCGACGAGGTAATGGCCGGAAATATGAATTTCAGGGGAGAAAGGTGATGATGCAAACGCAAAAACCCCATAGATTTATATGATTTCCCTTTTGTTGGTACATGCACTATCACGAGGGCAAAACTGGCATTTTCTCACAATGCAGCTTTCAGAGAATAAGAACTCAAGGTGCTAACTTGGCGATTTTCCGGTGAGACAATGATATTCGATCTTAGGGATACCGAGAGAGGTGATTTCTCAAACGCGAGCTCGGTATATCTCAGGCTTTTAACACGAAAACACAAGCGTGTAGCTTCCAAGATTGCAAGAGCTTAACTAAAAACAAGAACTTGAGCAATGAAAAAACTTGAGATAGGTGATTTCTCAAATGCTAATTCGTGGGTTTTGTGCAAGCATCGTTAATGTTACCTCTTATCGGTCTCTTCTGGTTTGATGACGTCGATTCTGAGAATCCATTGAGTGATGAAAGATCACGCGGGACTTGGAGAAGTGATGAAGATGATGGAGATCTTTAGCTCCGCCTTGGGTGAGCTTTCTAGGCGATCTCTACGCCTATGACCAAAAAGCTTAATTGATTTCTCGGTAACAGATCCAACTGATAACACTGAAAATTATCACGGTTGTTTAGCGGTGGTTTATGTAGTGGATATCTGGCTTATGTAATGAGTGAAAACGATGCTAGCCAGTGGTGCATGGCGGTGAGGTGGTGGCGTATGTAATTGTTAGAGGAGAAGATATTTGAGCAGAGTTTAGATCTCTTTTTTATTATTTCCTCTCTCTGTTTCTATTACACAAGGCCTCCTTTTATAGAAAAGATGAGGAACTAGGGTTTAACCTAGAAACAAATAAATATCATATCACCGCGGTGCGACGCCATGGGGGCGTTAGGACCACCAATCACGGGGTCGCACGCTCTATGTTCCATCTCTAGGCCGCTTCCTCACTTATTCCCCCAAGGCCTGCGCGGTCTCTCATGGACCTCTTTTAGGGTCGTAGATCGGCCCTCTGAGCTTCTAGTGACCTTAAAGGTTTGAAGGCTCTTGGCGGGGATCTGGGTTCGGCGATCCCGACTTGAACTTCGTCGCGGACGCTATGGCCGCGGGCCTCATTTTCCAACATGATGGCTAGATAGGCTTTATCCGGGGACTCATTGATGGCGGCACTATTTAGGCATTTCACCTAGATTAATCTCTACTCCTGCATTCCTTAGATTGAGCTAAATCAACCTTAGATTTTAGCTCAATCAAGTTAGAATTTACATTTTGGCTTCTCTTCTTCATCTTTGGACGTGGGTGTTGAAGATACTTGATGTAAAGATGAATTTCTACGATTTTGGTAATTAATATAGTTTCCTTTTGTTGGGACAGATTTCCTACACCCTTGAATGTATAAGAAATATAGTAACACCTTTACTACCACCTATTGGTTTTAGTAGAACGGTAGGCACTTGATCTTAACATGGTATCGGAGCCAGAGATCATGAGATCGAACTCTGGTTAGATAATTATTTGAAAAAATTATGCGAGTGTTGGGACAGATTGCCCACACTTGAGGAGGGTGTTGGGAGATATTTCCACACTCTTGGAAAATTGTGCAAGTGTTGGGACAGATTGCCAACACTTGAGGAGGGTGTTGGGACAGATTTCCTACACTCTTGAATGAAAAATTGTGCATGTGTTGGACAGATTGCCAACACTTTAGGGGGGTGTTGGGACAGATTTCCTACACCCTTGAATGTATAAGAAATATAGTAACACATTTACTACCACCAATTAGTTTTAGTAGAACGGTATGCACTTGATCTTAACACCTTTCTTGTTTTATGGCTTTAATTCTCTTTTTGATTGTTATTTCTTGATTTACTATGAGTAGCTAAACATTTCATAGCTAAGTCATGTGAAAATTGAAGAAATCACCCTCTAATTGATGAAATTGGGAATGGTAGTGCTTAATTGATGTTATATCGACGAATTCATGTCTTAAAAATTGTTCTTAATGCTTGAACTAGACTGTACACCTAGTTCATAAACACACACCACTTTTATAAATGTATGTTGCGAAGGGGTGTGGGAAAAGGGGTTTGAAGATCATTTCTTATAATCAACTGAGTTGTTTAGATTGATTAGGGAGTGATGTTCATTCGGTTGTGAAATCAAGCAACTCTAGAGCATTAATCTTGTTTCGGTCAGTTAAATCCTTAAATGCGGACTGTTGAACCGGGCAAAGGGTGTTTGATTGTTGCATGTCGTCTTACACTAGCTTAGGAGTTTGCACCCGTGAATGAGTCGATATGATCATTAGGTTGGTTGGTTGGTTAAGCTCGTTCCCGAGATAGTCGATTAGAGGGGTGAAAGTATTCAATTGGATCATCTCTTGGCTATGCTTCTCTCTTTTAAGTATATTTCGTTTTGATTGTCGGTAGTATAATTGATAACATGAACAGCCTATTATTGAGCTAAACTATGTTTGATAGTGGCTTCGGTACTCGATTGATTCCTCAAGGGATACGACATTGTTCTCCACTATAGTGCTTCCTACTCGGTACTCTGTCGGTTAAGGTTGGTCGTCACTATTTCGGTCATCAAACACCACATTAACACATGATCAATACATAAAAGATTATTGCACCAAAACGACAAAATGAAATGAGTAAATGCGAAAGCTTATGGATTGAGGCGAGTGTAGCATTCTATCCTTAAGACGATATTGCACCGATTATGTGTCCACGGTTATCGCAATCGTCTCCCAAGATAAAAAAAAACCTTTCATTCTATTCGGCTGACACTTAACGGAATCAGATGCGGCCAGCGAACCGAGCCTGGTCTATTATCTCTTCCTTATGACTTTGAAAATGCACAAGTATAAAACAAATGTATGAATGAGTTTTCGCGGAGCTTTAGTACTATGAAAGTGTTTATATATATTTTCAGTAATTTAATCTTGAAAAAATTTACGGTTTGTTTGTATAGAGGAGAAGTACCACTTCGAGTTTGGGTTGTATCACTAACTTGAATTGATATAACCCCACAACCGAACTAATGCATCCCGTTTGAGGTTGCAACTTTTCACCAAACAGAAGCAACCATATACTTAATGTCCATTAAATTTATTCATTATTTTAAATTAAATTAATTAATTTCATTCATTATCTCCAACAAGAAACACTACCTACCAGCTCTAGCTCTTTTTTTAGCTAACAAGTGTGCCGGGTGGTATCCTTCACGCCTAACAAAAGAAATTTTAGAGAAAAGAAAACAATCTAAGAAAGTGCGACAATATTCAACAATATTTTCTAAGTCCGATAAATCTTGCATCTCAGAATCCATCTTCTGACATACAGATAGAGAGTTTGTTTCGAATATCACTTTAAATAAAATCCATTGGATCGACCGGAAAATCGCATGAAACACCTCTAAAGCTTCTCCAACTCCATTGACAAATTTCAAAAGAGGAATAATTTAAAATTTGAATCTGGACAATTATACGAATAAAGGTTTCAACCATTTTAACGTTATATTTTAATTTTTTTGCGGAACGTTATATTTTATTAATCGTTGAGACTCAAGGCATATGTATTTTGTTACTAATTCTGAAATTTTTTTATTTCAACAAATTTATAACTTATCATCTATGTATTCAATGTGCAGGATTTACTCTTGCTGTGCTTAATTATTATTTTTTTTTTTTTTTTGAGTTATCCCTAAAGAATTGTATGAGACTAATCTTTCACGTTACTGTCGGGCACCAAATGTGAGAGACCTCTCTAAATATTAATGTTCTTAATGGTTTCTCATGTCTATGAGAGCACAAGAGTTTAACGACACAAATTACAAATATATTTGATACATGGTTGGCCAAGGGATATATGTGTGTGCACGCACGTGCATGTTGTTGGACTTTCACCAGAAAAGGAAAATCATGTGTAGATCTACATGTGGCAGTATCTCTTTGATAAATACTTGCCCACGTAGTTCTAACTTTGGCAGCTCGAGTGCCAGTCAAATCTCATTGATCCCATCTTCGAGGAGAACGCATCATGCCACAACTCAACGTTAAGGCTTAACATGTGGCCCTAACCACACATTGACAGCTTGGTCCTTTAGAATTTTTCATTGAAATCGTCAGATAATTAATGTGGTCATATACAAAAGGGCACTCTCCCGGGACAACAGCCGGGTCAACGCCTGGTTTGACCAGTATTTTTTGAAATGCACATAACCCGGAGGTAAATGTGTCTTTATCTTTGACAAAGGAAATGGTTTCTCACAAAAATAGCAGAGAGAGAAGCCGAAAGGGATAATGACCTCTTTTATAGTTAAAGCCCAGCTCTCGCTCCCATTTAATTGGCCGCACACAAAATGGTACCCCGATCATGCCACGTCACATCGGTACAGACCTAACATGGTATGATCGTCTTAACATTGCTTTGGGGGGCTTTTGACATGAATGTGACCCGGAAGTCATACACGTGGCACTCATTGGGCCTCAATCAGGTGTATGACTACCACCCACCAAAGCTGTCGGACACGAGCACTCTATCAAGCCGATTCATCATTGCCCCACGATCGACATCATTCTGGCCCTCAGTCATAGGCCCCGAAATTTGGGATGCAGACATCAACTCCCCCACGATGGAGGCCTATAAAAGGATCATAATACATTCCGATGAATTGCAAACATCGTCAAATATTATAAACTATTTTATCAAATGTGTAACGCCCTCAAACTTGGTTCTAGCAGCGCTAATTGAGCTACAAAGGATCCAATTAACTAATTAGACATTCGTCATCACTTGGCCTAAAATGACTAACCCGAATTGACAATATATTTATGTCTCACACTTATATGGTGGTGATCGATGTTTCTCCTACCTTAGCAAACATGGATATTACAAAAAGTATTGTGGAAGTTGTAATATTAATTTAATTATTAATCGATATTTAGTAAGTCGAGGGCATAGTTGGAATTTTATGGGACGTAGGGTTTCCCTCTTTGATGTATAAATACTCAATGTATTGAATGAAGGAGAAAACCCGACGTCCCATACTCAATGTACGATTAATTAAAGCAGGCACCCCGGTGTTGGTTTGCGGAGCTGGCGTCGGCATTGAAAGAATATAGTTTTAGGCAGTCCTACTCAGACTATTCTCTATTCACACGTGTTCATGGAGACATACGGCTGAATGTATTAGCATATGTTGATGATATGATACTTGCTGGAAACGATGCAACAGCTTTGCAGGTCCTTAAAAATTATTTGGGGAGTTGCTTCAAAATGTAGGATTTGGGGAGATTAATACTTTCTTGGATTGGAAGTGGCTAGGAATCCACAGTGAATTTTTCTATCTTAACGGAAGTACGCACTAGACATAATAGCGAAGATTGGGCTGCTCGGAGCTCGTCCCGTTGAATTCCCTTTGGAATAGAATCACTAGTTAACGGTTGCGGATGGTGGCTTGTTGGATGATCCTGGAAAATATCGGCGGTTGGTGGGACGTCTTATTTATCTTGGAGTTACGCGTCCCGATCTGGAGTATTCGGTCCATATTCTTTCTCAATTTATGCAGACGCCGCGAGTTAAGCACTGGGATGCTGCGTTGAGAGTGGTTCATTACTTGAAGAAAAACCCAGGACATGGTGTGCTTTTGCGGGCAGATAGCCCATTGTCTCTAGAAGGGTGGTGTGATTCCGATTGGGCGAGTTGCCTAGCCACCCGGCGGTCTTTCAGTGGGTGGTTCGTGTTACTTGGGACTTCTCCGGTCTCGTGAAAGACAAAGAAGCAGCAAACGGTTTCCCATTCATCTGCAGAAGCTGAATACCGCTCAATGGCAGCCGTTAGATGTGAGTTGAAAGGGCTTTGGCAACTTCTCGGCGATTTAGGTGTTCGAGTACCAATGGGTATTCCTCTCCATTGGGATAGTCAGGCCGCGCTACATATTGTGCAAAATCCGGTCTTTCATGAGCGAACCAAACATATTGAAGCAGATTGTCACTTTGTTCGTGATGCGATTACGGATGGACTTATTGCTCCAGGATATGTGCCCACGAGGGTCCAGCTGGCCGATATTTTTACGAAGGCATTGGGGAAACAACAGTTCGATTTTTTTTATGAAGTTGAAATGTTCGAGATCTTCACGCCCCAACTCGGTATGATTATTAATGGAAGTTGTAATATTAATTTAATTATTAATCTATATTTAGAAGTTGAGGGCATAGTTGGAATTTTATGGGACGTAGGGTTTCCTTATTTGATGTATAAATACTCAATGTATTGATGAATGAAGGAGAAAAAAAATGATTCGGTTATCATATTTTATCAAAAAGACTTGATATAAATATCAATAAAATAACACAATGAAGTAACATTATGTGGTGTTTCAAATTTTCAATCATCGTTTGCATAAAGGTGACTCCACCAGGTAAGTATTTGTATTTTCCTCCCCTTATATTCAAAGGTTGAGCTGGTATTACAAGGTGACACATAAGATTATCCCCTAAAAAATGTGTTAGAAAAAAGAAGAGAAATTAAATTTAAAAAAAATCGATTATTTGCTGGAACAACTTCGTGGTGGAAGGAGAATAGAGGGAGGAGCCTGCTGAGATAGATAAATCTGAGTGAGAGAATGTGGGCTCCAGTTAGAAAGGCCATGTGAGGTAGGAGACTACCAGTTGGCTGTGTCTAATAAACACATATAAAAGTGATAAGGGGCATCCTTCTCTTTACTACTAATCACTTTCTCTTCCCCACCACAACCCCCCCACGCTCACTATGCCAATAAAATATTGTATTGTTTCAAATGAATTTTTTTTATAGTAATATTTAGGTCACATTTAACGGAAGAAGCATTGTAGGAAAAGGTAGAAAGTAAAAAAAATAAAAAATTTGAGGTCTTAAGAAATAGTATATTTAAATTTGAATATCAAGTAGAACTCCAATTGTTCTCGAAAAAAAAAGAAAAAAAAATAAAATAAAATAAAATGAAATGTAGAACTCCAAATAATAACTTTAAATGATCTTACCTTTTTGGATTTCGCGTATATGTATACTTAACATTTAAAAATAAGTGTTCCGAAAAAAAAAAAACCATTAAAAATAAAAGTTTTCCACATTTTACTTCAAACATTTTCTACTCCCTCAGTTTTTTTTATCTGTTACATTTCAGAATTTGCTATGCTTTTATTTATCTGTCATATTATATTTTTAAAGCATCATTTATTATTTTTTTCCTCCTTTACCAATAAAATATTCACATCTCCAATAAAAATATACATTTCAAATACCAAAAACTCATTTACCAACAAAGTATTTATATCTACAATAAAAGAAATACATTTCAAGTACTACATTTTAAACATATTAATTACTTTCTTAATTTGTGTGATTATTTTCTCTGCGACAGATAAAAAAACAGAGGGGGTATCTTTTTTAGCTATGGGCAAAGAGTCGGACTCGGCAAACACAACTCAGGCGGGACTCCGGATTAGTCGAGACAATTGGTCTTGGATGCTGGAATCTTTAAGCAGGAATAAACGATGAATATTATTAAGTGTTGTTCTTTTAAATGGCTGTCAACATTAATTTATACCCATAGGCCTTTATTATTTTAAACTTATATTGTTATCACGGGCGGACCCAAATCCATATGGGAGGGGGCCAATGCCCCATTGATATCCGAAAAATGATGTACTTTTACTGTCAAGCCGCGTATACCCCACCTTATGCGGAAGCTTTTCAACAATGTTTTACCCACAACAAAAGGTCTTCAAATTAGAGGACTGGGGGATGCATGCCATCATTACGAAGAGACTGATTGGCATTGTCTGTTCGAATGCGAAATTCCGAGAGCTATATGGCGCGACCACCATCATGGTAACCACTTGTTGAATCTGTGAATTTATTCTTTTTTGGACATGTTTGATGAAATTACCTAGCTGGGTGATGACTTGGAAATTGTCAGACTGGTGTGCATACCGTGGAACATATGAAAGGCTCAGAATGATTGGATTTTTTCGGCGAAACCCGTTCATGTTAGTACAATTTTATCCTGCGCTCAAGCAGAAACTGAGGATTACTTTACAGCTGTGAAGCCAGACAAGCAATGCCTCACTTACACCCCTCTACATGTTAAATGGATACCACCCCCAAGTGATATGCTCAAATTTAATGTGGATACCGCCATTAATGAGTCATCAGCAGCAGTCAGTGGTATCTTGCGCAATTGTCATGGTGTGATTATAAAATCTTTCTCAAGAAAACTTGAAGGTGGGTTTTCATCATACGCGAGGTTATCTTGAAGGATCTCCGGATTAACTGTGGCTTCAACATCCAACTTCGTTAAACACTTCTTCAACATTGAGACATGGAACACATTGTGAACTCTTGACATAGACTCCGGTAGCTTAAGCTTATAGGCTAACGGTCCAACTCTCTCGAGGATCTCAAAAGGTCCAACATACCTTGGACTTAACTTTCCTTTTTGTCCAAATCGCTTAACTCCCTTCATTGGTGAAGCTCTCAAGTAAACTCTTTCACCAACATCGAACTCTAAAGGTCTTCTACGGACATCAGCCCAACTTTTCTGACGGTCTTGTGTTGCCTTTAAGTTCTTCTTAACTAACAAAACTCTTTCCTTAGCTTGTTCAACCAATTCTGGCCCGGTAAGTTGCTTCTCTCCAACTTCATCCCAAAACAGCGGCGTTCGACATCTTCTACCATAAAGAGCTTCAAACGGCGGCATCCCCAAACTGAGCAAAACTCCGGATTTTCAGCCCATCTAACTGCTCTGCCACATCTTCAACCCCTGAAACCGCAAACACTGGCTTCCTACTCAACGCATCTGCAACCACATTGCTTTACCTGGATGATACTGAATATCCAAGTCGTAATCCTTCACGAACTCTAGCCATCTTCGCTGTCTCATATTCAAATTCTCTTGAGTGAAAAAGTATTTTAAACTCTTGTGGTCCGTGAAGATTCTTGCCTTGACTCCGTACAAGTAGTGTCTCCAAGTCTTTAAGGCAAACACTACCGCTGCCAACTCTAAGTCATGTGTTGGGTAGTTCTTCTCGTGTATCTTTAACTGTCTAGATGCATAGGCTATTACCTTGCCCCCTTGCATCAACACACAACATAAACCTTGTCCCGATGCATCGGTGTACACATCATAATTATCAAAGATCTTTTGAACTGCCAAAACTGGTGTTGTAGTCAATCTATCCTTCAGAGTCTGAAAAGCTGTCTCACTCACTAGTCCATTCAAACATCACATTCTTTTGTGTGAGTTTGGTGAGTGGTGTGGCTATTTTGGGAAAGTCCTGCATGAACTTCATGTAGTATCTAGCTAACCCCAGAAAACTTCTTACTTCTGAAACTGTGCTAGGTCTTGGCCAATTCTCAACCGCTTCTATCTTTGCAGGGTCTACTTGTATACCATCCCCATATATCACATGTCCCAGAAAACTGACTTGCTTCAACCAAAACTCACATTTCGAAAACTTATCAAACAATTGTTTCTCTTTCAAGGTCTTCAACACTATTCTTAAGTGTTCTTCATGTTCTTTCTCATCCTTTGAGTAGATAAGGATATCATCTATGAATACTATCACAAACTTATCCAAATAAGGCATGAAAACACGTTGCATCAAATCCATGAATGTTGAAGGAGCATTAGTGAGTCCAAAAGGCATAACCAAGAACTCATAATGTCCAAACCTCGTACTAAAAGCCGTCTTAGGTATGTCTGCCACTTTAATCTTCAACTGATGATAACCGGACCTAAGGTCAATCTTAGAAAATACTCTCTTTCCTTGTAACTGATTAAACAAGTCATCAATCCTTGGTAGTGGATACTTGTTCTTGATTGTGAGGTTGTTTAAGGCTCTATAATCTATACACATCCTCATGCTACCATCTTTCTTCTTTACGAACAACACAGGGGCTCCACACAGTGAAGTACTTGGCTGAATTATATTCCTTTCTAACATATCCTTTAATTGAGCTTTCAATTCCTTTAATTCAGCCGGTGCCATCCGATATGGTGCTTTGCTACTGGTGCTGCCCCCGGTGCTAACTTGATTTTAAACTCAATTTCCCTCTCCGGCATATTGCCTGGTAACTCATCCGGAAATACCTCGGGGTATTCTCTTGCTATAGGGGTTTCATCCAACTTAGGCTTAACTTGCTCTACATCCATTGCATACAACAAGTAGACTTCACAACCTTTTTGACATGCTCTTATAGCCTTAACCGCTGAGATTATCGGGTGACGCTTCTTACTTGGCTTGTACACGTTACCTTGAAAGGTCTTAGAAGATTTTCCGGGCACCTTAAAGGTTACTCTCTTTTCTCTACAGTCCAAGTGTACATAGTTCTTGGATAGCCAATCTATTCCCAAGATCACATCAAAGTCCGTAAAGTCCAACAATGTAAGGTCACTCTTACAACGATAAGACCCTACCCGAATGTCTACTTGAGGTATCTTCTTCGTCACTTTAGTAACTCTTCCTAATGGTGTAGTTATTTCCAAAGTGTTCCTTAAAGCTTCCATGGGTAAGTTTAGTTTCTTAGCAACCTTAGAAGACACAAAAGTGCTAGACGCTCCGGTATCAAACAAAGCCTTAACTGCTAGATTGTCTAATATTATCGTACCTAAAAATATAAATTTGTTTATTTAAATACAAATATAACATGATTTAACGTGCCATAATAGTACTTGAATAACTAGAATGAACAAATTAAAAGTACCTGGGATAACATTGTCATCTGGCTCCACAATCTCTGACTCCATAGCAAAAACTCGAACCGGTCGGCTTGAATTTCCTCTTCCACTTGCTTGACCCTGACTTTTTTTTACCTCTCTTGGTTGGACAATTCCTTGCAAAATGTCCAGGATCTCCACAGTAGTAACAACTGCCTGTGTTAGCCTTACATTTACCCGAATGATGTCTCTTGCATTTCTGACAAAGGGGTGCACTTGCTGAAGGTGCTGCTGAGAAAGATGCTGACGTCTTCTTCACATTCTACTGGGGTGCTGCCTGACTACTTCCTTGACTCGTCCCAGACGTTCTCTTAGCACCAACTATCACCGAAGCCCTGTTCTTAAAAGTCTTCACTTCTATGGCCTTGTTCAACAATTCCGCCATATTCCTTGGCGTAGCTCCCATCATACCGGCTTGTATCTCACAAGATAATCCATTCTTATAAAGAGTCATCTTCTTATCCTTAACTTTCATTATTTCTGGACAAAACCTTCCCAACTCATTGAAACTGTTAGTGTATTGAGTGTGCTGACCTTGGCTGTGTCTCAAAAACAGACTTGCCTGAAATTTGCTTGAACTGCTGGTGGATAATACTCATTATAGAAAAGTTCCTTGAATTCATTCCAATCCGTAATCTTACCTCGGCTACTCTCTATTTCATCAAACCAACTCTCCGCCGTATTCAACAAAAAGCCCGCAGCTAACTGAGCCATCTCTGCTTCAGGCACATTCACATTTCGACATGCCTTTTCAAAGCTCTTCAACCACATCTCAGCCTTGAGTGGTTCCACATTTCTATAAAAGTCTTGCATGTGTTTCCTTTTCAACCTAGTGCACCAATCCACGGGTGGTGCCCGCTCAAACGCTTGAGGTCTAACCGGAGGATAAACAGGTGGGTAAACGGGTGGAAAACCGTAGGGTACATGTGGTGCTTGAGATGGATATGGTTGTTGTGGCTGAGTCACAGACGGTGCTTGTTGATAAAGATGGTATCTCGGATGGTGTGGTGGAGTGTGGTATGGCTGATATAGTCGATAAGATGGGTATCCAAAGCCATGGTGGTGATCAAACCGTGGTGATAGAGGGATAGCAGGTTGAGGTTGGGAACTTGCAGGTGGAGGGTAGAAGGTTTGTTGGTATGGAGGGTAAGATGTGGTTGGAGGGTGGCTTACGGGTGGTGGTGGAGGATAAACTTTTGTCACTGGTGGTGGTACAAAACCCGCTGGAATATCACTTACCATCGTAAACTGAACCAAACTTCCCACATGCCATTGTGGAGGTTGCCCCTGATGAGATCGCGGTGTGGGGGTCGTAGTATGAGGGGGTGGTTAGTAGCTCGGGTGAGGCGAAGGATTCTGCCTCACAAAGCCTCTTCCTACAACCGGTGTAGCATTGCCTGCCTCTGGTCTAGTTCCTGAACTTCCAGCCCCATGAACACCTCTCCTCGTTGTCACCATTCTGAAAGATCAAGAAGATCATAATGTTACTAAGTGATCTAAAGAAACTTTTCTCAAGAAAGGAATCCTAAAGGATGCTTCGTTCTGATACCAACTGTAACGCCCCGTTCCCGGATACCGAGTCCTTACCCGGAAATAGAACATTCGGCACGTATAATATAAAAAAATCTATCTTATACGTAAGCCTCTACTACGTCGTATCGAGTTTTGCATTTACGGAAGCTAAAAGACTCGGGTGTATTTTTTTGTACAAGATAAGAATAGAAACACAACCATACTAAAGATAGAAAAGATATCTTACAACAACGAACCCCAAATCTTACAACCATACGATGTTTAAAGAAAGGAAAGAAATACAACAAATATCTTACAAGAAAATGTCATAAAATACCACATGTCTTGAAATGAAATTACAACATAAAACTTGAAGGGGAAACAACATAGTCTAATAAAAGGAAATATGCTAAAAGCATAGGATGACAAGTGCATCAAAGATCATCTTCAAAGTCCTCGTCAAACTCCTGTTCAACATGTTCATCTTCTCAACCCCAAACACAACAAACATGCATTTGAGGTAAGTACAAAGGTACTTAGCAAGAAACAGAAGCTATTGCATTAACTAGATTCCACAAAGAATGACTTACATTGTTATTAAGTTATCTTTATTTGACCGACTCAATTCTAGGGTTCACTTCATGCTCATCAACATGTTATGACTAAACGTTTCTAGCTTAACTCATGTTTGTTAGACCGGCATTCAAGGGCACTACGCATGGTACTACCCACCATGAGGTATCGTTTGCAACCTATTAGTGGATCACACCAATAGCCATGGGTTAAGACCCGATAGTATACACGTTCGGTGAAGTACTCTACCATTTAGCCGTTTATAGGCCAGTAGAGTTATTCACTTTATCTGACCGCCCACACATCACGATATAGACAAGTGCCTTACCAAGAATGTTACGATGTTTAGTCTTTTACTACACACTTATGTAAATTATTAATCATTAACTAGCCACCTAAGTGTTTTCAAGGTAAAAGCTCACTTAACAACTTTACTCCCTCTCTTAGACTCTAGACACAACACCCTAACACGTACACAGACATTGATGAATACTAATTCATCAAAGCACAAGCCATTCATACCCTTCCGATGGTCCCGAACTTCAACTCTATGAAGAGTACATTCGGTGCCGGAATTAAACGCATCAGAAGCTTAATCAAGGCTTGTTCATTTAGTGATATTAGATCAAGGGGTAACATTTAGAACTCATCTCATAGCTTAAAAAACACAAAATAACACTTAGACAGTGTTGGGGGGCGCCAACACCTTTGGCGTGCACCAAAACTGCTTCAGAGACTTCATTAAACTCTCTGTTCAGGTCTGGAGGGCGCCAAAGCCTTTGGCGTGTGCCATAATGCACCAAAAAGCTCACAGAACTCTCTGGAACAGGTTTGGGGGGCGCCAAACATGTTGGGGCGTGCCAAAATGGTCCAGACTGCACTATAATCAATTTTCTGCACTCTATCGATTTCTACCCAAAACCAACCAAGTTTAACATCATTCTAAACATCATAACAGCAGAAAATCTTTACTTTAACATCTCATATCACCAAGAAATTGCATGATCGCAATTAAACATGATTTCCACATCAAAACACCCCAAAATAAAACCAAAACTTCACCAAATCATAACAAACACAATAGAGAAGATTTCCTTACTTGATCAAAGCACAACTCCAAGAAAAACTTCAGAAACTTTGCAGGCACTTCTCAAACTCCAACAAAAACCTATTTAATCCACAACCAATTCAAGAACTAGTTAGGATTAAGGTTTATAACCACTCAGAACTACGAATTACACAACCTTCTTCAGCCTAACATGATCAAAACGTGATGAATCCAAAATTAGGGCTATTTTCATACCTTGATAAAATCTGGAAATCTTAGTATCAAAACGATCCTTGCATTCTCACGATGCTCCTGCTATAGATGAATCTGAAAACGGGGTAGAAACGAGCAATGAATTTGAGAAAGTCTCTTGTCTTCTTCCTTTGCTCTCAATTTCAGAATTTACGTTAAAGATTTTTTGATAACTCTATTTGATTAGTGGGGAGTTTTTTCCTTAATAAACCTCCCACTAGCTAAATAATTAAACCTCCTTATTTTCCCTTAATTACAAAATAGTCCATAGCTTTATATATATATATATATATATATATATATATATATATATATATATATATATATATATATATATATATATATATAAAAAATATATACATAATTAATTATTATCATTTATAAACTTTAAATCCATAAAAGAAATGAATATAATATTTCGTTCTCGCAAATTGACATGTCTGCCATTTCCCGAGAATCGGAATATTACAGTATATCATGTGCATGAGGATCAAAAGGTGGATCTTCAAGTAGAGAATGAAGGGGACAAAGGGTTTCATAATCCTCATGTGGAGGTACATCATAGCAAGAGATTGAAAGGGAAAAGAACTCTCCACATAAGTAACATCTCTAGACAAGAAAATGGCTCGATTGGCTAAATTCAACAAGATACTCCCTTTTGTGGTTAGAGAGTGTCCTAAAAAAACATCTTTTGTTGCATTTGGTACAGAATTTTGACTTATGGGGATCAACATTGGGGGAGAAGCCAACTGTTGGACAAAATGAGGGTATGATGTCCTTATGGGTGAGACCCTCGTAGTTTACCATGCATTGACGTTTGCTCTTATTTGAGGCTATTTCAGAGTGATCTTTGAATGAGACACTCTTTAGATTCACCAACGCCTAAGAGACCATGTAAAAGGACTTGTCCCCGATGGGATCCATAATTGATGATTGTCGAAAACTTCTACCTGCTTTTATCCATGTTTTTTTTTCGTTTGTCAAGAGGTAAGGCAATGTGTCTGCTTATTTATTGGCTAGAGAGGGCCTCAATCTTGTTGGCTTAGTGGATTGAGGCTCTTGTCCACCATCTAATGTTATCCGTGCTTGTAATGCGGACTCTACCTAATAATAAAAGCCCTTTTGACTTTTCAAAAACAAAAAAACAATGAATAAGTATTCTTTCTAGAGTTTAATTATTAAAAATGATATATATGAACAATTCTGTTGATGAGTGATTACAAAACAAAACTTATCGTGTTTACCCCAAAATGTAAAATTAACATGTTGTGGAAAATGGAATGTTTGGTCAAAAACATATCACATAACTGTTTATATATTTATGTTATATATTTTCCTTCATGTTAAATAAACTAAATTTCTCTTTTTTTGTTGAAATGTAGAGGACTTCATTAATCACAATATGTGGCACTAGCCAAAGTTACAAGGGAGGGGAGAGAGGAACCCCAAAACTTACACCCAACTAGGTCTAAATCTTCCTTAGCTAAAAAGTGAGCAGGGACATTTCCACGTCTTTTAACAAAGGAGAAAGAAATCGAAACCAAAACTGGCAATAAGCGGCCTTTTAACTAAATTTCTCTCTAATAATTTTTCTCATAAAACATGACATTTATTTTATTCCGTTCACTTCAACAACATTTTTACCAAAATTAATTTATTAAATATGAATAAGCGTAAATAAATTAATGTCCAAACATATAATGAAGCTTTATTGATTATACTTATGTTAAAACTGTGATTTTCAGCGCATGACTTTACTAAAGTCTTCATCTCAAGAATCAAACACTTACTATAGAAGTTTAACTGGCAAGTTGTTGTACCTTGGCAATGCCAGATCCGACACATTATTCTATCTACAACAACTCAGCCGGTTTCAAGATAATCCAAATGAAACACTTTTCATGACAGCACACGGTTAGATATCTAAAATTTGCTCCTGACAAAGGATTTTTTTTTCCTAGTGAAGGATTCATCAAACTCAAGGCTTTTAATGATTCCGACTAGGCAGGATTTGCTAAAATAAGAATGTATATCACTGGGTTTTTTTTTTATCTCCCTAAGTGATTCCCTTGTATCATAGAAGTCTAAGAAGCAGAAAATTGTATCAATAAATTGTAATGAAGTAGAGTATAGGGCCAAGACCGTTAATGTCTGCGACATACAAGGGTTGATCTATATACTACAAGATTTTAAAATAAGTACATTGATACAGTCCTCTATATTGTGACAGTAAAAGTGCACTTTTTTCAGGAACGAAAACTTCACAATGATAGCAAAAGTACAAGAAGTAATAAGATACAGACATTACATCCCACGTTGATGAGAGTCAACTCGATTTTGTTTTCCTATGTGTTTTATACCCCGTTTTGACTCATTTTACTTGATTCCGGGAATATTTGGCTTGGTTTCGACACATTTTGCACCGTATTGATATTTACGAGATCTAGACGTATAGTCCAGGATACTCGACATTTTGTGGTGTATTCATTATATTCTCGGTCACCCTATAGTGTCCCGTAAGGATTACGTGTGGTATTGTTTTTGGTATTTTTCAGGAGCTAGGTGCACGAGATACCCGGAAAACGCGATTCGGAATGCTAGAAACTTCAATTTTGGAAGAAAACATGGAAGGTGCATGCCTAACGATATGGCAGGTGCACACCTACAAGATCAGAGACACCCCTAACCAGAGCACTTGGTAGGTGCACGCCTAACAATTTGGTAGGTGGACGCCTACCAGTACTGAGAGTTTTGGGGAGTTTTCTCGCTCTTTAGGCGGCATAGCGGATAGGGCTCTCATTCCTGCCGCTTTCAATGCCACCATCGTCTGTGAGTTCTATTCCTATGTAGCGGCCAACCCCGAGTCTCACGGTGCTATTGTTCGAGGGGTCCACATTGATTTCTCGATCGAGACTATCAATGCCCACTATGGCATAGAACATGCCCCACTTCATGATGAGGAGTTCACTGTTGCCACGAGAGAGCGTGATTTAGAGCGCTTGATGCTTATTGCAGAATATTATGATGTGCAGTGGGATTTCGGAGCCAACAATTTCCCGACTACCTTCTACTCAAACGATCTGGCATGGGACGCTCGTATGCTACACTGATTCGTCATTACCCACCTTCTGCCCAATGCTCACGCGGACACCGTGACTTGTCCGCAGGCCGAGCTCATGTACTATCTCGATATCGAGAATGACGTCAACATCGGTCTGTTGATACATCAGAGGATTCGCTAGGTTTCCGGGACTATGAGAGAAATTTTACCGCAGGGCAACCTGATTGATGCATTGGCAATGGCAGTAGAGTGCCCAGTCCTGGCTGCTGATGAGAGAGTCGAGCCACTGCCAATCCTTGATAGTGCGGCAGTGCAAAGGACGGGAAGGCAGAGGAGACGGGCTTTGCTAGACCTCAGCAAAAATTTCAAGCTGAAGTGACTAGGGAGTTAGCAGAGATGCGAGGCATGCTGACGCATATGATGACGCATCTCCACATTCCTTTATATGCCCCACCACCACGAGCCCCTACGCATGACACATCTTCTTCCGGGGCCGGCCCTTCTTCTGCAGCACCGCATTTTGTTGACGAGGACTACGAGGACATAGACTGTGATTAGTCCCATAGTTCTGGTCATTTTTAGTTTTTTTTGTTCTCCTTTGTTGTTTTCCTTTTTCTTTTAATTTCAATTGTTAACGACTTTGCAATAAATGACTTTTCTTTTTAATAATGAAGTATTTTATGGCTTAAATTGTTTGCATTTTATTATTTCATTTGCTTACTACCATTCAATATTTTATATTCTTGTGTCACCTTTACTTTGCCCGAGTTTTGTATGTCAGAATTTTCCAGCGGATATTCGCAGATTTTCCAACGACATTGAGCCCGAGACATGTTCGCTCCGGATTCATTTACTTCGGTCCTTGTTTAAACCAAGCTAAGTTCATTTTCATTATTAATCTTTTCATCATTGGGGTGCTTCGATTAAGTGGGGGTAGGAACGTCACTTAGCAATTGACTATGAATTTCATCAGTTCCCGATCCACCTTGCCCAATTGACTTGACCTATGCAATGAAAATAAAAATCTGTAGAAAATAAATGGCGTAAAGGATCGAACATTCTCAAGACTACTAGCTAAATTATGAGTTAGAATGATATAAGTCTGTCTACATTACTGTGGCCTGAAGGTTATTGCACACACACCGGTTCATGAATTGGAAATTGTTTAATGCACTGCTTATGAATATGAGTTGGCATTGTTCTCATATCGGCTTTGTGACACGTGGTTGTTTTTAATTAATCTTTATATTGGTCCGGTTTCATTTTCTTTCGCCTTTTTGTTCGGGACGACCAAAAGCTAAGTGGGGGTAATTGATCACACTAAAAAGGATACTGTAAATCATACATTTATTTGACCCGAATCATGCACAATTGATTAGTGATAGTTGGAATATTTTACAAAATACTTGTCAATCGCCTAATGTCGGTTCCCGGGTTATTAATTCTGCATCTTTATATTTTATCCCGACATTTGGCACTATTTTGTCTCATTTTATGTGATTTTCAGGAATACCATAATATGGGCTAACGAGAGATGGACCCGGTTTAGAGAAAGAGACGTGGGCTGAAGTCAGAAGAAGTCAATACGGAGTCTGCTGGACTAGAAATAGAGAAAAAGCCAAGAGGCTGCGGAAGCCCTAGCCGCAGCCGTGGCAACTTGGAAGACATGAAAAGAGGAGAGCTGTGATTTGCATTAAGTCAGTTTGGGTTAGCTTGTCTAAGTCGGCTACATTTTCTGTTTTCAGTGAATGGTACATACTCCAAGTACCTTCTCTGCTGTTGTGACTAAGAAGCACCCAATGGTTTCCATGTTCGCTTATTCCGCTGCCCCATATCGGAATGTGCACTAATTTTCCTGCTCTTATGTGTTTGATAATGTTTTCGATGGGTTCCTTGTCACAACCACCTTCTGTTGTGTGGAATCTTAAGAAATCCACCTGCAAAAAAGAATGTTAATCTTCATAGTAATAGTTGTACTAACAGCATCTATACAAGTATACTAGTCAGAATTCTATCATACCAATGTGTTGCTTTAATTATGTGTTGAGGTTCTTGTACTACCCCTGCCTTTTTGATGATTGTGCACATTGCATCTATTACCTGCGTATGAAGTTATTTTGTCAGTAGCTAAATTATTTTGCATAAAAAGTGGATATTGCAGTGATATTATGAACTTCTTACCTATTCATCAATGAATAAGTTATTCAATACAGCTACGAGTGAGTTGACAGTGACAAACTGGTAATCTCCAATTGATTTTTCCCACACTTCATTTTTGTGTATAATTATAGGAGTAACATTAGTCTTGAATTATTAATGCATATTACAGTAATTGTTTATGAAGCGATACTTACTCACAGTCACCCTGCTAATTATGATCCCAGATACGTTGATATGCCTCTTTCATAACATGTGCTCCACATTCATATTCATCCTTTGATTTTTTTCATGACTACTTTCCCGTCGATCACGTCATTATCTTAGGGAGCAATGTATTTTTCTTCATGCTTTTTCTTCTTCAGTTTCCCAATGTCATAGTCAAACGATTCATCTTATAGCCTTCTTCCCTCTAGCATTTTGATGAATCCTTCTTATCAACGATGACTCCCCAATTTCTCGCTTACTTTGTTGAGTCGCTTTCTGAACTTCAAGCTCTGTATTCTATGTCCTCAACGTTTCTGCCTCAGCTTGCAACTTTTGAATCTCCTTCTCTTGTGAATCCAACCGTTTCTTCTGTGATTGTACATGTTCTTTAAGCACTCCTTCTGATAATTCATTTTCTTCAGCCATTCTTTTCATCTCAGCTATGGTTTCATCTTTTTCAGACAACTGTTTTTCGAGTTGTGTAATTCTGTTTTTGAGTTCTGCATTTTCTTTTGAATGCACATTCTTCATTTCACTTAGACGCATCTTGAGGTCTTGTTTGATTCCTAAGCTCTCCTCAACTGTTCCTTTCAAGTTGATGATTGTATTCTCTTTTTCAAAGTTGTCCTTCTCGAGTTAAGCAACTTTCTCCGCAAAGATCTCAATCCTCCTTCTATCTTCATCTTGCTGATGCTTCATTCTTTGTTTTTCTTGATCATCTTTGTTTGGATTCATGTCCGTCATGAGATTTTGAATGTATTTATTCTTCTTATCAATCAATCCCTGAAGGTGTTCATTCTTGAATCTTTCCTTTCCGTATAACTCCTTCAATTTTTGTATCGAAAGTCAGTTCAGCATTCTTTGCAACTTGTTCATCCATTGTTTTTTGCATGTTTTCATTTTCAACATCCAATGATTCTTTCTACCTAATTAGATTTGCTTGGTTGGTCTCGTAATTTCCAACACGTTCTTCAAGCTCAGATATTTCTTTTGTTGTCGGTTCACCCTCTCTTGAAGCTTTTTTATTTCTTTTTCTTTGCCCTCAAGCATTGTTTGAAGCATGGATATTTCTTGTTTATTGCCCTGCAAAAATAAGTTCATGTTACTGATACTGTGATACTGAAACTGTGATATTGATACTGTGATAATGATACTGTGATATTGATATTGTGATACAATTACTGTGAATATAAAGTAGGTTTGAATATGTATTCATACCTTCTTGGGATCATTTTTTCCAACCTCACTTGATGCTTGTGAAATTTTTAGTGAGAATGAAGGCATCTCAGATGTATTAGACTGAGTTTGAACATTTTCCCATTCAGTTCCTTTTCCACCTTCACTTTCTTGTGGATTTTGATTTTCTTGTGCACCTTCACTCTGTTCTCAGCTTTGATTTTCTTGTCCATCTTCCTTTGTTTATGTCCCTTGACTTTGATTTCCATCTTCACTTCCTTCCCCTCCCTCTTAAACCATCATCATAAATTGCATCATCATCGATTGTATCATACTTCATTGCATCATCTTCTAAACTATATTCTGATTCATCATATTCATCCCATGCTTCCTCTTATTCCCCTCCCTCCTCTTCTTGGTCTTCTTCCCCTCCCTCCGCTTCTTCCCCTCCTTCCTCCTCTTGTTCTTCTTCCCATCATTCCTCTTCTTCCCCTTCCTCCTCTTGTTCCTCTTCTTCTCCTACTTCCTCTTCTTGCTCTAGTTCCTCTTCTATGTCTTCTTCATTATTCAAGCCTTTAATCATATATCTCTCAACAATTGTAGGAATTAGTTCTTTTCTGTTGAACTACAATGCATCAAATAGAGGTTATGTTAAGTTATTAGTTTAAATTGTAAGTGTTGATACTGTTACTGTGATACTGATACTGTGAATTTGTGCAACTGTGGTGTAACTGTTGTGCTAATGTATGATATCTTACCAATTTCTTATCCTTCTTGTTTAGAATTCCTTGTTGTCCTTTCCTGCTTGGTTCAACCATTTTCTCAAGTTCTTTTGTGTCCCATTTTGTAATTCTTGGGATTTCCTTTGATGAAAGTCCTTTCATCTCTTTCTGTTGTGGTTCTTTTTGTTTACCATTTGTATCTCTTGGTCTAATTGCATTTAAGTGCTCACGGAACCAATACTGCATTGAATATATTTTATGTTAGTAATTTATCACGATTATTGCATAAGATAAGTAGGATAAAGAAACTTATCGGTAACAACATAGTGCATCCATTCACTTGTGTTGGATGGTTCCATTCTTGATTTAAGCCATCGATCAGTTGATCTAATATATGTTGTGACCAGTTGAAAGTATTTAATCTGTCTATGTCATCAACATAGTGTAGGAAACCCCATGCTATATTCCCTTCTGTATTTGGCAGCAAGACCGTGTGGAGAAGTAGTAGACACAATAGCTTGGCATAGTCAACAATAGATTGTTGTCCTCTTTTACCTACTCTTTCACTTTAGTTTTGACTATGTATGCACTTAGTCTTTTTGCATTCCTAAACTGCCTTTCTTCTAACCCTTTTCACGCCTTCCATGAGCTTTTATATTTCCAACTGCTTTTTCACCATCCTCTATCCCGAAAATCAGATTTATATCCAATATTGTGGCATGCACGATTTTCCACCGATGTCGAATTTTTTTTGTTTTCTTTATCGTCGCTGTTTATAAATGCGTGCATCTGTCATTCTTCCTCTTCCTATTAATGACCTTAGAATTATTCAATGCATTCAACATGTGCCTGAATGCAGTCCAGATGATTTTGTGTGATTTTTTCAGATCTCCTTGTATTTTCTCAAATAATTATTGAATAGCTTTCATATTTTACCTGTACTGCAATGAGTACATGCAATTTTGAATAATTTTTAGCTACATGTGAATGTTAACACTAAAAAATTCATATTCGGTAGATTTTCAGATGCATTATGACATCAAATCTCACTACTAACATATCCATGCTCAATAACAGAATCAGTACCACAATATCAGTACGTACCACAGTATCACAGGAGGTCTGATTATTAACACCTCCATAGTGATTACTCTTTCACGTCATCTACAAATCAGTGTGAGTAACACTATCTGTAACAGTATCAGTACAAATTGTGATTACTCTTTCACATTATTGACAAATTAGTATATACAGGACATTCACATACAGTAACACTTAATCAACATTCAATTAAGATTAGAACTATGATTTTTAAATAACATTTCTTCAGTATGTTCCGGTTTCATAGAAATTAAACAACATAGAAGTTAAGAACAGGGTTGCATTTAGTGATTTCGCAGTAACAAGTTCATATAACTAGTAGAATATAGTTCAAATTTGAAATACATAACAACAAATGCAAATAATCAGGAGAGAAGTAGCCTAACTTCAATAGTATTTCAGTTTTAAGATCTTTGCCCTTGTTTTGTTTCTTATTCATCGTTGTTGTCTCCACTGCTCCTTTTTCTTTTAGGCATTGTGTAAAAAGCTGTGAAAAATCTTCTCTCTTACTGGTTTTTGCTTCAAATCGAATGATCTCCGGTGGAATCACACCATTTCTTCAGTTTTGATGGATTGGCGTTGGTGGAATCAAGGGCTAATTGCTATTGAACGTGGTTTTGTGCTGAATTGAATTCTATTTCCATTTTCTTCTTAAAGAAGGGCATTTTTGTCCGTCGGGTAAATGTTTGTCCTTTTTACAATTTTTTCAAATTGGGTGTCCTGTTTATTTATTTTGTGCCAAAAACTAGATTTTTGGCTCGTTCCCTCAAAAAAGAAACAAAAAAAATATTGAATATATATATATATATATATATATATATATATATATATATAAGAAAGCAAGTATAAAGTTGCTGGTTTCTGGAGTTTGGAAATTGTTCTTACCTTGCATTTTGGAATCACAGCTTACCGTATAGTTTATTTGTTTGTTTTCTTTCTTAGATACTTATAAAGCTCAATTCGAGACTGCTGTTGTCTTTTGTCAATTTGCTTAGAAAAAAAAGAGTTCATGGAATGCCAATTTTTTGGGGTTTGATTTTTGTTGTTGTGATGTTGGTGAGAGGTAACTTCTTCCAATCCAGTACGAAGAAGGTGATGTTGTTTTTATCAGTAGCGGTTTGTTCCTGGTTGGCGAGCTTAGGTACGAACTAGACTTGGATGTGACGTATGTTTCCGACGTGTGGAATGATGTGGAGAAGCAAAGGTTGGATGAATTATAGGTTGAAGCTCAGTTGATGGTTCGTAATTTTTAAACGAGCATCCTTATGAGGAGTTGAGTCTTCCGGAGCTACAAAGGTAAGAGCTTCATTTTTAGTGTTTGATGTTCGATAAAGCTCACTTGCACCTATCTTTCTATTTTATCGTAAACATCCTTTAGTTAGCCCCGACCCTAGACTAACATTATAACCTTTAAAGTCCTACCGGACCCTACTAGACTTATATTGACCTCAATTAGTGGAGATGTTTATGAAGTATAAGCCTATGGTGTAACCTCGGTAAATTATACGTCTATAATCCGAAGCAGTCGTTGGGGATAAATGTCGAAGAAGCTATACACACACGCACATTCTTTTCTCAATACAAGGTAGAACTTATATCATATGTATTTGTGTTAATTACTTGTGTTCTACCATTTCAATACTTTAGACTTGATGTAGGATAGCAATGTTGACTCTATCTTACTTTTTGAATCGCTCATTTTTGCTCGATGGCGAGCAAACACTATGTAGGGGGTAGTTGATGAGAGTCAAATTGGCTATCATTTACTATGTGAATATACCCCGTTTATATTTTATATGTTTCCGGAGACATTTGGTAGTATTTTGATGTATTTTACACCTTGGTTATCATTTCGAGACCTAGGACGTAAAGTCCAGAAATCTCATTATTTTTCGGTATTATTATTGCATTCTCTGTAACGCCCCCAGACCCCGGGCCTGGTAGCGTTAAATGAGTCATAAATGTCCGTCAATCGCTGCTTAGCCCGCCTCTCTCGCTTGTCTAAAGGGCTAACCCGAGTTGACAAGACCTTTATGTCTCACACTTATATGGGGGTGATCATTCTTCTATTTTTCCTATGTGGGACATTACATTCTCCCCCCCTTATAAGGGACTGGCGTCCTCGCCAGGACGGCCGAGACTGTTCCCGGATCGTCCCTACCAGAGGTAACTAGAGGCCATCCTTACACCGTCTTCTTGTACGGTGCAGCGCATAGTTCCGTCTGATAGTCGGCTCTAAATACCATTATGATGATCAAGAAAACCAAAACGTCACTAAGAGGTCTAAAGAAAACTTATCTTAAAAGAAGGGAAGCCTAAAAGACGCTTTCTCTGATACCATTCTGTAACGCCCCTAGACCCCGGGCCTGGTAGCGTTAAATGAGTCATAAATGTCCGGTCAACTGCTTAGACCGCCGTCCTCGCTTGGTCTAAAAGGGCTAACCCGAGTTGACAAGACATTTATGTCTCACACTTATATGGGGGTGATCATTCTTCTATTTTTCCTATGTGGGACATTACATTCTCGGTCACCCTAGTGTCCTGTAGGGGTTATACGTGGTATTTCTTGTGATGTTGTACAATTATTAGGTGTTTGGGATGGCCGAAAGGTGAGTTACGGGGGTAGGAGCGTGTGCCCAAAACTTAAACGTTCACCCGATACGAAAATTCGTTTTATTAACTAGATCTAACGAAATAACTATTATCGTACAGATCTTACTCGAACAATGAAAAATAAAAGTACAATGCAAAAAATAAAGAACTAGAGATCAAACCGAGACGAATAGTTATTCTTTCCTTAAGACAAATGACTCCAGTATGGTGCCCACGGTAGTAGCAACTGTCTCCCAAGATACAACGGCTTCAAGTCTCGGATTTAGAGGCACTTCAAAAATCCAAGCTCCGACGAACTTACAGAGTGCTACGACTCAAGAACTAGATCTATATGAGAGACACTTTGTGGTGGAAAAGAGAAGTGAAATTTTGATGCTCTAACCTTCATCCATGGGGTTTCTTTATATAGTGGAAAAAATGAGCCAATACTTTAATATTATTGGCCGTATGACACAAGTCGGCCGACTTTTCCCTCAAAAAAAGTCATCTCGGCTGACTTGCCCACGTTGGGATTAAGCTCGACTTAATCTTTCAATATGATTGGTCGAATGACGCATCTTCGAATTCGGATTGGTCGGATTACTCAATCACACGAATTCTTGAATTCTGATTGGTCTGATTACACAATCACATGCCAAATTTAATTTTTGGTTAATTTCATAAAGAAATTTTGTCAAAAAAAATTAATAGTAACATCCGAACCGATCGCTCGAGCCGAGCCGGCCGTACTGCAGTGGCACGTGTGGAATTATTTATGTCCTCCTCCTGCACAAAAGTGCTTTGCCCCTTGGAGCACATCCACGAGTGTCTGTAACATTCCGACTTTTCAGAAAGGGTAAAAATGTATTTGGGTAATTTCACTATGACCTAATTATTATTTATCCTATTTAAAGTAATTAAAAAGGATTTAATTATTTAAAAGGGGATTTAGTTATTTAATAATGAAATTAATTGATAGCTATTTAAGAAAAATAATCCCCAAAATTCTCTTATAATTTTATCACGTAAAAAAAAAAAGAGGCGACGGCAGAAAGAAAAAAAAGGACGCAGAGCTTCCCAGGATGCCTAGAACGAAGACCTCAACCGTGCGGCCAATCCATTCATCGTTTCAAGATGCCGCAGGAGAGAAAAGTGATCACCACGACGAGACGCAACTTTGGAAAATAAAATATCCATATTCCGTAAGTGTTCAGTTTAGCCCTTGTTTTTCGTAATCAACGAGTTCGTTTCTTCAAAAATTCGTATCTTTTAATCCGTAGCTCTTTTTTTCGGCCATGAGTAGTCAAAATGATCGTCTTGGAGCGTAGATCATTCTAAAAATAGGTTCACAGCATTTTAGTCAGGTAATATTCAGTTTTGCACACTTTTTCAATTCGGGATTTTCAAGAAAGATAGGATTTTTAGGGTTACATGTTGATCAATTAGGTTTCGAGTTGAAGGCTTAGATGATCAGCATTATCTTGAAGGTTTTGGATCGTTTTTGCTGGAAATTAAGGTAAGAGGCTCTTCCTAATGAGTATTTATAGTTTTATAATGATAGGTTGAGTTTTGGTGTTGTTTGGTGATAGAATTCATTCTAAGTTGTAATTAATGAGATGTGATATGTCTTGGTATATTTGTGTTGAGTTTTAAATTTCTATTTTTGATTCAATAACATTAATTAAACATAAACAAGCCCCGATTGGGTTCTGATGCGTTTGGTTTCGACACCGGACGTACTCTTAAAGGAAGGTGAAGTCCGGGACCGTCGGAAAGGCATGAAAGGGCTTGTGCTTTGATGAAATAGTATTCATCAATGTCTGTGTATGTGCTAGGCCTTGTCCGTGTCTAGTGGTCTAAGTACGAGAGTATGAGATGTGATGGTGCTTACTTGAAAACACTTAGGTGGCTAGTTAATACTCAATAAAGTTACATACGTGGTAGTAAACGCTAAAACGTCATTATTCTCGGTTAGACACTAATCCATATCGGAGATGTGATACGTTCATAAAAAGGTGAACAACGCTAGTGGCTCAAAAGGCTGAAGGGAGTGGAGGAAATTCATCGAACGTATATGCATACCGGGGAGATCCCGGGACTATCGGTGCTAATCACCGTAATTGGCAAGTATATCTCGTGGTGGAATTTTCATCATGCACAGTGTCCTTGAGTAATGATGTAACCAAGATAAGTTAAGATAAACGATATAGTCGCGACATGTTGATGGACGTGGAGTGAACCTGGAGATTGAGTTAAATCTTATAAAGATAACTTAATAATTAATAACAGGAACCTTTACATTGTAGAACTTAGTTATTCATTACTTTCTTTCTTTTTACTAAGTACTTTGTACTTACCTCCTTTGCATTTTCTTTTGTATGCATTGTGG
Organism: Gentiana macrophylla; assembly: GCA_026214975.1. Classification (NCBI taxonomy): domain Eukaryota; kingdom Viridiplantae; phylum Streptophyta; class Magnoliopsida; order Gentianales; family Gentianaceae; genus Gentiana; species Gentiana macrophylla. Next base: position 46,844,477 of record CM047806.1, read on the forward strand.
GGTGAGAAGACGAACAGGCTGACCACGAGTTTGTTGAGGACTACGAGGAAGACTTTCGACGATGCTTTGTTTTATTTTTAATTCTAGACTTTGTAGACATGTTGTACTTTTAAGACACCGTACTTTGTACTCTTTGGAGAATCATTGTTGTAAGTTAATTATATCCATCTTAAGAATGGTTACTTTCTATTCTTAGTAGCATTTATGATTTACCCGTCTTTTGAGCTCTTAGTTCTTTTTTATTTGATACGACGATGTAGAGGCCATGCGTATAATATCAAATTTATTTAATGTTATACGCTACTGAACGTTCTCTTCCTGGATAAGCGCCAGATCCTGGGAGTGAGCGCGTCTGATCATCACACTATCACTTAAATATGTAGCCCAAGTCTCTCATATGTCCAATGTGGAGAGTTTGAGTTGATTTTACTAGGGTAAGTCGCATCAGTTGTCTATCACATCCCAACACATATATCTCTATTTTTATTTTTATTTTTTGAAATCACATATATCTACATTTATATATACATTATTAATTTATAAAGGTATTAAAATACTCCAGAAACCAAATTTAATAAGATAGTATATATGTAGCAATAATCAAATGAAGTAAATAGTTTTTCCTACGCATAAAGCCAGAAGAATCATCTTTTGTGCCCCCTCGTGGCGAAACTAATCTCTCGAAATCGTGAACGATTCCACATCACGTGGGTATTCGCTGTTTACAACCTTTTCCTCCTTTCGAATTCTTGGACAACTATACACCTCCACTATTCATCAAGAACAACAAGAGACGTAGACTTGGGCATGCAACCACGACAATAAAAAAATATAAATTATGTAAACATATAATCTAGACTTGGGTATGCATAATAAACAAAAGGAGATGAATTAGACTGGTATGTTATTACTCTATTCATTTTGAAATAACTGTTGTAGTTGTCAAAAACACGTATATTAAGAATGTGACTTAATTTTTAAATTTGAATTTCAAAATGACTAAAAACACTTAGTCTATAATTAATACAATGTTGTATTTATTTTCTCACTCCATAATAAATAAGAGTAGATATAGGAAAAACACAGTAAATATTGTATTGAAAATTTATTTGCCTCAGTTTTTTTGGAACAAATCCTTTTAATAACTGTCTCAGTTATTTCGAAACAGAGGAAGTATATGTTTACATTATTTACATTTTTAATTATTATCATATATATATATGCATGTTGCAATAAATTTGTCATTCCAACAAATTGATTTCAACGTCTTCATAGTCCAATTTTTCTCAAAATGTGATGTCCTAATAGATTTATAATGATGCAATAATAGTGACATAGATTTTATGGTATAAAACAACGGGGAGATTATATTAATTGGATCAACTGTGTTAATTCATTTTATTTTCTTTTAAACACACACTCTTAGAGCATCTCCAACGGTCTCCGGCAAAAAATACACAAAATCATCAATTTGCTGAGACTTTTACATCAAAATTTATCCGTCAATTCCAATGGTTCTACATCAAATAAGAATATTCTTAGAATATTTCATCCTAAAATTCAATTATATAATAAAAATAAATGTATTATTCTTATTTTTGAGGAATTGTATTATCATCTTCTGCACTTTTTTTTTGAAGGGGTCTGCACATTTTTTTAAATATTATCATATATAAATCATCAAATAATTTTATTTATATTACATTGGAAAAGATAAAGAAAAAGAAAAGAAAAACTAAAAAACCAATCATCTTCCACAAAGGAAAAAAAAATGAACAGTGATTTGCCGGGGGTCTCATTTTTCCCAAAGAATTTCTTTAGAGATTCAAATTTTCTCACTTAAATTCTTTGCCCAATTTGCTTGACCCTTGGAGCAAATTTTTACACCAAATTGCTGTTTTGGTGGTGAATTCTACCACCCTTGGAGATGCTCTTATAATGTAAATATTTTTTTGAACACTCAAGAAAAATTATTAAATCAAAGCAGCCAAACAATCGTTCACTACATGTAAAAGAGGGTTTAGAGCATTCGTAGCAGAAACCCTATATGGTGTCCTATCCCTAAAATGAAGATAAAAAATAGAGTTTACCCCAAAATAGCTTCCACAGCAGAGTCTCTATCCCTATTTATTTTTAAGGATATGAACAGTGCATCCCTACTTGTGGGGATGCACTATTCAAGTCCTAAACATATTTAATTATTAAAAATTATAAAGATAGGGATGCTGCAGGAGTGAAATAATAAATATTTAATGTGTATAAATAGGGTTGTAAGGTAGAATATGTATTATTTAATATTATTTGAAATGTTATAGGGATAAAGATAGGGATATTGTTGTGGAGGTTTTTGAATTAAGATGTTGTAAAATAAGGATATGTATTATTTTATATTATTTTAGGGATAAAATTTGGGGCGTCTGATAAGAATGCCCTTAGTCCCCAAGTTACCAGACCTACCAAATCTTGTTTTTACTTTTTTCCAGCAAATGAAATACTCTATTACCCTCGTGCCTAATAGAAAAAAAGAACAAAGAGCGAAGAGCGAAGACTCTATAAATATCCAAACAATCTTTGACCAAACAACCCAGAGAAGACAACTCATCCTCATGCAAAAAGAGCCGCTGAACACTAGACAGTGAATTAGTCTCCACCTGAACAGAATTAAGCCCCCAAAAAGACGCTACACATAATCCCTGTAAAATGGTCGTGAGCTCCAGTGCCTCGACAATCATGCTCCATTGAATTCGTTGTGAGAGCGAGTGAATAATCATGCCCACAGAATCTCTAATCACCACATTTATCGCTCGTGACTCCACCCGACAAGCCGCATCCGTATTCACCTTATAAACCTTTGTCGAATGTGATTGCCTTAATGTCTGAGGATGATGTCCTTGATACTCTCAAGTCAATCGATTGGGCCACACCGGCTGATCAATGTGTTTCAAATGGATCTTCATGACCTCTACATACTCCAAAGCAATAGAAGTTACCTCCATAAGAAGCTTACTAACATTGAAGAGCTTTCCATCATAGAGCCATGCATAACGACCTATCCAAATAAGCCAGAGGATCATAGTGAGCTCCTCCAACTTTGCCATGTCACATGCGTCAAAAAGAAACATAAAAAACCCTACAAAATCTGTCACTCGATCTAGAGCCGCCATGATAACCGGATCATCGTAAGAAGCCCATATCCTTGCTGGAATCACGCAATGAATTAAACATGCTTAAGATCCTCTTCACCATCCCACAAAGCTGACAGGCTCCATCACCCATAGAACATCTCCTAAAGGATGCCTCTATCAAAAGGCAGTCAAGAAGGCATTGCCACACAAAAAATGTCATATCCGGGGCCGCACCGATAAATTCCAAGCTTTACGCCATATAAGATCGGGGCCAGCGGAAGAAGATGCCCCGCCCCATGTTGTCCAGCCCGAGCCGGTAGATCAACCGAGTAAGAATGAATTAAGGATCAGAGAAAGAAAATCAGATTAGTTGACTATAGCACATTTGAATTATACCAGCCAAGAAGCAATCAGTAGAGTAAAAGGTCAGGTAAAGCTAAGCCAGCTAACTCAAAGGAAATTCATTTCGCTGAAGCTGAATTGCATGAAATCGTATAAGAATTTTAATAAGAGATATCTGAATTAAATCAAAAAGAATCAAGGACAGAAATCATGCAAGAACATTGGTCAAATCAAGAAAACATAAATTATGAAGATCATGGGAATAGGATGAGGAAAAATCAAGGACAATTATTTCAGAAAATCAAGACCAACGGATGGAAATTCAATTTTGGGAATCTAAATTAAGAAATTGAATCTATAAATAGATGACATCATCGGAAATCGAAAATAAGGGAAATACAAAAGCAAAAAAATGCTTGAATTTCTAATCTAGTGAATTCCCAAATTCGGATGTACAAAGATATATCTAGTTTGTTCATGTCACAGCAAAAAAATGGGACAAATCGATATCTATCAAGGCTGAAGTTGAGCCTTGAATCAATCTTGATTCAAACTTGCAAGTATCAAAAGAGATCTTTGATCAGTGAAAAAGCTGGGTGCTTTGAAGGGTTGAGGCAGTTGAAGCAGATATTCTTTGTCAATGAGCTACAAATTATGTTGAAGGGGTTCCGAAGTAGAGCAGAGTCATTGAAGCAGTGGAAAGACTATCAATGAGTGATTGCTCATATTGTGAAGCAACTAAGTAGTTGTCAAGGAAAATCACCACTACTGTACCTGGTGTATCTGAAAGTCGATAAATTTCTCCAATCATCACAAGAGAAAAGAGGATTAAGGGATTACACAACCATGAACCTCTATAAGGCCTTGTGCCATTTACATTACGCATGTAATTTTCTGCACTTTATGATTCCAAAAAATATTCTGCAATTTATATCTTGCATCATTATTTTGTTTGTGTGCTATACAGCTCTTTGGAAAACATTTAAACACAAAAAGGCACATCCTTTACACAAACAGTTTTCAAAAGTAATTTTGAAAACTTGTGAAAAAGGTCATCCATCCCCTCCCCCTCTCTCTAACCCTTGTTCCAGCCTTTCTTTGGGATGTAAACTGTGATCATGCTTGGATTGAGAAAACCCTTCACTCTCTAGAGACACTATCAATTTGCAATTCCATTTCCAGGTGGCTTGATTTATTTCATATAAATATTTTGTTAATCTGCAAACCTGATTTGGTTTGTCAGAGTAAATCCTGCAGGAAGCTGCATGTAGACTTCTTCATGTAAGTATTCATGTAGAAAAGCAATGTTCACATTTGTTTGGTGAAAGTGCCAATTGTAAGCTGTTGCAACTGCTAGAAATGTTTTGAATGTTGTGATCTTCACAACTGGAGAAAAGGTCTCCTGATAATCAATGCCATAAGTCTGAGCATATCCCTTTGCCGCCAGGCTGGCCTAATACCTTTCTACTGATCCATCAGGGTTATATTTGGTCTTGTATACCTACTTGCATCCAATAGGTTTCTTACCATGTGGTAAAGTGACAATCTCCCATATGTTAGTCTTGTGCAATGCCTCAATTTCTTTCTATATTGCTTCTTTCCACTCATCATGTTTGATTGTTTGTTTTTAAGTCTTAGGATCAGTGACTGCATCTATAGCACAATTTTTTTGCATATTCAACTAAAGGTATGTCTAGACTCATTACTTGATTTGGCATATGAGGGGTATACACTACACTGGCTCCACCTTGATAGAAGTTTGGTGCTTTCATGTCCCTAGTTGACCTCATCAGTTGTACCGTTGGTGCAGGTTCTTGCTCATCTACAATAGATCCTCAATTGGGCACCTTGGCTGATCTTGCTCCCCTGCTGGATTCTTCAGCTGAACTGCACACCTGATCATCAAAGCTATTGAAGATATATAATGGGCAAAGTTAGCCTCGTGAAATTGAGTATTTCGGGCAACAAAGATATCTTTATTGGTTATATCTAACAAAATGACTCCCTTGGAGGTGTTTGAATATCCAAGGTATATACAAGTCCTACATCTAGAATCAAATTTGGTTCTAAATTGTAGCGGGGTACATGACAAAACCAAACCACCAAAAATCTTAAACACATAATAACCTGGTTTAGTGCTTTTTTTCCAGCATGGTGTATGTGTAGCATTAATGAGTTTAAAAACATGCAATAAAAAATAACCCCATTACTCAATGGGTAGATTACTTTAAAATCTCGAACCTCTTACTACATTCAACAAATGATGATGTTTTCTCTTAACAATCCCATTATGTTCAGGTGTACTTACACGAGAGGTTTGATAAATAATGTCATGTTGTTCATAAAATGAGCATCTGAAATTCAACCCTATTATTAGATCTAATCACTTAGATGACTTTATTAAAATGAGTTGAAACAAATTTAACAAAAGATTGGACTAGCTCAGAAGCTTCAGACTTCTACCTCATAATAAAAACCCAAGTAAATCTCGAATGGTCATATACAATAGTCAGAAAATATTGTTGTCCATTCACTGTGGGATGCCTTAAAGGTCCCCAAATATCCATATGCACAAGGTCAATAACAGAACTAACAACAATAGTGCTTAATGGACAATGTTTCTTTTTCAATTTTGTCATAGGGCAAACAAAACACAAGTCATGTTCACAAAAGTTGACATTAGATGTACTAAAACTAATGACTTGCAGTCTTTTATGTGGGAGATGACCTAATCTATAATACCATATGAGATTATCATCTACCCTATCAGGAAAAGTTTTATTTTTACGTTGTTACAAACAGATCTAGCATTGAGCTTCTGTATTGGCTGTTGTAACAAAATATAAAGTCTTCTATGCAGCTCAGCTGAACCAATCATGTTCTTCTTCCTGTCATACAAAACACGCGTACTAGCAGTGAAGACAGCTGCACAGTTGTAATGTTTTATGAATGCTGGCAAAGACATGAGATTATATATAAAACTACGAATGTACAACACATTATGCAAGGTCGGGTGAGAGTTTATCATCACTTGTCCTATGTGTGTTGCTTGTGCATTGCTTCCATTAGGTAATCCCACTCTCATGTTAGATACATGTTTGGGATTAATTAATTGCTCTAGATAGTACATAATGTGATCTGCGGCACAAAAGTCCAATATCCATTGGATAGGTTTTACCGTACAAATGTCACTTGATCCTTGAACTAGTGAGAAATGTTGGTTCACTATATTTATCTGGTCAACTGCATGTCCAGAAGATTCAGAATTTAGCAGGGCTATCAGCTTCTTTAGTTGCTGTGCAGCTATATTCAGTATGGCCATTGAAACCACACAAACTGCACTGAACTTTCTTAAGATTGTTGGCTTTAGAATTGATTGTAAGTTGATTCTTTGATTGTTCTGCTCTGGTTAACTGACAGAATTTGGCCCCAATCTGATCAACTTTGTCATTACTAACCTGTCCAGCCTTCTGAGCCATCAAGATTGTAGAGTCCTGATTTTTTGCTTTGTTAGCCACATAGGTCTTCTACCTTTCAAACTTGATTGCCATTACAAAGGCATCTTGGATTCAGGAAATGACACCATTAACATGGCTTGAGACACTATTGGATCTAATTCATCCTTCAATCCCCTCAAGAACTTTATCACATGTGCAAACATGAATTGTCCTGGTAGTCTTGACTTCTTCCCAAAGAACCATCAGTTTTGTGAAATATTGATTTACAAAATTTATTCATTGCTTCAATGAATTCATCCATTCCAAAATATCTGACAATATGAAAGTGTCAACACATGCAAACCTTTCAACAAGATTCTTCTATACAGCGTATGCACTCTCGAAGTACATCAAACTTTGAGAAATTTTATTTTTCCACTGAATTCCGGATCCAAGTTTTGACCATTGTGTCACATTGCCTTCAGACTTGAAACTCGACAGAACTCACATCTGGTTTTTTGATTGTACCATCAACACACTTGAACTTGTTCTTTGTTATCAACACCATTTCCATGGACATCTTCCAAGGGTGACAATTGTTACCATTCATCAATGGTTGAACTAATATCAATGAAGGATTCTCATTAGGATGGACATATTAGACTAGAATGACCCAGTTCTTGTTTCTTTGCTGCCATGGCTATCAAGAGCAGTATCTAATCAAACAGATTCACAGAAATCACAGGAAAAATGATCAAGAACTAGATTCTAACTCCAGAACAAAGAAGAAAATCATAGAAAACTCTCAAGTTTCTATGAAAACAACATGAATCTTAAAGAAACCCTCAAGTTTCTTCTCTTAAAAACCAGAGTTAGTACAATACAAGCACAAAACTCTCTGATACCACGTTGAAATTGATGAAATTGAAACACACAAGAGAAAATATAATGCGGAATTTTTATTGTCAAAGATAATGAACAAGTTATTTTACAATAATGTTGATCATGAAGTATTTATAACATATACTTTGCTACAAAGGTTATATTCAGTTATAACAGGATAGGTAATTACAACAGATATAGTCGGTTGGATTTTAAGTCAGTTGAATGTTTAGTCAGCTGACTTGAGTATTGTGCTGAGCTGAGTATATGAGTGTGTGCATATCCTTTTGCAACCAACACTCCATTATCCACATATTGTAACAACCTTGGGCTCCTTCCATATCTTTTCTGAGCTCGGCCGTCCCATTCTAGGTGGGAACTTCATGCTGACATATGCTGAGGAAATAATTCCCCTAAAGTCAATGATTTAGGGCATGCATGCCCAAATAACGTTGTACGCATAAAACCCTTTTACCACCATATAATTTACCAGAAGGATCTTGATATTTCTTCATTTTCCCAAGGTAGTATCCGAGCGTATCATGCCAAAGGGTTGGACCGGTGGTCCTGCATAGCCAAAAGGTGGAGCTACCATTGGTATAAGGTCTCTCTTTTAGCTTTAGAGATCATAAATACATAATGATTTCAACGCTTCCAGTGTTCATGCAAATACGCATTACCAAGTGTTTGTGGATGACAACTTCAATAACCAACGCTTTATTACTAAGCACCAGAGAGAGGATCCTCCGGTCCATAAGTAATTTTGTCATATAACCTTGATTCATACTCAGTTTAGTTATCTATAGGTGGAGCTTTGCTAAACACTTCAGGTCAGGAAAGTGGCATGTTGGGTGCCTCCGCTATAGTAAGAACGACCCCTACAAGGCTGCAGGGCGAGGGTCGTTGTTGGCCTGATCCGGTCTTATGCATCTATCACTTTGCCGATTATCTCGACCTTGCATTCCCTTGTCTTTATTCCTAGGTCGGTGATAAGTCATGTGCCATGGCTAACGATCATCCTCAACTTAGCCTGTGCCCTAACCCAATACTTCGGCCTCAATCAGATTCTCAATTTCTCTCTATAGCTGCCTACAGTCCTTGGTATCATGACCAATGTCTTTTTGATACTTGTAGAATAGCCTCCCATCTTGTTCGCTCGGCCTCTTCATAGATGAGGGGGCCTTATCATACCACTGTTCTCCAACACGGCCAGAACTTGGGTCGGGAACTGATGAGGGATATGAACTCCACATTCAACACAGCTCCCTCTTCCATATCGATCATTGGTGTGTGATGACGGTCAAATTATACCCGTAAAAGTCATCAACATTATCCTTAAATCGGGATTAATAATATATATTTTATGATAAATTACCTGTTTATATGAATTATTTAATGTTATGTGATTTATATTATATAATTTGGTATTTATCCATTTATAAGGTATAATTTGGTATTTATCCATTTATAAGGCATAATTTGATATTTATCCGTTTATATTGTATATTTTGGTATTTATCCATTTTTATTTAAATATGATTAATTTTGGGATAAATATCTATTTTGCAGATTTGGATAATTATGGAGGATAAATATAATTAGAAGCATTTAATCTCAAGATAAATTCAAGATGCATTAAAGATAAATATCGGATAAGCACAAGAAGAGGAGTAAAGCATGACAAAAGCCGGCAAACCAATCAAATGATGGCGCCAACTTCCACACGCAAATTAGGGGGGCGCATCTTATTATTTTTGAGATCGGCCGGGAGTTATCTCCTATTTGTTTGACATTTTGAAGTATATCTCTTAATTAGCTTGAACACCTATAAATAAAGGCATGTAGAACACGCCATATGTATACCTTAGAAATACAATATTTCAATACTTTGATCAATATAGTTCGTTGTTTTCTTCATTTTATTTTATGTTCATTCATTACGGAGTCGTTAGAATCTCCGGTTAGAGATCGTATCGAGGAGTGGGAATCACGCTCGTCTTCGAGGGTAATGTCTACTCAATTATGCAATCTTTATTCGTAGATCTAATTTATTTCGTTATGGAGTAGTCTTTTTGTGTATTGATTTCGTGATGTAGTTAATTATCGAACCCATGTTTATGTAGATCTGAGACGTAAAAGACGTTTCACGAGCAAATCTGGTTCAGATCTGAGCTTGTTGGCAGTGAGCCTATGTCTCGTTGGTAGCAAGATCTGTGATGTCCTTGATTTGTCTCGTGAGCGGCCGACTACGTCGCCAGTTCTCTCGCTTTGTAATTCAAACGAGTGATTAAACTTTATCAACTTAATTATTTGTCATCGTAATTTAACATGAGACCCAAAAAGTGATTGTTATTTAGGATAGAGATTGAATCGGTGTCTAAGAAGTACTCCTAATCATAGGAATGTTGCTTAGATGAGGTTACGGTTTATACCGGCATCCCTAGTTTCGTAATTGTGTCAGAAGTTATATGAGATGGAGACTAAAAAATATGAAGTCACGTAATGGAGACACGATGATCTAGATGGCCTAACCGGAGCTAGATCTATCTTAGGGGATGACTCCCGTAGTCAGAATAATTAATCTTAAATGTCTTGTTTTGTCTCGTCGTCAATCTACATAGCATGGGGGAGTAATTACTACTAGCGTTATCAATACCGTTTGTCAATTATTTATAAAACCTATAAAAATAAGTGTCTTAGTGTCGTTGTGTCTTTTGTTGGTCTTGTGTTTCTATTGTGTCAATTTTATTTCTACGTTATCCGTTGGTCGTAGACCGCTTTTAATTTACTTTTGGTCTGTTAAGTTATATTTCGTTTAAGCCGAGTCTCTGTGGGATCGACCTCGACTCTATCTAACTATACTACGATTGAACCTAGTTCTCTTGCTAGTGTGTTATTTAGGTATCGAGTATTTTATTTTACTTGACCCGACATCAAGTTTTTGGCGCCGTTGCCGGGGACTCGTGTCATTAAATTAAATATAGCTTATTTAATTAAAAGTAAATTCGTAAATATTGTGAATAGAGTCTGTTATTATAAGTCTAGTTAAAGGCCTAGCCTTTAGAGTTTTTAATTGTTTTATTGTTTTTTGTTATTTTATAGTACGCTACTCGGAAATCGAAGGAACCGCTTGAGCCATATAATCCTGAAATAGAAATTTGCAAGGCGAAATAGAAAGTTAGCTAGAGAGTGGGCCGAGCAGGAGAAGAGGATCCAAATCTTGAGGAAAGCGAGCACGAATCGGAAAAGGACATACAACCGATCATTACGAACATTCGAATCAAGGCGAAAATGGAAGGCATTCCGGTCAATCCAACCAGGTAATTAATCCTGAAGTTATTAATAATGCCAATAATGTTAATAATGCGAACAATCGTAATGCTAATAATGGAAACCAAGTCGCGAGCGCACTTTGCAAAGTTATGCAACGCCTACTATTGAGCAATTCATTCCCGCTATCGTAGCACCGCAAGATGCTGCGGAAGTCTATCACCCTAGGCCTAATGTAATTCAAATGGTGACCAACTATTCCACTTTTCATGGAGTCCAAAACGAGGATCCTGGTGTTCATGTGACAAATTTCTTGGAAATCGTTAGCACCGTGAAACTGCAATTAATCCCGGAGGAACATTCGCCTTAAGCTTTTCCTTTGACTTTGAAAGATAAAGCTAAGCAATGGCTTCTCTCTCTGTGAGGTCGGATCTATCACTACTTGGGAACAATTGTTGCAAAAATTCATGAATAAGTATTTTCCTTAGGAAAAACCTTTAAGTTACGCCAAGACATCTTAGGATTTAAGCAACAACTTGGGAGAGTTTTGATCAAGCTTGGGAGCGTTTTAAGGAAGCTATGAGAGAAGTGTCCTCATCATGATATCTCTCTTTGGCTTTTAATGCAAACTTTTTACCATGGATTGAGAGAGACGAGAAAATTAGAGTAGACGCCTCTAAAGAATGGAGCGTTTGTTCTTTTATCTCCTGAGGAGGCACAAGGAAAGATGGAGCGGATAGCAATGAATAGTCAATGGGAGGCAATGACATAGCTACTTCTTGTGAAAATGGTCACGACATATTTGAGGATAGTGCATCTACCAAAATCTTAGAACAAGCTGCATCTGTATCAACAATGGGTAGATGGAATGCAAGAGAGGATGGCAAGAGTAGAGAAAAGGACTGGAATCGAAGTGATACCTCAAAGTGAGAATGATGGTACTGAAAAAGCCAATTATATTGGGGGAGGATATAAGCATAATCATAACCATCCAGGATTCCGATATAGTGATCCTAATGCAGGAGAAAGGCCTAAACCACCTACCACTTATGTACCACAGCAAACTAAAACTTTTGGTTTGGAAGCTGCCATAGAAAAACTGAGTAATGTCATTACTGACAATATGGGACAACTTTCAAAATCAATGGCTGATTTAGCCACTAACTTTAGCCAATATTGTCAGAAGACCGATGCTAAAGTGACCAATCAAGAAGCCATAGTCCAGAATCTCACTCACCAAATAGGGCAATTAGCTGAGCAAGTCTCGACTAGACCTCCTTGAGGATTGCCAAGCACCACTGATAAGAATCATAAGGATTTGAATGCGATCATGACTAGAAGTGGGAAAGAAGTAACTCCACCATCTTTGAAAGAGAAAGAGAAATCCGTAGAGAGCAAGGATGGTGAGCCAAGCAAGGAAGCAAGTACTTCTGGGACCTTGCCCGAGCAAGAAACCTATAAAGAACCTGCTGGCCCTAGAGTTGAGCTTTATAACAATAAGTACCCTATTTTCACTGATGTCGATCCTTCAAACTTACCTTATCCTCCACGCAAACCTAAGCCTAAGGTTGATGACAAGAGGTATAAGAAGTTCATTGATATCTTTAGAAAGTTACACATCAATATACCTCTAGTTGAAGCACTTGGCCGAGATGCCCGAGTACACCAAGTTCTTAAAAGAAGTTCGTCTCTACTAAGAGGAAACTCTTAGATTTAGAAACCATTTGTCTAAATGAGGAGTGCTCACCCATCCTTCAACATAAGTTACTGCTAAATGCAAGGATCCGGAAGTTTTCTCATTCCTGCACTATGTAACGTATGTTTGAACAAAGCTTTGTGTGATCTAGGAGCGAGCGTAAATCTGATGCCTCTATCCATTTTTCAAAAACTAGGTATGAAAGACCTTAAAAAGACTTCAATTACTTTGCAATTAGCTGATCGTTCAGTTAAGGAACCCTGTGGAGTGGTTGAAGATGTGCTAGTAAGAGTTGAGAAGTTTGTGTTTCCTGTCGACTTTGTTGTACTGGATATGGAAGCTAACTACGAAGTGCCCCTAATCTTAGGAAGACCTTTTATGGCCACTAGTAGGACGCTTATCGATGTTTACAAAGGAGAGTTAGTGTTAAGAGTTAATGGGGATGAAATAGCATTCAACGTGCTTGACACTATGAAAACACCTGATGATGAAGAGGATGCATGTTTCGTGTTGGATTCTATTGACAAGCTTGTCAATGACTTCCAACAATGTGAGGATATTAAAGATTTCCTCGAGGCTACCCTTGAGTTAGAGGATGAAGTGCCATATGAAAAGAGCGAGGAAGAAAAAATGATATGGCCTGGATGTAATAGAGGAACCCCTAGACATATCGAGGAGATGAAGTCTACCGAGGTTGAAAAGTACTACCATAGACCGACTTGGCATAAGTTCTTTGAACTTAGACTGACTGGACAAAAGTTAAAGACCTCGTTAAGAACCACCACCAACCAATCGACACTTTGAAGCCTCTGCTGCACATTTTTGAAGTATGTATTTCTTCAAGATGAGACCTTGCCGCTTATCATTTCTTCTGCCTTGACTGAAATACAAGAGGAAAAGCTTATGAGAGTGTTGAGAGAGTATCGCGGAGCATTTGGATGGACTATAGCTGACATCAAAGGCATTAGCCCTAGTGTTTGCATGCATAAAATCTCCATCGAGCCTGCAAAGAAAGCGGTTGTACAACCCCAAAGAAGGTTGACTCCACAATTGAAGGACGTGGTTAGGGACGAAATTATTAAGATGTTAGAAATGGGGATCATCTTCCCTATTTCTGATAGTGAATGGGTTAGCCCGATCCACGTAGTTCTGAAGAAGGGAGGTTTGACTGTACAAGCCAATGAGTTAAATGAGTTGATTCCTGTTAGGCTCATTACTAGTCATAGAGTATGCATTGACTTTAGGAAGCTGAATGATGCTACTCGTAAGGATCACTTCCCTCTTCCCTTCATTGATCAAATGCTCGAGAGACTGAGCGGTCATGCGTTTTATTGTTTCCTTGACGGTTACTCGGGATATTATCAAATTCATATTTCACCCGAGGATCGTGAGAAGACCACTTTTACATGTCCATATGGAACCTTTGCTTATAATAGAATGCCCTTTGGTTTGTGCAACGCACCAGCAACGTTTCAAAGATGCATGATTTCTCTGTTTGCTGATATGGTTGAAGATTTCCTAGAGATCTTTATGGATGATTTCTCTGTATTTGGAGACGATTTTGATTCATGTCTCACGCATCTAGCAAGAGTGCTAAAGAGATGCGAGGAGACGAATCTGTGCTGCTTAATCGGGAGAAATGTCATCCGATGGTTACCAAGGTATAGTACTTGGCCACCGTATTTCTAAGAACGGTATAGAGGTGGATAGAGCAAAAGTAGAGGTGATTGAAAAACTGCCTCCACCAACCAATCTTAAGACATTGCGAGGTTTTCTTGGCCATGCAGGATTCTATCGCCGGTTTGTGAAGGACTTTTCCTTAATCTCTCGACCTCTTACCGAATTATTAGCCAAGGATGCGCCGTTTGTGTTTACTAGTGAGTGCATGAAAGCTTTCAAAAAGTTAAAGAGCATGCTTATTACAAGACCTGCTCGATTGCTTTGATTGAATCTACTTTTGAGTGATGTGCGATGCAAGCGATCTGGTTGTGGTGTCTTTGCCTTAGGACAAAGGAAAGACAAGATCTTTAGGCCCATCTACTATGCTAGTCAAACTTTAAATTCTGCTCAAAGGAACTATGCAACTACTGAGAAAGAGCTTCTAGCTGTCATCTTTGCGTTTGACAAGTTTAGATCTTATCTAGTAGGATCTAAAGTCACTGTTTGGACTGACCATGCGGCTCTGAAGTATCTTTTAGCCAAACAAGATTCCAAGCCAAGGTTATTGAGATGGATTCTAATGTTGCAAGAGTTTGATGTAGAAATCCGTGATAAGAAAGGATCTGAGAATTTGGTTGCGGATCATCTTTCCCGTCTACAAATAGAGAATAATGAACCAATGACCGAGATTGGAGAAACATTTCCTGATGAACAACTATTCTCCATCACGGCCATACATGGAAAGGATGATTGCGCTGCAGTATCTTCGCGTGTTGAGGTTGTAAAGGAGAATAAACAACCATGGCTTAAAGACTTTGTGAATTATCTATCCGCGAAATACTTGCCACCAAATCTCAACCCACAAGAAAGAAAGAAATTCTTTAAGGATCTTAGGCACTATTATTGGGAAGAGCCCTATCTTTTTAAGCTAGGATCCGACAATGTCTTTAGGAGGTGTGTGCCGGAAGAAGAGATGTATGATATCCTTAGACATTGCCATGCTTATGAGGCCGGAGGACATTATGGAGGAGACAAGACCGCTGCGAAAGTTCTCCAATGTGGTTTTTACTGGCCGACCTTGTTCAAAGATGCGCATCAATATGTTAGATCTTGTCATTCTTGCCAAATGACGGGAAATATCTCGAGAAGAAATGAAATGCCACTGAAGAATATCCTAGAGGTGGAACTCTTTGATGTTTGGGGTATTGATTTTGTGGGACCTTTTACTTCGTCTTTGTCCAACCGCTATATCTTAGTGGCAGTCGACTACGTGTCCAAATGGGTGGAGGCCATCGCTTCACCTACTAACGATGCGAAAGTTGTACTGAAATTCTTAAAGAAAAATATTTTTACGCGGTTTGGAACCCCTCGTGCCATTATTAGTGATAATGGAAGCCATTTCGTAATAGGCCGCTTTGAAAGGTCGATGATTAAGTGCGGGTAAGACACAAGTTAGCTATCGCTTATCACCCTCAAACAAGTGGACAAGTTGAGGTTACAAATCGAGAAATAAAGCGCATTTTGGAGAAAATCGTGAATACGACTAGGAAGGATTGGTCGTTGCGATTAGATGATGCTTTATGGGCTTATAGGATCGCTTACAAGACGACTATTGGTATGTCCCCTTATAAGATTGTTTTTGGTAAAGCATGTCATCTACCGGTTGAACTTGAACACCGTGCCATGTGGGCCACGCGTATGTTGAATTTTGATGAGAGTTTAGCTGAGAAAGAAGGTTGTTAGAGTTGACTCGCCTAGAGGAGTTTCGTCTGCTGAAGCTTATGAGAATGCTAAAATATTTAAGGAGCGCACAAAAAGAGATTTCATGATAAGAAGATATTGGACCGCACTTTTAAGGAAGGCGATCCGGTTCTTCTTTACAATTCGCGCTTGAGACTCTTTCCGGCAATTTAAAATCACGATGGTATGGCCCTTATAGAGTGAGTAAGGTTTTCCTTCCTGAGTCATTGAATTGTTGAACCTTAAAGACCAATCCACTTTTGTGGTCAATGGACACCGTGTGAAACATTACATGGGTCTTGGTCAAGGTAAAGAGGAGGAAGTCTTCACTCTTGAAGATCCCACCTATACTTAAACCATCGTTGAGTTGAGTCGAATCTGCGCGACTATAAACTCGTAACTATTTCTTAAAAACTATCTTTTGTTTTTGTTTTGTTTGAATAAAGTAGCATGAGACTGTTAAGGTTTTTTTCATCTCGCCGTGTTCCGATTCTAAGTTCGGAATAAACGAGGTTTTTTCCTTGATAGCGACATGTGAGTTTAGTAGTTTTAACTCTTTGGTTTTCCGTGTCATTGGTTGTATGAAATAAAGTGGCTTAAATTGTTTTTGGATATTCTATATCTAATTACTGCCACATTATTTTATAACTTCCGTTGACACGTTATTAACGGTTTCATGGAGTTTCTGTTTGGTTTGCTTAAACAGGTTTTCGATTGCTTCTCCACGACGTGCTTGGTCTACAACTACATTCTGCATCTGCTTGAGAGCCGTTTCCAGAGCTAAGTCTTTTTCTTAAATTCTCCTTTTTCTTTGTCATTGGGGACAATGCCAAGTTTAAGTGGGGGGTAAGAGACTTAGCCATGATGTGTTATAATTGAAAATTTTGAAAGAAACGGTGAAAAAATGTGAAAAATAAAAAATTTTGAACAAATACCAAATTTATTATCTCGTACCCTTAGAATTGTGAGTCCTTATACATAGGATTGATAGGGAAGTGAACCAAGTTGCATGATTACGTGATCACTTTATACTTATGTGAATGTAAATTTAAGGATATTCATGCCAGCTATTGCAAGTAGTTATTTATTATTTACTCAATTTGAATCGACGAATTCCGCACAAATTATAATAACTAAGAAGAATTATGTGTACATTGCGTAGATGATTGGTTATGCGGACTCAGAGTCGATATTTATCTCATTGATGTATTCTTATCTTCTAGCCATCAAAGCGGAGTAATAAGCTTGAGAATTATCTGTGTTTTAACGAAATGTTGGACACTGGGCTTGTAGTAACATTACTAAAGTAGCTTCGCGCTTGTGGTAATATTCAATGCTTCCACTAATCCGTGAGAGAGGTGTAAAGCTTGAAACTACGGAAATGCAAAAAGAAATTCAAATTTTTAAGAGGCTTCGAGTAATTTTCTCGGTCTCCAAGTCCAAAAACCTTATGGATGACGCTCTTGCTTATTACACCATGTCTTTACCCATTGCGAGGCTTAAGAAGTAGGAATGCTGATGTTGGTAGGTTGAGACTACGAAGTTAGCATAAACTTTAATCTTGCCACGAATAGATAAAACTAAATGCACATGCACACGTCACTTCGATTCATGATGAGTAGTAAATAATGGGTACCTTATGAGTATAAGTGGTATGAATTGACTCGAGTTTCTTGTATAAGTATGATTTGACCACAGAAAGTGTGTCTTGGGGAATGACTTATTGATGCTTTGTTCGGGACGATCAAAGTCTAAGTGGGGGGGTAGTTGATGACTGTCAAATTATACCCGTAAAAGTCATCAACATTATCCTTAAATCGGGACTAATAATATATATTTTATGATAAATCACCTGTTTATATGAATTATTTAATGTTATGTGATTTATATTATATAATTTGGTATTTATCCATTTATAAGGTATAATTTGGTATTTATCCATTTATAAGGCATAATTTGATATTTATCCGTTTATATTGTATATTTTGGTATTTATCCATTTTTATTTAAATATGATTAATTTTGGGATAAATATCTATTTTGCAGATTTGGATAATTATGGAGGATAAATATAATTAGAAGCATTTAATCTCAAGATAAATTCAAGATGCATTAAAGATAAATATCGGATAAGCACAAGAAGAGGAGTAAAGCATGACAAAAGACGGCAAACCAATCAAATGATGGCGCCAACTTCCACACGCAAATTAGGGGGGCGCATCTTATTATTTTTGAGATCGGCCGGGAGTTATCTCTTATTTGTTTGACATTTTGAAGTATATCTCTTAATTAGCTTGAACACCTATAAATAAAGGCATGTAGAACACGCCATATGTACACCTTAGAAATACAATATTTTCAATACTTTGATCAATATAGTTCGTTGTTTTCTTCATTTTATTTTATGTTCGTTCATTACGGAGTCGTTAGAATCTCCGGTTAGAGATCGTATCGAGGAGTGGGAATCACGCTCGTCTTCGAGGGTAATGTCTACTCAACTATGCAATCTTTATTCGTAGATCTAATTTATTTCGTTATGGAGTAGTCTTTTTGTGTATTGATTTCGTGATGTAGTTAATTATCGAACCCATGTTTATGTAGATCTGAGACGTAAAAGACGTTTCACGAGCAAATCTGGTTCAGATCTGAGCTTGTTGGCAGTGAGCCTATGTCTCGTTGGTAGCAAGATCTGTGATGTCCTTGATTTGTCTGTGAACGGCTTCGACTACGTCAGGTTCTCTGCTTTGTAATTCAAACGAGTGATTAAACTTTATCAACTTAATTATTTGTCATCGTAATTTAACATGAGACCCAAAAAGTGATTGTTATTTAGGGACAGAGATTGAATCGGTGTCTAAAGTACGCCTAATCATAGGAATGTTGCTTAGATGAGGTTACGGTTTATACCGGCATCCCTAGTTTCGTAATTGTGTCGGGTTATATGAGATGGAGACTAAAAAATGTGAAGTCACGTAATGGAGACACGATGATCTAGATGGCCTAACCGAGCTAGATCTATCTTGGGGATGACTCCGTAGTCGAATAATTAATCTTAAATGTCTTTTTTCTCTCATCGTCAATCTACATAGCATGGGGGGAGTAATTACTACTAGCGTTATCAATACCGCTTGTCAATTATTTATAAAACCTATAAAAATAAGTGTCTTAGTGTCGTTGTGTCTTTTGTTAGTCTTGTGTTTCTATTGTGTCAATTTTATTTCTACGTTATCCGTTGGTCGTAGACTGCTTTTAATTTACTTTTGGTCTGTTAAGTTATATTTCGTTTAAGCCGAGTCTCTGTGGGATCGACCTCGACTCTATCTAACTATACTACGATTGAACCTAGTTCTCTTGCTAGTGTGTTATTTAGGTATCGAGTATTTTATTTTACTTGACCCGACATCAGTGTGGGCGCCCCTGGCCCCATAATGCTTTTCTCTTTTGTCTAAATTGGTCATCACAATGATCCCTTTTGTCAACTCGGTCGGCCTCTGTTTTCAGGCGATGTGCCTCATCTCCTAGCGGTGCTTAAAGACAACGTTCATGCACTATGTTATGGACTTGTGGAGTTTTCTATGAAGCTTAGCATACAACCTCCCCTCTCTGAGGCCTCCCACAAAAGAAGTGACCATTACATGGTCTAGCACCCGTTACCTTCCTAGATTCATCAGTGAACATGTGCATATACTCCAATGTATTCTCCATCTCCCGTTGTTTGATAGTTAGAAGATGAGTTGCGTTCATCTAGAATTGTCACGAAAATGATCTGACTGTTGAACCTGCAATATAGCCCTACGAAGGTGATTGAAGGTTGAATCTGCTGGGATCAAGCCTGTAAAACAAACAAGTCGTTAAGGGTCATAGAGTTTTATCTCTAGGAAAACCCTCCGACACTCAAGTCGGTATTTGAGAGTAAGGTGGAATTTTAAGTCAATAATTGAGTATTGTGACTGTAAGTATAAATCACGTACCATGCAAGGAGGGAGATGATCCTTTTATATAGTGTACTTGGGTGGAGTTGAGGGTCCAACTAGTGGTGATAGCGAGTATAAGTAGTTTTGTAGTTTTTTCAGGTTGATGGTGGGTTGATGCCCAATGCATGTAGAGCAATAGATTGTTTATGGTAGAGGACGACATGCGTCATGCCAATTGTTAGAAGTGTAGGGACCAACCTCCGCCGAGTATTCTACTGGAGGATCCGTAATGCTTAGATAGAGCCACATCGACTTAAGCTTTGACGCCGATCTCTAGGGTGTCAATGTCAAGCTCTAGATACTGATGCCGAGCTCAAGATACTTAGACAATAATAAGGACGGGTGACGCTGGGAGATCAGCTTGGACCGCACTCGAAAACGGCCTTATGCTCGTAGCCCAGCTGGGTGAGTGTCACGTGTACGGCGACCGATCTAATCCATGTCACACATTTATTATAGAGATTATGATGTGAGTGACCTTAAATAAAGATAATGTCAGTGAAAATAGCATGGTGTTAATAACCCGTGACATAAAGAACATGTTAAGATTATCAGATACAAATGCATGCTTTCATGTAACATGTTAAGATTATCACATACATGAAGAAACTACTACTCCCTTCGCCCCCTAAATAATTTTCTTATTTGTTTTTTGTTTTACACATAACTAACTAAGTTAGTGGGTGAATATCCTAAATTTTCGATGATAAAATATACAATATCATTTGGCTATCTTTAATCTAACAAAAGTAAAATCCGAAAAAAAATGTTTAATAAAAAATAAATTAGAGGTGTTATGAAATAACAAGTGTAAATTTTTTTTTTAAAGTATATTAAAGTGATTAAAACGACTATTTAGGGGGGAAGGTGATATTATTACAAATCGCACCCGACATGTATAATTTATTGAGTGGAGGTAAGGGTTAAATAAAGATGAAAAGAAGAACGTTGAGGTGTGTGTGTGTTGGGGGCGAGCGGGGGAGGGAGAACAACTGTTCTGTGGAGGAAAAGAAGAAAAGCCGTTGGCAGGTGTCAGGGGTATAAAGGGAAAAGTGTGAACAAAGCATATACTCCCTCACCATATTAACTACTCCTCTGTACTGCAGTGAATACCAAGTAACAAACCCCTTAAAAGAAAAGAAAATAATCGATCAGTTGGTCGGTGAGGTTGGGGAAATTTTGATGGGATGTAATATACGCCCATGGTGTAAATACATCTATTTTGATTCGAGAACATTGATGTTTTGAAAGTAAATAATCTAAAATACAACGTATTTTAATGACACGTTTGGATTGTGGTAACAGAATGGATTATAATGATTTTTTCATTTTATTTCATCAATTTGACGTGTTCGGCAACGGAAGAATGAAATGTGTTTTCATTCCAACGAAATAAAAATTGATGATTTTCATTCCAACAAATATCCAATGAAATGGTCGAAATAGATTGAAAAAATAAATCATACAATAAGAAACGATTACATTCCATTGCCTACCAAATACAGTTTTAGGATGACATCATTTTATATTGTATTCCATTCCATTATATTTCATCAACGAAATATAAATTTAAAATCAATGTATCCGTTAGGTACAAAAAAAAAAAAAAAAAAAAAAAGAGTCGCTGTTCGAGTAATAATAATAGTACTACTAAAATAAATTAAGAATAATAGTGCTTCTAGGGGGCAGGGGCTATACTATTTCTCCAATTTTATTTTATTTTTCTGTTGGAAAAAAAAAAAAAAAACTAAAATCATCATTAATTCCTTGGACAACTTTAGTTCATAAAGACCTCTTTAGTTGCTGCATCATTTTCTGTTCCTGAAGCTCTCCTCTTTCTTTCTTTCTTTCTTTCCTTTCTTCAATTTTCTGTGTGTGAGAAAATAACCCCAACTCCAACTCCAACTCCAACTCCATTCTTTCCACTTCAAGTTAACTGCTTTCATTTCCTTTTTTTTTTCCCCTTGACTGTTGGTTTTCTTTATTTTATATTATTGGCTGAATTCATTGGTTCTATGGAAGCTGTTCCAGCTTCTCCTGGTTCTTTTTCTCCACCTTCTCCTGGTGGTAATAATAGTAATTCAGGGGAGGATAAAGATTGCTGTGTTAAAGTCGCAGTTCACATTAGACCACTTATTGGAGATGAGAGGCTTCAGGGTTGTAAAGATTGTGTTATAGTTGTACCTGGAAAGCCTCAGGTTAGGAATGTGGCCTTTTGTTGGATTCTACTCTCAACTGAATTCCTGCAATTTCAACCACTTTTTTTTCTCCCAATTGCCCAGTGCATAGATTCTTTTTATTCTTCAGATCTCAACTTATGTTGAAGTTGGTCAAGATTTCTGCTTTTTTAGTTTTTCCCTGTTTTTCAGTGGCTGGGAAATGTGGATTTTTCCATTTTACAGTCTTGGATTTTGAGTTTTACTTACTCATATATGAAAGCTTTCATTGTGTTCACTGAGAATATTTCTTATAATGATTTTCAAAGTGCACCATTAATTATGAAAAAAAAAGGTGAGAGAATTGTGCTTTTAAGATTCAAAAATTATAAGTCTACCAAATATGAAAAGAAAGTGAATTTTCAGTATTATCTGGAAATTTATTGAGCCATCATACATGTCTGTGAGATGCAAATTGATAATCTGCATGCCATTTCTTGTTTTTATTGTATTTCAAAAGGTAATTGATTTTTATGGTGAGATTTTATTTTAGAATTATGCTTTCCTTATCAAGCAACAACAAGGCAATCAGAGAAAGAAGTCTTTTTTCCCTCTGTCTTGCCAGTATTATGTGGAAAATATGCTTCAGCCACCACAAATGTCAATGTAATGCAACTTGATAATCTGCCAGCTAGCTTTTTAATTTTATTTTTTGATTATAAAATTTATTTAGAAGTAGTGGTTTTAGTTTTTTTTTCTTTCTGAATTGACTGTAATTTGATTAGGAAGACTAATGTACCAGTCCATGTTTTGCACATGGCCTTTCCAAGTTGTTTATCTGCAATTCCATTTCCAATGTTCTTTCCTTTTTTTAATCCAATATTTTAAGATGATTCTTTTATCATTTGCTAATTGGTCACCTCATGATTCTGTAGATCCAAATTGGTACACATTCCTTCACATTTGATCATGTTTACGGAAGCACAGGGTCGCCGTCTTCAATCATGTTTGAGGAATGTGTTGCCCCTCTTGTTGATAGCTTGTTCCAAGGATACAATGCGACTGTTTTGGCCTATGGCCAGGTAACACTTTTTTTATCATCAAGAAACATGTAGTTCTAGCTAAATAAATATGCGATTTTTTTCGGTTATAATTTGACTTGTTAAATTCATTGCAGACAGGGTCAGGAAAAACATATACAATGGGGACTAATTTCAGAGATGGTTTACAAACAGGGCTGATTCCTCAAGCTATGCGAGCTTTGTTCAACAAGATCGAAACTTTGAAGCATCAAACTGAATTCCAGTTACATGTTTCCTTCATCGAGGTTGAAGATTTTCTTTCTTCAAGCTAATGACTCCGTTTACTTTGCTTTTCATTTTGGTCATCCTTTACCCAAACATTTTGGGATTCTCTGTATTTTTGAATGTCAGTGTCTTTCTACATACAGCGTATGAATGTGATTCCATTGGAGTTGTTTCGTGGTAAAAGCAATTGCATTGAAATATTACATTATCCAAGGTCTCCTTTTTCTTGACCTATAAATATATCAGTTGAATTAGTATGTACAAGTTTTGTGTTCTGTGTATGATCACATATTAAATGGTACATTTTGCAGCAACGTAATTATATAATGAATGTGTGCAGATTCACAAAGAAGAGGTGAGGGACTTGCTAGATGTATCATCTGGAAGCAAATCAGAGGCTACAAATGGGCATGTAGGGAAACTAACAGTCCCAGGTAAACCACCAATTCAAATTCGTGAAACATCAGACGGTGTTATCACCCTAGCAGGATCCACCGAGCGTAGCATTGGATCATTGAAAGAAATGGCAGACTGCTTGGAGCAAGGGTCACTGAGCAGGGCTACTGGAAGTACAAACATGAATAATCAGTCCAGGTTTATTTACTTTCCTAGAATGCTAAATGACACAATTAATCATTCCAGAATAATGTAAATGTGATCAGCACGGACTCGAGAATCCTACCAACTTACGCTCGAATTAGCTTCAAGCATTTGCATCCCTTTTAAATTTGATGGCTGTACTATATTGATGGACACAACTAGTTTTCAAAACAAATGAAGTTTGTCCCCAAAAATATTCTTTATCTCATTGTGTTACTTTGAAGTTTCTTCACGGGAGTTGTCAAATCCTGAATCATCTATTGTTATCCATCTTAGGCTGTGAACCTTGATTTCATCTGAATACTTAAGTGGTTTTATAAGTTGGTTGAATATTCTCTAAGAGGGGAGCAGTTATGCAGATCCCTTTTCGTAAAAAAATGATATCTTTAGGTCAATCACTCACTTATTTCTATTACAGCCGCTCTCATGCCATCTTCACCATCACCATGGAACAGATGAGCAAGGCTAATGGGACAGCAAACGAGTTGCCAAATGAAGAATACCTTTGTGCGAAGTTGCATCTTGTTGATCTTGCGGGATCAGAACGTGCCAAACGAACGGGTTCTGATGGTCTCCGTTTTAAAGAAGGTGAAGAGAACTACCTAAGCACGTTTATGTTGCATAGATTTTCTTTCCTCATTACTTCAGTTGGATAAGACTACCAATTTTTTTTTTTTTTTGGCAGGAGTTCACATTAACAAGGGCCTTCTTGCTCTTGGTAATGTTATTAGTGCACTTGGTGATGAGAAGAAAAGGAAAGAAGGTGTTCATGTTCCATATAGGGATAGCAAGCTTACCCGATTATTGCAGGTTTGACATGGTCATAACTATCCTTCTTGCTTTGGTCAGCTTAAATGAGTCGTCTTTTGTTGTGCATGTGCGTGTGGTTTCTTTCCCTTTTCTGTGGTCCCCCTCCCAAACCTCCCTATGAACTAGAAGTTTTGTAAAGGATATTCATATGTAAAATACGTCTCTTTCGTTTCAAAACGAGCAAAAATGCTAGATTTTTCTTTTCTTTTTTTCTTAGGATATTTTGGAGGGCTAAACTTAATCGTGAACTTGGTTGTAAAAGCTAAGTCTGAGTTGTTATTTAAGGCTTAAAAGATAAATTTTCATTATTCGGGTTAATCAATCTTAACGGAATGTTCTTTCTATTTGGGCATTTGCAGGATTCTCTTGGTGGGAACAGCAAAACTGTCATGATAGGTGATTTAACACATTCCCTTTTTCTCATCGTATATCTGACTTCCTTTTTGGACGTACCCTTCTTTGGTTCTTTTTCCATGGCTTGCTCTGTTTCTTAAATCTATTTATTCTGATGTTTTAGCATGCATCAAATATTTGGGTAGATTCCCAACGAATTCAACACAATTACTTTTTCTCTTTCCCATTTGCATGGTATTTCTCCTCTGGGATGTACTGGACAACAATAGTTATCATGAAGTTTCAGTAATACAGTAATACTTGACTACATGTGAAACGGGTTGAAAATATGGATTCCAATACCCACAGCCTCCAAATGATGTGATTTATATCCTGAATTCAATATTTTTCTGCATATTGTCTATGGAATTGGAGAAATTTCTCTATTTGTGATTATGACTTTGTTCATATCCAGCTTGTATTAGTCCTGCTGATATAAATGCGGAGGAAACCCTTAACACGTTGAAGTACGCCAATCGTGCCCGGAACATTCAGAATAAGCCAATCGTAAGTCAGATATAAACGTTTAAATTACACTTCCCTTTGACAGATTAAGCTTTTAGTGAGTGTGTAACTTATTATGTTATTAGAGCGTGAGGTTTCTGGAATCAGTTGGATTTAATAGGTTTTGATTCACTTGGTTAATAGGTTAACCGGGATCCTATAGCCAATGAGATGCTGAAGATGAGGCAGCAGCTAGAGCTTTTGCAGGCAGAACTTTGTGCTCGTGGGGGAGGAGCCTCCACATCTCCGGATGAAATACAAGTACTTAATGTTTTTCAATGACCTTTTGTCTCTTAATTTAATCACATATTTTGGTACTTTTCATATTTCACAAATCCCTTTTGAAACGATCATAAATACATTATTGGTAGGTCCTGAGGGAGAGAATTTCTTGGCTTGAAGCTGCTAATGAGGAGCTATGTCGAGAACTCCATGAATATCGAAGCAAATGCAGCACAACTGAGGAATGTGAAACAAATGCAAAAGTAAGCAATATATATTATTTGCCTTTTTGTTTTCATAAGATTAACTCATGGCTTTATATAATCAATTTTTGTAATGTTATCCAGATTGCTAATACTTTCACCATAAAAGGTGATGGACTCAAAAGGGGTTTACAAATTATGGAGTCCTCTGATTATCAAATGATTGAAAGCGGTACTGCATACTGATGCTTTGAAGTCTTATTTTCATATTCTCCATTGTTCCTCAAAAGGGGTTTACAAAGTATGCTTTGATGGTATGCTAACTTCTTTGGTGGATGTACTTTGAACACTGACAGGTGATTCGATTGATGAAGAAGCAGCTAAGGAATGGGAGCATACCCTTCTTCAAGATTCTATGGACAAAGAGTTGCATGAGTTAAATAAACGTCTGGAGGAGAAAGAGGTACTCCAAAATGTTAAATAAACGTCTGGATTGCTTTACTTTTGTTTTCTTCATCTATTGGGTGGATGACCTTCAAAATTGGTGTTGTGCAGTCTGAGATGAAACTTTTTGGAGGGTCTGATGCTGTGGCTCTGAAACAGCATTTTGGTAAAAAAATTATGGAACTTGAGGACGAGAAGAAGACGGTGCAGGTCAGTTTTTTAGTGAAAGAAATTTACTGTAGTGAATATGGCCAAGGTCCTTGAGACTGACATGGATTTATATACCGTTTTTTCGCAGAAAGAAAGGGATCGATTGATAACAGAAGTTGAAAACCTTGCTGCTAATTCCGATGGACAAAAGTTGCAGGATGTGCATGTTCAGAGGCTAAAAGGCTTGGAAGCTCAGGTTACTATCTTGATTCAAGTGTTTATTTTTAGTGTGGCTCCCCTCTTCATCATTCTATGCCTACAACAAGAATTTCATTTACTTTACAATCAGATACAAGATCTCAAGAAGAAGCAGGAAAATCAGGTCCACCTTTTAAAGCAAAAGCAGAAGAGTGATGAAGCTGCCAGAAGACTACAAGATGAAATACAATTCATCAAGGCACAGAAGGCAAGCCACATTTTCAGCATTGCTTTTCTTATTGCATTGGTCCTTTTTTGTTTTAGGGTTGCTTAATGTTTACTAATTTTTTTTTTCTTTTGGATTTATAGGTCCAATTGCAACAGAAAATAAAACAGGAGGCAGAACAATTTCGACTGTGGAAGGCGTCTCGTGAGAAAGAACTCTTGCAGGTTTTTCCTTGCTTTTACAAATAAAAGTCTCATCCCTTCCCCCTCCCCCCTCCCCCCTCCCCTGTGTTTCTTTTGACAAATTAGAAGTGCATCAGTAATATTTTAGTTGCTATTATTTTGGTACTTCTCAACACGGTTATCTCAAAAGATCATTTCAAAATAGCAATGACAAACAATCAGGAGATCTACTAAGTTTTGTCTGAATGTATTTCAATTCTTTTTGGGTTCTGTAGGGAGAGAGAAAAGCATCTTTAAGATTTATTTTGTTGTCGGTGTTAATTATCTGCAGCTCAAGAAAGAGGGACGAAGGAATGAATATGAAAGACACAAGTTGCAAGCTCTAAATCAACGGCAGAAAATGGTAAAACTACTTTCCCTGTGATTTCTTAAGGATTACAAAGATAAAGGTCTATGTTTTGTTTCATTTGAATTTGTTAACCGATTCAAAGGAGTAATTAAATGTGCATTGTCACCTGCTATATTCACCTATGCTTTCAGTTGCTCAACCTGTATTGGAAGTTTGAATGATATTCTGCTTAGTATTCTTCTTGTTGTATCTCCTCCACAAGGAAATAAATAATTTTTGTGCTTTACATTCAGGTTCTACAAAGAAAAACAGAAGAGGCTGCTGTTGCTACCAAGAGGCTCAAAGAACTGCTAGAAGCACGTAAACTTTCTGCTCGTGAGAACTCTGGTATGATTTCTTAGCTTTTTTCTGCTGCGTGCTTCTTCCCCTCGTGATAGTTGCATCTAGAGATCAACAATAAATGAATGCATGCTAGTTTATCTCAATCCTCACATGTGAAACGTATCTGATATCATGTAATAACTGATGTCCTTTCTTTCAGTGTCAAGCAACGGGAATGGAACAAGTGGGCAGGTGTCATTTTATTTGCGATTTCTGTTTTCTTTGCAGTAATAAAACCTTATGAAGATGAACTTTAAAAAAAGAAAAAATGCTTTCTTTGTTTTCAGAGCCATGAAAAGTCTCTGCAGCGTTGGCTTGATCATGAACTGGAGGTCATGGTGAATGTTCATGAAGTGCGTTATGAGTATGAGAAGCAGGGTCATGTGTATGTATCTGGATCTGTTCAATCTGGGATATGTGTGGTTTTTGTAAATTGATTTTGGGAATTTGAAGTTATTACACATGTTCCATCTTTTTATCTCCAGACGAGCTGCATTAGCCGAAGAGTTGACTGTACTAAGACAAGTAGATGAATTTGCTTCAAAAGGACTGAGCCCTCCTAGAGGCAAAAATGGTTTTTCGAGGTTTGAGTTCATGCCTCTGTCTGAACTTGAATTTTGCTTTAACAAGACTTGGGTAGTGAACCTTCATTTATTTAACGTGTCGTGCTTCGTTAAAGGTTAACCTTGTTATTGGTTATGATCAGGGCGGCTTCAATGTCACCAAATGCAAGAATGGCAAGAATTTCTTCCCTCGAGAATATGATAAACATCTCATCAAACTCGCTTGTTGCAATGGCTTCACAGCTTTCAGAAGCAGAAGAACGGGAGCGTGCCTTTACTGGACGTGGACGTTGGAACCAACTGCGCTCAATGGGAGATGCTAAAAATCTGCTCCAGTATATGTTTAATGCTCTTGCAGATGCCAGGTGCTCTACCTACTTAGACTTCTCACTTGTAATTTCTTTAAGATTAAAAATCTTAACTTCACTGTGATGTTTACAGAAGCATATATCATTTTACAAATTTCATTCACATGTCTAAACTCAATTGCATTCTTAAGCTTTGGAAAAGTTCATGTCCCATATATAGAGAGCTGAATGCATTCGGCATAAAATCCTGGAAAGCAGTGAAAACAGCTTTTATTCCTAAACAAAATGCCTGAATTAGTTCTCAAAATTTAGCCTCGGTGTACGAGTCTGGTAGTACTAAGAATATTTATGGAGAATGCTTCCATTGCTGTCCGCTTTGCATAGCAAAGATGTGGGCATCTCTCTGGTAAGCCTGAGCCTGAGTATCAATTCATAACAAGGCTTGTGTCAACTATCCCGGGCATGAAATACATGATGTATCTTATGAGTGCAGAATAACAAGTAAAAGCGAGAGAGATTGTAACCAGTTCATAACTAGCCCTATTTCATCGTAACACATTTTGTGTGATCATCCAGTTATTGAATCTGTATTCGAATGTGCAAACTACTAGTATGAATATGTTCAGTGCATGGCGGCGTTTTCATGTATGTTAAGGATTTTATTCAGTGTTTGAAAGAACACAGGAATACAGTTCCTCACGTGCTGTTCTATTTGTAGGTGCCAGGCCTGGGATAAAGAAACTGAAATCAAGGAAATGCAGGAACAGTTTAGAGAGCTTGTTGTTTTGTTGAGGCAGAGTGAAATACGACGAAAAGAAGTTGAAAAGGAGCTGAAGTTGAGAGTGCATGCTGTTCCCAATGGATTGGCCACCCCACCATCACCGGTATTTTTCCCATATACATTTAAAGTTATTTGAACCCCTCAAACACTTAAAGACGTGTTTGGTATTGAGGAAAAAAAAAACGATAAAAGAAAATAGTTTCTCAAGTAATGCAAGTTTGGTTATATCCTGAGAAAAGAAAAGTTCTTAACTTCCTAGAAAAATGCATCATTTTCTCACGTTTGATCTCTTATGTTTCTCTAGCGTACTTTTCTTGACTCATTTGGGTTGATCTAATTTGTTTGATTTCCCATGTTTTTTGAATAGCAGGTGAATCCAAACAAACACTTGGCAGATGAGATGAGCAATCCCTTATCTGCAATTACTATTCCAGCACAAAAGCAACTCAAGTATACAGCAGGCATAGCTAATGCTTCAATCAGAGAATCAGCTGCTTTCATGAATCAAACTCGAAAGGTTCGTTTAATCAAACTCCTTTATGCATTGATCAGAGATATAGACAGATAGCTCGCTCAAGGCAAAAAAAAAAAATTATTTTTTGATTTTTATATTTCAGATGGTGCCAATAGGACAGCTGTCAATGAAGAAAATGGCAGTTGCAAGCCAAGGCGGGAAGCTATGGAGGTGGAAGAGGAGTCATCATCAGTGGCTATTGCAGTTTAAGTGGAAGTGGCAAAAGCCATGGAAACTTTCAGAATGGATTAGACACAGTGATGAAACCCTCATGAGACCAAGGCCTCGTCCACAAGCTCTACAGGATATTATGTGTAGAAATCGACACTAACTTGTGGGGTAGTCTTTGCGTTGTATATTCTTCTCATACGCAGTTCTGCCCTCAAAATGCACTGCAAGGGATATTTGTACATTAGTGCAGGTAAACTTCCAGAAACAAAGGGCAATGTATTGATGTGATCAAAACTAGCAGTTTAACACCGTAGTAGGCATTACATTTAATTTTTTTTTCTGTCTTTTCAATTGATTAGGGATCAAAATGTTAGAATGACGATAGTTAAAGGGTCTACAACGTTTTTTTTCCTTCTTCAAGATATTACATTCTTGTCCTTCACATTTATTGGTGGTTTTTGTTTGCTTTTCATCACTTAGATATTCTCAAACTTATCGTCGTTAATGCCTTAATTGTTATGCAGGAGTTCTGTAAAAGACTCATGGATGGTAGAGGATGAATAGGGATTGAGTGTTGGTTTTGGACATGGAGTTTTGTAGATTGTGTTTACTAACAATTTCTGCAGTGTAAAGCTACTGCTTTTTATATAAATGTCATTTGTATACAGATACTGCCTTTTGTATAAGGCCATTCAACACATCATGTATTTTGTTTGATTGCTGGTGTTTGAATAATAAACTTTTAGGGCATTTTGTCTTCTTAGAGGAAGCTTGATGGGGTACCTGCCTCGAGTCAGAAGGCATGCTAATAATGCTCATGTATTCATCTAGACTTTCACTCTTTGTTTGTGTAAACATTTTTATGCATATATAGCAATGGGTTTACATCATTGGGAGTCTACCAAGACCTGGGCGGTTCCGGTGCCAAATCCGGTTTGGACCCGCCGGTTCCCGGGTCCAACCCAGCGGTTCCACGGTTCATACCCGGCTTTAGGTTCCATCGCATCTCGCCCGGCCGAAACCGGCTCGTTGAATCGCCAAAACCGGCGGTTGAATCGGCCGAAATGCCGGGAGGACCGAACCAAACGGTTTTGCTTTTTTTTATTTATTTATTTTTTTTCCGTTTTTTTTTTTTTTTTTCTTTTCTTTTTCCTTCAAATTTTGCCCAAGATTCCAAATTTCAATTTGACCAACGGTTGGCAATGAATATATATTTAATATTTGATTTTATTTTAATATACCATAAAATGTTGTTTTTTAATTTTTACTAGTGGCACAACATAATAATATATTTCTTATTATTATTACTTTATGATCGAAATATATTGTAACACTTTGACTAATCAAATAGACAAATAATCAAATACTACTATTTAAATTATTGTGATAAGGAAGAGCACATAATTAAATTAAATTTAAATGTTACACTTTGACTAATCAAATTAAATTTAAATGTTACAAAATATTAATAAACTACATAAGACATCCTACTTTTTTTATTCATATAAAATAGGTTCATTAGGCCCGTAAAGGTTGTTCAGATCATATTGCGATGCTCAATTTCTAGCAAAAGCGGTGATAAGAAATGAAATGAAATATAAACTATCACCTGCATTCTTGCCATTTATCTCGGCCAATTCTTTCCACGATGTATTGGCCTACATCTATTAGCTCATTTGTAAGAAAAGCATAAGCAAGGATGTACATCTCAATAGGCGGTTCAGTGTGGTTTACAGTACCATGAAGGTGATATGCAAGAAACAAAATGGTTGTCCGAACGACTTCAGGGGTCCATCTACGAGGGTAATGTGTATCAACTATCAAGTGATTCAAGTGTGCCGTGACTGTCGTCATTGATGTATTGTTCAATTATGTAATGGTGTTGCTTAATAAAACAACTTTTATATACATTTTGCCTCGATTCATTAAGATATAATATCAACTTATATACATAATATTATAAGTATAAATCATCGTAATCAATATATGAAATATAAGTTTAATTTACTTACAAATCAATTATAAAAAATAAACAATTTGAAAACTATAATCTTTAATTTACTTACAAATTATCTAAAATATAAGTTATGAAATTAAATATTATATATAGATTGATTGAAATTAAATATTATACAAGCCGTGTCTTTTTTTTATTAAACATACTTATGAAATTAAATATTATATATAGTTTAATAACCAATTAGAATTTATTATTAATTTTAACGTAAGTTATAAAATTTTGTAAAAAAATTTTTTTTTGGAACCGGATTGGAACCGTGATTGGAAACGTGATCGGGCCGTGATTCGAACTGTCTAACCCGGAACCGCCGAGACCCGACCCGGACCGGGAACCGCTAAACCCGCTGGTTCTTGAACCGTGGAACCGGCTAGAAAATGGAACCGCGGTTCGGGTTATTTTTCGACCTTAACCGGAGGGTCGCGCTTACGGACCCGGAACCAGCCCGGAACCGGTCACGTCTAAGTTACCTGGTATGTGTTTTAAAACAGTAAAATGAACGGTGTATTGAAAGGATCCCATTCCAAAAATCAGCACCGATGTCCAAAACTGCTGTATTAGCCACGCAAAAAAGGGTCGAATCTAAGTTACATAATGCAGAAGAGAGAGCAGAGTTGAGGGACTTAGGTTATATTATAATACATCTGTGATTATCTTGTTCTTCGTGGTAAAAGAAGTTCTTACAGGCATTTTGTCAAACATCTGTGGGGCAAGTGATCGATCATTGTTCCTCCATTACAATGGCTTCTTTGATCTCATGTAACATCTTCAAAACTTGCCACATAGTTGGCCTTTGGTCAGGCGAGGTCATGCTACAAGCCATAGCAACCTCAAGTAGCATCTCTAGCTTATCCTCTTCTTCGCCATTTTCATCATCTCTATTCAACCTCACCCAGCTCATCATCTCATTAGCCAACAAATGAGGATGCTGAGACGGATGTTTTCCGGTTAAAAGCTCGATCAAGAGAACCCCATACGAGTAAACATCCGACTTGGAGGAGGTAGCTAGGTTTGGATTGTTAGACTTGACGACCTCAGGGGCGTCATAGGCTGTGAAATCTGAGATGTTTTCGGTGGAGAGGACGGAGAGGCAATAGTCGGTGAGACAGGCCTCGAAATCCGAGCCGAGGAGGACGTTGGTGGACTTGATATTGCCATGAACGAGCCTCCATGCTTGGTGGATGTAGGCAAGTCCTTGTGCTATGTCCTCTGATATCTTCAAGCATGATGTCCAGTGAAGAGGCTTTGCTCTTGCTGACTTGGAACCTAATTTTGTCAATTAGAAACAAAAAATCACACGTACTACCTTCAATCACTAAATAACAAGGTAAATTGCCTCTAAATATAAGTTATTTTAGAATACCAAGATAGCATTTATTTAGATTTTTCATATTCTTATTCCTAATTTATCATCCATCAACAATATTTTGAACTTTACCATCATTGCATTAATAATACTCAAAGGGTAAAATGTTTAAAAAAACGATTATTTAGTTTTGTGTTACTGTAGTGCAGTTTTGTAGTATTAGTGCAGGCTGTTTTAACGGGAAATACTTGTATGAAAAGTGTATTTTGAGATGAAGTGATGAGTGAAACGATCAGAAACACACAGTTTAAATATCGAATGAAACTGTGTGGTTCATAATGCTCCACACGTGTGGAGACACAATACAAGTACTACCTCCATCGAAAAATGTAAGACCGTTTAGGTTTTTGAATTTGTTTCGTAATATAAGTTCATTTTGAATACCAATGGAGCATTTATTACATTTTTCTTCCTTTTACCCCTAATTTATTATACATTCACCTGCTTTACAACTACTACATTAATAAGGTCAAAGGATACTCTAGACTTTTACCATCAAATTTATTTTAGAGAATGGGACATTTTGATCTATTTTGTTTCTAGTTTTTTGCATTTATATATTCTACTATCCGTTTTGATACTTTTCCCCTCTTATCTATGCATTTTTTAAGTTTCAGTCCATTTTGTCACGTGTCATGTTCTTAATGGTGGGATTATGTCATACTTTCGACGTTAGACATGGAAGATTCGACATTTTAAATTGAAAATGTAAATGAAAATACAAAGATGACGGGTAAAAGAATGTTAATTACGGCCCGGATTATCACACAGACAAGAAAAGGATGGAAGGTAGAAAAGACTAACCATGAATAAGAGAGAAGAGAGTGCCATTAGGCTGATAATCATACACCAAAAGCCTTTCTTCCTTAGCTTGAAAATATGCCCTTAGAGGCACCAAATTTGGATGTCTCAAACT
The DNA here is from genome assembly GCA_026214975.1 of Gentiana macrophylla. Lineage (NCBI taxonomy): Eukaryota > Viridiplantae > Streptophyta > Magnoliopsida > Gentianales > Gentianaceae > Gentiana > Gentiana macrophylla. The sequence goes on from CM047806.1 coordinate 46,879,363, forward strand.
GCCCACCGATTCCATGTGCTGCTCAAACACTTCCTTGCTTGTACCACCTAATCTAACACCGTCCAATCTTTTCACACACACGATCAAACGGTTGTCAAGAACCGCTTTGTATGTGGTCCCCATTGTCCCCTTCCCTAACAACTCTGCCGATGCTTTCATCAATTTCTCCAAGGTATATTCCTGTGTTCAGCCATTATTAAGTCCCAAAGTTCAATCAATCCAAATAAACATATAGTGATTGGGCATCATAGTGATTTAGATCTCTCTAGAGTTGAATTTAAGCTACTGCCACTACTATTATGTATAAGAACGTTTAAGCTAAATTTCTTTACCTGAGACTCGCCGGCGCAGAACACCAAGGTTCCACTCCTTCCCAACCCAGCTAGCTTCTGCATATCTTGTTGAACCCTCTTCACCTTTTCCTCTAATTCCTTGTTCTCTTCCTCAATCTTCATCACTGCCTCCGCATTTGTATTCTCATTTGAATGCTCCAGCTCCACACTCAATCCTGATGACCCCTTCTTCTTCTTATTACCCTTCTTGGAAACTAACACGAAACAAATCACTGAGCCAATGAAAAACAAGACCCCAGCTGAAATCCCAATACAAAATGTCCTTCTTTTTAGTTTTTGTTTGATGGGTCGGGTCAAACCGGAGTTTTCTTGTTCAAGTTGAGCATCTTGTCCTGGAGGTCTAGGGGACGGCGGCGGTGGCAGTACCGGAACCGAATCGAAAAATGGCTGCAAGCTGCGGCATTCTTTATGCACAATAGCTCCGCAAAGGCCTGGGTTTGATTGAAAAGACGAAATTTTGAACCGTAACAATGTGGTGGTAGTCGGGATTGCGCCGGTGAGGTTGTTGAAAGAAATGTTGAAAGTCTGGAGTGTGGATTGGTTCAATGGTGGAATCGAACCGGTAAACCGGTTGGACTCGAGCCGAAGGTCGTACACCCGGTCTAGTTTAATCAACCCGATTGGGAGTGAACCGGTTAAATTGTTGTACGACAGATCAAGCGTCTTGAGACGGTGGAGTGAGGCAATCGACGGTGGGATTGAGCCGGAGAAAAAGTTATGGGCAAGAAATAGCACCTTGAGGTTTTTCAAACCGGAGAGATCAGGGATTGGGCCAGTGACTGAGTTGTTCTGAAGGCTTAGGACTCGTAACTGGTCGAGCCGGGATAGAGTGTTAGGAGGAAGAATGCCTCCTAACCCGAGATTTTCAATAACAAACCGAACCACTTTAAACCGGGAGCATGATACACCTTGCCATTTACAAAAGCTTGTGTTGAGAGAGAAATCTTCAAGTTTGTTTTTCAAATCAGCTTTTGATTTGAATGCTAACAATGCTGAACCATCAGAATGGAGTAGAGAAGCAGTAGAAGCATCCAAATGAGGAATATGCATATAAGCAAACAGGGTTAAAGAAAGGATTAGAATATGGAAAGGAAATGGAGTTTGCTGCAACAAATCATGTGTTTTCATTGTGCAACTAAAAAGGGGAGATTTTGTTGAGTAATGTTTCCTAATATTGGAGAAATGGGTAGAGAAATTTAAGTGCAGCACTTGTTTTTTTCTTCAGAAAATGTGTATGATGAATTTCAAATGGGTCCGTACACTAGTGAGCTAGGAGTCTGTAGGTTTTTAGGGAAAGGAGTGTATGTGTGTGGGGGGGTTTAGGTTGTGGTGTTTGAGGTTTGTTTTGTTGTTGAAGAGGGGTGTGGGACTATGGACTGTGGAGGGGTGAAGAAGGAGACATGTTAATTGTTATGTCCAAATTACAGTCCAGAGGAACTGTCGGAATCACGTGAAGCTACAGTATCGAAAAACTAAGAACACTAGAACATAAACAAATAAGCGGGGATATAGGATGATTTTGTCACAATATTAATATTGTACATAAGATTGTTAGTCTAACATTTTATTTTATATGGAATATTCAGTATTCACTCATTCTAGTTTGAAATTCCATACTATTTTTAGGTAGGCTGGACTCTCTCTCTAATTTTTCTCCTCCTCCTATCTAGAATCCTCCGGCCTCCTCAACATTTTTCTGCTTTTTCCGGCGCCGGCCGCCACTTGGTGCCGGTGCCGGCTGTCCTCCTTATTCCTTTTGTCTCTTTTTCTTTCTTTTTTTCAAATCTATTATCTTTTGACACCTTTCCTTCGGTTTACCAAATCTGATGCCGTTCTTCTTAGTTTTGTCCTTTGGTTCGGCGGTGATTTTGGCTGGATTCTGGCTCCCCATAATTTCCGCTGTGACTTTGACACCTTTTATCCGGCATTCTCATGGGGCGGCTGTTTCCGGTGATGATTTGGTGGTTTTGATTGTCAACTCTTCTGTTTTGGATTTCACTGTTCTCGCAATGAAGATTCAGATGCTGATTGGTGGTGATAATCCGATGGAAGCTTGGTGGCAATGGATGTTGCAGGTCGGATCTTGGCTTCGGCTTTGCTTGCATGTCCCCGGAGGAAGGCTGTTGGTCGGCTCCGATGGTGCTGACTGGCGGTTGAAGGCGATGTTTGTAGCTGTTCTCTTTTATCTTTTATTTTGTTTGTGTCTGTTTGTATCGGCTTTCTGGATAATGTCGGTAATAGTCGGTTTCTCCGGTTTTCTAGTTTTTTAGATTTGTTTAAGTTTCTTATGTTAAGAACAAGTTTGACAACGGTATTATGTTACCAAATCAAGTCCTCCGTGATGAGGCAGAATTTGGTCGACATGGATTTTTCCATGTCTTTTCTTTTTTCGTTGTTGATGGTGGTGGTCCGGCTTTAGGCCGGTGGTGATCCGGAGTTATTTCGGCTTTTGTCCGGCGTTGGTCCGGTTGTAATTTGTTTATTTGTGTAATGAAATCTTTCGTTTCGGGAAAAAAAAAACATTTTATTTTATATAAACAATTATGAATTACGACACATCTCAAAACATTTTTAGGTAGAAGTACAATTTGTAACGCTCCGTTTCCGAATATCGAATGATTGTCCGGAAAAAAACGTTCGGAGTAAGGTAGGAGTTCTATCCGGGCTCTGTGGTAGGAGTAAGGTTCTCCACAGTAGCATTTTCCTGAGGCAGCTCGGTAGGAGCAACTGGAGCAGATGAAGCGGCCACAGAAGGTACTTGACGAGGAGCTGCAGCACGGCGGGGGCGGTATACTTAGACACAATGTCTACCCCTTCCTTGAACTCCTTCAAGCGAGTCTCGTATGCTTCACCCATGCTAGATTTGTACGGAGCCTTATTGGCAAGGTTGTCAATTGCAAGATCGGGAAATTGGGCACTGACATCATCTACTCCTAAGGAATAACAGTGGTTAACTACGGGCGCGAGAAGAACCCTCATGGCCCGGGAGAGCTTGATACGCGTGCAATGCACAACTACTAGCAATAGGACTAGGTCTATCGTAGCAGAATACTGGCGAGTCAGGGTCGAATCCCACAGAGACTCGTGAGATACGTTTAATTTAGATCGAGTGTCACAAAGGCATTCAACGACCGACTATGAAGCAGAAAAGTAATAATGGTAGCAATAAGCGCGCAAGAGCAAACACAATTATACTTCTATAAGTTGATAAAGATTAGTTCTAACTACGAGTGATTAGTTATTCCCCCATGCCATGCATCAATCATCCCCGTTGGTAAATTTTAATTCATTGTCAGCTACGGGCACTAATTCCTAATATTGCGCTACTTCCATTGAAAGGACAGTAGGTGCCTATGTGCAATTAACCTCCTTCGTTGGTTGTATTAATTCACTTGCAATAAGAATTAGGACTATCCGGCTCAAGACCGAAGACCTCCCTAAGGAGCTATCGTGGATTGACTAGCACGTTCCTAAGGATCGATCAAGACTATGTCCGAACTAACACTTCACTTTATCATCCTTCATGTTAATTTACGATGACATGCAAATAGTTGATCAGACTATAACGATGTAAATTAAATATGTCGATCGGACGTAGCTGGCGCCGATTATCATGAAACAGGATTTACTAGGTATCCCGCAATTGCGATAAAGGCCGTCGCAATTGCGTAAGAATGCAACATCTATTTCATGATTTCTTCATCAACGATTCAGATCTATACAATCATAGGGTAAAATAAACTAACTACTATATAGCAGAACTAATATAAACGATTAAACCATACTAATTACACAAGAAAAGAACGTCAGATCTATATCTAGAAAGCCGGAAAATCATACCCTCAAAGTCGAGCACAGATCCTCCGTAGATCGCTCCCTAGGCGGAGAATCCATCGGATCCGTGACTAGAACTCATAGAAAAAAATAAAATAATGAAAGGAACTTCTATTGCATATAATGTATTTGTCTCGTGGAAATTGTACATCGAATTCGAGTTTTGATGCCTCTTATTTATAGCTACACAACCGACTTAGCTAACCCTAGAAACTACCCCTCGTCTAAGAAAACATGTTTCCCGAGGCTTCTAGAACTCGCGCAACTACGGCTACCCCTCCCGCAACTGTGGGGGTATTTTTGTCCTTTTATGCTCTGTCGACTCAACTGAAGGTTCTGGAACACCCTAGGCCTAATTCTTCATCCAGTCTGGTCCACAGCTCGTCCAAAGTCCAAACACTCAGCCCAATTCTCGTTTCCTGAAAATAGTCCAATAATACACGAAATAATATCGAATCGGGGAATATAAGCATTAGATTCAAATTACTCGACTCATGAACCCAACATATGATATTTAATACAAATGGTTCACATAGACGCTCGAAAACAACTACTTTTAGCTTAGAATGAGTGAAATGTTGATGCCGTAAGGTGTATCATTTTGAGCGTCATCAACTACCCCCCAACTAGCCTTTTGCTAGTCCTTGAGCAGAGTATCAAGGTGGAATGTACCTCCAAGTGTAATCCCCATCAACTACCACACATTCAATAAAGATTTCAGGCAAAACACGTATCATGCAATAGTCCATAAGTTTCCCATTAATTAGTACCTACCAATGGATCAATGTCTCGTGTGATACATCTTTCGTGATAGTGCATTCGTGAAAAGAATAGAGTTATAGCGACCCCACAATCTTAACTCACTAGTCTGCACACTCGCTCTTCTTGCTTTCAGACTCAGGCAAACAACATGAAACCTTAAGCAGGCCGGGCGGACTCGGGGACCGAGTACTACTCGAAGGTCCTCATTTGTTTTTATTTTTATGTGAGGGTCATGCGTTTTATGCTCCTACTTTGCTTCCCTCACTGCCTTGATGCTTTTTCTCTTAGCATATTTCCTCACTATTTTTTTTCTCTCTCTCGCAAGCCCGTTTTGTCCTGTTTTACCCATTTGTAGCATCATGATTGCTACATCATCCTACAACAATTAGTTAAAGTATATCCACCGACAAGTATCGATTCTCGGTCTAAGATAACTCTTCATCTCATCTAAACACTCTCACTCAGATTATGTGCTCAAAAATTGAACGCAAATGGCATAATATTAATTAATAAGTCACTACTTCATGCAACATAACACATGCTCATTCTTCCATACTAAATTGAATATGCTATAATCAACTTCAAATCATTCTTGGCCTCATTTTTACCGATTCCTTACTCAAGTCGTGCAATAGACAAGCTAAAAATAGTGTTAAATTTTTCAAAAGGCCCCTTTTTCAGTTACAAGCAAAGACCGCCTACTACCCCCCCCCCCCCCTCCCGGTCACTAGTGTAGACATTGTCCCCAATGACCAGAAAAATGGAAAAAAGAAAGAATGTACTTAGCTCTGGAATTGGCTGTCCAAGTGTTTCAATGAATCTTGGAACGTGACTGTCGTCAATCAGTTCCTAGCTACTCCATCATCCTGTATCGCAAATGCTCTAAAAACCTTGAGTAACATGCCAAAGGCAATAAAAAAATAAGGTGGCGGTAGTTGAGCATACGCGAGGAATGAATAAAAACAGTTTAAGCCACTTTATTCATTATTGACCATCGCAAAAACGAATACTTTAACGAGGGTATCACATGAGAATCGCTAAGGAAAAAACCAGATATATCCAGAGTCAAGTGACAAAAGATATATGTGATGAAAAAAACCTTTCAATTTTCATGCTACTTTATTGATTCTAACAATTCGAAAATAAACAAAAACAATAAATAAGGGTTTATCAGAAATAGTTCTGAGTTTACAGTCGCCAGCTCGACTGTACTAATAAAGCTCCATCACTCATAAATCGGGTCGTCCAGCATAAAGACTTCCAACTCGGCATCGATTTGCGCTCTAGGTAATGCTTCAGCCTATGGCCGTTGACTGTGTAAATCCTTCTTGAGTGTTCATCCTTTACTTCACACGTAACCGAATTGAAGGCTTTTGTGACGACATATGGTCCAAACCATCTCGATTTCAACTTCCCAGGAAAAAGACGAAGACGCGTATTGTATACCCCAACACCTTATCCCAAACTTTGTAGGTGCGGTTTAGAATCCGTTTGTCGTGTTGGCGTTTCGTTCTTTCCTTAAAGATCTTTGCATTCTCATATGCTTGCAATCTGAATTCCTCCAATCTGTTTAACACCAACAATCTTTTTTCTCCGGCTAAACGTTCGTCCATATTCAAGAACCGAGTAGCCCACAAGGCACGATGCTCTAGTTCAACCAGCAAGTGACATGATTTCCCAGGGCCGGCCCTATGCTAAGGCCGGCGAGACCCGGGTCTTAGGCCCAATTCTGTCGGGGGGCCCAACGGTACATGTTTCGCTAAAAGAAAAAAAAATTCGTATAGATTTAATCCGATTCAACCTAATATAATATGTTAATTTTCTTTTTTGATAAATGCCCAATTTTTTTTTTACTATAATTGATAAAGGCCCCAATAAAAAATTTTACTTGACCAAAAAAATAGATATATACAAACAAGTTTTATTATTTTTTTGCATTTACGGATTGTAAAAACGCGATAAGTGTTGGAAAAATGTAGTACTTAGGATTTGACAGAGAATTAGAAACTCCAAGGCACGTTAATAACGTTGTCTTTTAAGAGATGTTTTGTCCCACACGATTTGTCACTAAGGGATCAAATGAAAATCTCTTTCAGGATACAATGGGGTGTTTGATTCAAACAGTGACTTGTTTGAATCAAACCCGAGAACACTCAAAGTTTTTCTAATGATGTTGTCAAATTTATGGATTTTCGTCTTCATACTTATGCCTTTTATAGGTTGCAAATACCCCATAAACGAATGGATGTACTCCTTGCACCGGATGAAAGCATGCAACCCATACACAAAAGGGTAAGTACATATCAGTTCGAAAATGCGTGTATCTGAAAATGCATATCTCTTCATGAACTGATGCATGTAGTGGTTTAGGTTTCGGGGGCGTTGCCCCCGAACCCCCATGAGTTGGCGCTGCCCCCTCGACCCCTGCGAAGGGACGCTGCCCCCTCGACCCACCGCGACCTGACCGGGCAGGTCGAACCCCATTTCGTTGCGATAACATTAATTCGTACGACAACTCGTATGCAAACGATAACCAAAATATTTATTTATGAAAAAATATCTAACAATAAGTATGTATTAAAAAAAATTCAACTAAAAGGCCCAATTCGAGGGCTTGGTCTTAGGCCCAATACAAGCGAGGGCCGGCCCTGTGATTTCCCAAAAACTATCATATATGGTGACATCCTAATGGTGATCTTATAAGTGGTTCTATACGCCCATAGAGCGTTGTCTAACTTCAGAGACCAGTCCTTCCTCATGGATTCACAGTTTTCTCCAAAATTATCTGGATCTCTCTATTCGTGACTTCTACTTGCCTATTCGTTTGGGGGTGATATGCTGCTGCAATCTTATGCCGCATCCCATACTTCATCATCAGCTTTTCAAACAACCTATTACAGAAATGACTCCCTCCATCACTAATTATGGCTTTTGGTACCCCCATCCTCGTCAAAATGTTCTTCTCAAGGAATCTCAGGACAACCCTGGCATCATTTGTAGGCGAGGCCACCGCCTCCACCCATTTAGAAACATAATCGACTGCTACCAGGTTGTAACGATTAGCTTTTGACGGTGTAAAAGGTCCAATGAAATCAATTCCCCAAACATCAAATAGTTTTACCTTAAGGATACTATGCAGTGGCATCTCGTTCCGCTTCGAAATGTTGCCAGTCATTTGACAGGAATGACAGGCTCTAGTAAATTAATAAGCAGATTTGAATATGGTCGGCAAGTAAAATCCACACTGCAGTACCTTTGCTGCTGTTTTATCTGGCCCATAATGGCCTTGAACTTCCCTTGAATGACAATAACTCAGAATACTTCGAATTTCATCATCATGAATACGTCTCCTCAAAATGTTATCGGGACACATCTTATACAGGTAGGGATCATCCCGATAATAATGCTTCAAGTCTGTAAAGAACTTCTTCTTGTCCATGCTTGTGAATTCTGGTGGTAGGTATCGTTCCACGAGATAATTCACAATGTTTGCAAACCACGGGTATACCTTCCTCACACTTGATGTATTGTGTCTGGGCTGAGACTCAACCGGAGCTACTACTGAGACGGCAAAGAGTTGTTCATCAGGGACGTACTCCTCAATCTCAGTTGTATACTCTTCTTCCAACAGTGTTAATCTCGACAGGTGGTCAGCCACATGGTTCTCAGACCCTTTCTTATCATTGATCTCTACATCAAACTCCTGTAGGAGTAGAATCCATCTCAATAATATCGGCTTGGAGTTCTGCTTGGTCTGAAGATACTTCAAAGATGCGTGGTCCGTGAAAACTGTGACTTTAAATCATACAAGATAAGATCTAAATTTGTCAAATGCGAATATCACAGCTAAGAGCTATTTCTCTGTAGTCGTATAATTTTTCTAGGCACCATTGAGGGTACGACTGGCGTAATAAATCGGTTTAAAGATTTTATCCTCTCTCTGGCCCAGGGCTGCTCAAACTATCGTATCAATTGCATCACACATTAGCTCGAAAGGTTTATTCCAATCTGGAGCTACCAGAATTGAGACAGTTATCAATAGTTGCTTCAGTGTGTTAAATGCCTTCTTGAATTCTTCTCCAATGACAAAAGGTACATCTTTCACAAATAATTATGTTAATGGTCTTGAGATCACAATAGAAATCATGCTCCTAGGAATCACCATGCTTTTCAGTATGATAGAAGATGATCTAGGAACTTCACTCCTAGAAACCACTTTCATCGAGTTGAAAATGCTGAACCTGGATATCATGATAATATGAGCCATTCATCATCATCTAGACAACATGGTCACAGTACATATCATCCATCTAGTTCTCATGCTTCTAGGAATGTGCATACATATAGATCTAAAGTTCATAGGTCTCATACACTTCCTACACACATTTCCAGCATGCTTACAACCCACAAGCTTTTCAATATCACTATTTGCAGCCCCCACACCACACACCATATCATCATCATCGTCGTCATGTACCTTATTTAGCATTATATTCTCACCATTTTCACCATTTCCAATACCTTCAACAAGTTTTGTTCATAAACCTAAATTAATGAAAGTTTGGATACCTAAGTCTTCTCTTGATAATATGCAAGGATCCAAAGTTAACCAAATTTGGGTTCCTAAATCCATGCTGACTAATATTCAAGGACCCAAAGAATAAAAGTGTACAAAGTCTTTATTTTTCTGTTTTGCAGGATTTTTAATGACAACATTTTTGGTATCTACAATAGTCCTTGAAGTCTACTCTTATCCTAAACCTTACCGCTTTTAGTATCATTCTTGGTATCAAATTCCCTTCAATTTCCTTCCCTTATCTCTTAATCCCTTCCTTTTAACCCTCCTAAGGTCTTAATTGTTAAGTATTTTGTGCTAATATATGTCTTATATTATTTTTTAAGTTCTAATATATGTCTTATATTTTTTTTTTTAAATCTCTCCAATTTTTTTAAGCCCTTGATTAATTTCAAACTAAGGGGGAGAGAAATGTTGATAAGTTAGTAATGTTTTATTAAGGGGAGCGTATCTTTTAACGAAAGCTCATTTGTAGAGGGAGTCTACCTAGACCCGTCCAAATGACCAAACCGGACCGGGATGGAACTGGAACCGGCGGTTTGGTTTTTTGCCGGTTTGGGCGGTTGAAAACCGGCGGTTGCCGGTTCAAGTCGGTTCAAGTTCACACGGTTCAGATCACGGTTCAGGCCACGGTTTTAAAATTTATTATTTTTTTTCATTTTCATATAATACTTATTATTTTCACTACCATAACAAATTACAATTCTTTTCACTATAATTACTAAAACGAATGTAATATATATATTTTTTATAAATAGTTTTTTTTTTTGGTTTTAAATATAATATTAATATTGTGTTATTTTATTTATATGTAAATAATGTTATTTTTAAAAATTGTGTTATTTTTTCAACGCTTGTACCGGTAATTGGGTTGCCTACGTATCTTTTATATGTAATCGTGTCGGAGGTACAATACATATAAAAAAATCAAAGTGAACGTAGTTCTTATTATTTTTTTTAGTTTATAGTTTGTTGTAAAGGTTTTTATACTTTTTTTAAGTCTTTATAGTTTTTTTATAAGTTTTTTGAGTCGGTTTTAAGTATACGTTGATTATAAATGTTGTTTTATTAAATATTACGTGAGATATATTGTGTTGTTTTCCTTATATGTAAATTGTGTTATTTTTTCAACGGTTGTACCGGTAATTCGGTTGCCTACGTATCTTTGATATGTAATCGTGTCGGAGGCACAACACATATAAAAAAATCAAAGCGAACGTAGTTCTTATTGTTTTTTTAGTCTTTTATAGTTTGTTATAAAGGTTTTTATAGTTTTTTTTATAAGTTTTTTGAGTAGGTTTTAAGTATACGTTGATTATAAATGTTGTTTTTTTCCGGTCTTTTATCTTATTGTTTTTTTTATAGTCTTTTATAGTCATTTTCATACATTTTTATAGTATTTTAAAGTTTCTTATAGTTTTTTTTAGTTTTGTATAGTGTTGTTATGGTTTGTTATAGGTTTTTATTGTTTTTTGTATTCTTTTATAGTCTTTTTATATGTTTTTATAGTATTTAAAGGTTTTTTTTATAGGTTTTTATTGTTTTTATAGTTTCTATCGGATTTTTTAATGGTTTTTAAATGGTTTTTTTTATAGTGTTTAGTCTTTTATCGGGTTTTTTTATATATAGTTTTTAATATTTCTTATAACTTTTTTAGTCTTTTATAGTTGTTTTATAAATTGTAACAAAAATATAAGTAAGATATAAATTGCATACCTTTAATCGATGTCGGTATTTCGAGCGCTTGTTCCTCCTGAAATTTCAGTGTCACTGCCTTCAAACCGTGACTCATCATCTTCTGACTCAATATCTTGCACCCTATTCTCGGCTCGTACCCAATCTCGACAACACATTTGCCTCTCAAACGTGGTGGGATGAAGCGAATATCTTTTATTGGTAAGCACATATCCTGCCATGCAGAAAGCTCGTTCAACGGTGACGGTCGAAACAGGGTAACTTAAAAACTCGACCGCCATCATGGCTAGCACTGGAAATTCTTTAGCATGTCTCTTCCACCACTTCAATAAGTCGAAGTCGAAATCATAGGATTCGGTTTCACAACCTTCAAATGTTGTGTTTAAAAATTTGGATATCTCTGTACGTTGATCGGATGACGCTGTCGCTCCCTTCCGTCGTTTCGAATTCATTTTATCCAGAACTTTTTAAATTCCCCGCAGGACACCTGCAGAGTTAGGGGCTGTTTGGCAAAGTCATTAAGCTCTTATTCTGAAAAGTTTCAGTGGTGGTTACATTAAGAAATGTTTGATAACATTTTTTGATACCACTTAATTAGATCAGATGATCTGAAAATAACTGAAATGTACTCTTTAAGTTTTCAGCCACTCACCAACCACTTAATTCTGAATACCTTCGCTTGTTCAATATCCTGAAAATTCGGCTGCTATTATTACCCAAGTCTCTTATTACTTTAACCATATTTTCATTTTTTTCATAACATCACCCATGCTTATATTTCTTTTAATTTGTTGAAAAATCCCTATTTCATTTTCTAATCACTATTGCCGATACATTGACTATTTATTTCTTATTATATTTTTATATTATGAAATACTAATTGAAGTGGTTTTTTTTGTGGTTAAATTGAAGTGTTATATTATATAAATTATTTTCTCCAAAACATATACCTTATCATTGTATTGAATCATATATGTTTAAGATATATGAGCCGTTCTATATATATATATATATATATATATATATATATATATATATATATATATATATATATATATATATATATATATATATATAAATAATAATAATAATACTATAGTGTTTCTTTTTCATATACAAAATATGTATGGATAAAATTTCAAAAATAAATCATTTTGAGTTTTTCGGTTATGTTGTTATCAAACAGTCTAACCACTTATATAATTCATTTACTTAATACATTCAGATTTCAGACATCAGGTTTCAGACTTCAGATTTCAGATTTCAGATTTAACAAACGGCACATTAGTAAAAGCACTTGCGGATGGATTGGGAACCGCATCGTTTCTCTTTCCATACATACGCTCATATTCAACATACAAAGTTTTAAATAAATTTTCAAGTCTAACTACTTCAACTGTAAAATCTACCCGGGGCACTCTATGAATATCAAACAAATCATCATAGTAAGCACCTAACATGTTAGACACACCTACTAGTCTTAAACGAGGGTCGAGCATAGAAGAAATGAGATAAGTGTCAAGAATATGCAACATGTACTTATTCCATTTCTCCTTCATCGGCCCTAAACATTGAAATAATGTAGCGTCGTGTTCCATGGTTTCAAACTCGGCAGTTATTTCTACACTAGCAGTCAAGACTAAATGTGTTGTGGGTTGATAACATTTTGAAAACAATTCAGTAATTTTTTGAATACTTCAAAAACATCCATCAGTGTCTTGCATGCAGTCCAAATAGAGGGATACAAACGATATTCGCTCGGACAGTGTTCACTTAAAAATTCACAAAATGCAATTTTAATTTTGTTTGTTTTTTTTCCCAAAGATCATAAGTCATGTTCCACCTATGCGGTACATCTTGCGGCAGTTTGACAAGCGATGACCTTTCTTTTTAAGAAATTTATATCACTTATTAACAAGAATATTTCTACCTAACACATGTGAAATCGTAGTTTTTATCGCATTAATATTATGGTCAAAAACTTTTAGACCATCTTTTACACATAAATTAAAAATATGGCATAAACATCTAACATGAAAAAATTGACCGTTACAAAGAGGTTCACAATATCGGGATAAGTCGGGAAAAGAAGCAGTGTTGTTTGAAGCATTGTCAAACGCAATAGAAAAAACTTTATCTTTTAAATCGTATTCCTAAAAAATATCAACTAATAAAGATGCAATGTTAGAAGCATTATGAGTCTCGTTAAATAAACGAAAAGCAAGTAATCTTTTTTGGACAATCCAAGTGTTGTCAATCCAGTGAGACGACACGCCCAAATAAAAATTGTTGGTCCTTCTATCCTCCCAAATATCGGCACATACACATATTCGGAATTTATTTTTCTTCAAACTTTCTTTAATAATATTTTGTCGTTTAATGAATTTATTTTTGAAATCCCTAGTAACCGTTGCACAAGTGATACGAGTAAAAGCCGGCTGCAAAGCCCCTTGTACGTAACTTCAAAAATAGGATTCTAAGGAAAGCGAAAAGGAAGACCCATCCCCGCAACAAGATTCGTGGTTAGATCTCTATAGTTATCACGAGTGTAAATAAAGAGTGGATTAGTGTTACCTCCGCTGGAGCTCGGCATGTTTAGCTGGCTTTGAGACGCGTTGTCTTCCAATTTTTCCAGATGTTTAGATAACATGTGACCCCGCAACGATCCGTAACCACCGGCATGTTTAAATTGATATTTTTGGCCACAGAAATTGCACACCCCGAAGAAATACTTTCCGGGGTTAACTAATGCTATTTCATCAGTCCGAGGAACCTTTGTGAAAAATTCCGTAAAAATTTTCGATTTAAAACTTTTTTCTTGTGCTCTGGATCGGGTACTATCATCAAGATCTAAATCGACTGACTCGGGAGTAGGAGTAGGATCAGTACAAGCACCACGTGGTGTTCTTACAGCCACACGACTCCCACCTCGTCCTTGTCTAGGACGGGAAGCATTCGGAAATACATCATCAACGTCGACTTCATCATTACCTTCAGTTTCGTTAAGGTTGATGTTAAAATTTATAAGTTGAGGCATTATATCTTCGTAATGACTATCAAAATCATCAAGATTGTAACCTAAAGGTGTATCAAAATGAGGAACCGAAATGTGACTACCGGTGACAGGGTCTGTAAAATGTTGTGGTCTATAGCCACTTCAAGATCACCCGATTCCGGCACAACCGTGTCATCACGGAAAGTAACATTTCGATTTCCTTGTGATGATGCACATCTTCTTGACATTGTCCAAAATCTAAATTAAATGTAACGTTTATAAAGAAAATTAATTTAACTAACCAATTTTACTTATAACTAAAACCGAATTATAGTAACGATTAAATCAGAACAACTTCAAATTTCGGTCTAGTAAAATAAATTTGATTATAAAATTGAATTTTTTTTACACTTGTAAAAGAATTAGTTGAATAAAATACAAACCAAATTTACTTATAACTAAAACCGTATTGAAGTAACGATTAAAACAGAACAACTTCAAAATTCGGTATCGTAATGTAAATTTGATTGTTGTTTTTAACTACTAAACAAACTTGATAATCAAAGAAATTAGTAGAAGATGTAAGAAATGTTTTTTGAGGGAAGAAGATGTAAAAATTGAGAAGATATGGTGTAGGAAATTGGAAATGGAATGGGGTAGTATTTAGCCGTTGGGCCGGTTCAACCGCCGGTTCCGGTTCCGGTCCGGTTCTGGCCGGTTTCGGCCGGTCTGGTTCCAACCGCCGGTTCCAGTTCCAAAAATCCCCAACCGGCCCCCAACTGTCCAACCGGTGGTTCCACAAACCGGCGGTTGACCAAACCGCCGGTTCACAATCCGCCGGTTCCGGTTCCAACCGGCGGTTACGGTTTGGTTTGGCCAGGTCTAAGTCTACACCAAAATAAAGTTTTAAAGAGAAATTTGAAAAAATAATCAAATGGGGAGAATTATTGAGTATTTTGTATTGATGTATTTCAAAATATATTTATTTTGGGCTATATAACATAATTACTCTACAATTATCTATGTCACTAAAAGCTTTATATTTCTAAGTGACATATGTTTGCAAATTATCAAGTCACATGAAGAGCATAATTTTCTTTTTATACATGTGAAATAAGTGTCTAGTATATTATGTTATTATAAGTATTTTATCTAAAATGTGTATGTCACATTAAGAAATCAAATTTAATAAGTATGTCAACTGATATATTTATCATGACATCATTTTATCTTATAATGTGACATAAGATATTTTATTATATCTTCTTATCTATCTATTATATATGTTTAAGATACATACAATTATATATGAGTCGGCCTGCTTTCATCTTCTAGGACTAATCCACTATCTTCTCTTTTCATAATTTCCTGACCCAATTTCTATTTATTATTTTTGGCCTTTTAGCCCAATACCTTGATCGGCCTTTTCTAAGTGTTCAATCTCACCAGCAGTGTACCGGATCAACTGTAGTCTAGAATTGGTGAGTCAAGGTCGTATCCCACAGAGAATATGGTCAAGTACTAAAGTCGGTCTCATCCCTAGTTCAGGTCAACACAATAATTGAACGTGGTGATTTGTCAGATCACCGGTTCTAACAACTAAATAAACATAAGAGAAAAGATTTTAGACTACGAAAAACAAGATAGCCGAGCTATGATCCAACCAACAACTCTCTAACCCTAACTCGTTTCCGGAAGTGTTTCGACAAACTCTAATGTTCTCGGCATCGTTGAAGGGGTGTCGTCTCTGTGCTTCCGAAATAGACATTAATTCAATAATCTACCCTCTTATGTTAGGTTCAACAGTCCGCCTCGTTGTCACTCAAAGGGTGTCGTTTCCTAATTCCGAGTATAGACATTAATTCAATAATCTACCATCCTATGTCAGGTTCAACAGTCCGCTGACCGGATTTAACTGACCTGACACGGTCTACGATCTGTGAGACGCTCATTAACAATGATATAAATCTCACACACAAAACCGAATCTAAACAACTCAGTCGGTTTTACAGGGTGATCCTAGAACCCCTTTTCCTGTATCCTCTCGCAAAATACATATGTAAAGAAGACACGTGAAATACGATTATCGAGTGATCAATTCGAAAAAAGTCATTTTAGAATAAGTTCTAGAACGATAACAACACCGAGAATCTAACAATCATAACATCAAAACACTTCAATCAACGAGCTAAGGATTCGATTTCGAAGGCTATCACATATCTCGGCTATATAACGATTACCTACTCATTAAACTAAGCAAAATATAAGGAAACAACAAATAAAGTTAACAAAAATAAAGATCAAAAGCAAGAACAAGAAATGAAATTGAAATACCGGGTAGAAAATTGGTTTTCCAGAAGAAATCCCGTCAATAACGCGTCAAGCTATCCCCAAGATCCTCCAGATCTCAACGATCTATGACTAAACTAAGCTAATCTACCTACAACTAATCTAAGCTAAGAAAAGATGAAGAAAAACTGGAAAAATCGATCTAAAAAAAGAGGGATTCGATCTAGATCAAAATGAGGGGGTATTTAAAGTGTTTTTTCAGATCTGGATCACTAAGGGGGCGCTGTCTTGACCGACAAAGGTCACTGTCGATTTTTTCCCTGAAGAAAACGGTTCAGCAAGTTTTTGTGCCAAAAACCGCATTTTAGGCGGGCGCCTATGGTGACAGGCCTTCAGAAAAATAGCCATAACTTTGTGTGTAGACCTCCAAATCGAGTGATTCAAAATCCGTTGGAAATATAATGAAATTGTCTACAACTTTAATGAAGATGTACAGCCCAGAAAATTCCTCTAAGGTAGATCAAAATGCAGATAAATGGAAGGTATGGTTGTAGTACCACCGCGGTTTGATCCGTTTGAACGTTTAAGCTTCGGGCACACGTTCCAATCCTCGTATTTCGCCTTCTGGACATCTCAAACACCTAAGTCCTGTACAAAATCACAACAAATACCACACATAATCCCTACAGGACACTAGGGTGACCGAGAGTATAGTAAATTACATCGAAAAAGATCGAGAATCCCGGACTTTACGTCCTAGGTCCCGAAATGATAACCAAGGTGTAAATACATCAAAATACAAACAAATGTCTCGGAAAACATATAAAACGAGGTATAAACGGGGTATAATTACATAGAAAATGATAGCCAATTTGACTCTCATCAACTACCCCCTACTTAGCTTTTGCTCGCCCTCGAGCAAAAATGAGCGATTCAAAAATAAAGATGGAGTCAACATTGCTATCATACATAAAGTCTAAAAGAATTGAATTGGTAAAACACAAGTAAATGACACAAATGCATAAGATTTAAGTTCTACCTTGTATCGAGAAAAGAACGTGTGTGTGTATAGCTTTTTCGACATTTATCACCAATGACCGGTTTAGATTATAGACGTATAATTTACCGAGGTTACACCATAGGCTTATACGTCGTAAACATCTCCACTAATCAAGGTCAATCAAAGTCTAGTAGGGTCAGGTAGGACTTGATAGGTTGTAATGTTAAGCTAGGGTCGGGGCTAACGAGAGGGATATTTACGATAAAATAGAAAGTAGAAAGTGCAAGTGAGCTTTACCGAACATCGAACACTAAAACCAAAGCTCTTCCCTTCGTAGAGACAGAAGACTCAAATCCTTATAAGGATGCTCGCCTGAATAGTACAAACCATCAACCGAGTTTCAACCTATAATTCATCCAACCTTCCACTTCTCCTCATCATTCCATAAGCTGGAGACATACGTCATATCCAGGTCTAGTTCATACCTAAGTTCGTCAACCAGGAACAAACTGCTACAGAACACAACAACAACTCCTTCTCCGTACTAGATTAGAAGAAGTACCCCTTCACCAACATCAACACAAAAAAAATCAAACCCCCAAAAAAAATTGGCATTCCAAGAACTCTCTTATATATATACAACTTTTTTTTTTCTTTTTCTGTTTTCTTTTCTTCTCTTTTTTTTTTTTTTCTCTTTTTTCTCTTTTCAAAAGCACAAAAACGATCAAAGGTCGAAAAGCCATAACATTCCACCTCCTCCGGGATATACTCATTTTTACCGACACCACTCGAAAGATACGCCACTCCACCACACCATATAAGAAAATGTGAAAACTATAAGCTCAATCTTGCAAGGTGGTCAAGGAAACGTAAACCGTAATAAAAGCTAAGGGCATTGGTAATTATGAGTTAGTGGCACAAAAGGTTAGTTCGGGTGGCGGTCTAACCACCCTACAAAGGCTTAGAGGGGGAACTGAGGATATACATGTAAGGGATGGCATTTGGCTCTGATCGGGTCAAAGAAATGCCATAACCGTCATCCCGTGCCTAACAATGACGACCTTTCTATTTCGCCTCGAAGTTACTAATATAAGTTCTAGGTAACCGGGTCATTAATAGCTACCATAATCGTTCACTAGTCAAGGTGATTCATGAAGTCGAAGCTAACGTGATAGAACTATTCGATTCTTAATACAAGATCACAACTCGAATGAAATGCATTTATACAATCACTATATGTTTAATCAAAGCAATACCGAAGGCTCGATGTATCAAAACCAATGTCAAAGCCATCAAAATTCTTGGAAACTGACTCATTTAGACTAAAGGGATAGCAATCTCTAAGTATAACTCGTTTGACATGAAAATGAAACATTGAAGCTAAACCAACCACCCCTACTTTAAAACCAAACACTAATGATAAGGGCAGAAAACTTAGCTTACAACCGGAAAAATGCACGAGTACGATCATGTGGCATCCATAAAAGTCCTCCCAGGTACCTGTGCTAATATCAACAAGCAACACAACACATACGAGATACACAGGTATGGAGATATTGAAATGAAACCAGACGGATCACCACAACTCATCAAAACCAAAAACACCACACTAGAACCCCCAAAAACAAACTTCTTCGGGTTATATAACAACAAAACTTGCCTGAAGTATCATAATACAAACTAAAGAAACATAGTGAAACACGAGGGGAAAGGAAAAGCAATAAAAACACATTCTGAGTTTATAGTCCTCAGCTCGACTTTCTACCCCCAAACATGTCAAGGATAGCTATACCATAGGAGAGCAAACCGTTGCATCTCCCTACAAAAATCATAAGAATTGAGCTCCCCTTGAAAGTGAAATACATAAAACATCGGGCTCAATCCCCACCACCAAGATTGGTTCGATGAGTCCATTGCACAGAACAATGAACTCACTTTCCCCGAACTAAAACATATCCCTACTAACAACGACTCTAACACCAAGTATGCACATTTAGGCTCAACATCAACAACAAACTCAATAGGGTGCACCCCCCGAAGATATAACAATAGGACTAAATGAAGACGGAACAGGTGACTTAATAGATAAAAGAGTCATACCATCCTCGTAGTGTTCCTCCGGGGTGATTTCAATCATCATACTTTCTTGCTCTCTCCTCTCTCAAATTCCTTCCTCTCGATCAGTTGATCTAGTAGAATTTCCATTCTCCGTAAAGAAGCTAGATTTTCCTCATGGATTGTTTCCTCCATGTAAGTCTCTGATTCTTGAGGCGGATGTGGAAGAGTGTCGAGTTGTTGATCATAGTAACTTGGGGCATTATCCCACTCATTCCCGTATGATGTGGCGTATGGGTTGAACTGATAAAATGGTTGTGTTTGGTAACACATAGCACCATAATTGTAATATCCGAATGGGTAAGAATAGAAGTCGTAATTGTAGTATGGATTCATTATCTGCAAACAGGGAAATAACATGAACACAATCACGGTATCTAGTCACTACCACTACCGAAGTAAATGGTGTGACACTTCAACAAAAACAAATAAAAACAAACTATACATAAAAAAACAAATAAGAAAAACGACCTAATCCTAAGAACTTAACTAACTTACAAGATATCAACCCGATTCCCCGGCAACGGCGCCAGAAAACATGATCCCCGGCAACGGTGCCAGAAAACTTGATCGGCCTTTTCTAAGTGTCCAATCTCACCGGCAGTGTACGGGTCAACTGTAGCCTAGAATTGGTGAGTCAAGGTCGTATCCCACAGGGAATCTGGTCGAGTACCAAAGTCGGTCTCGTCCCTAGTTCAGGTCAACATAATAATTGAACGTGGTGATTTGTCAGATCACCGGTTCTAACAACTAAATAAACATAAGAGAAAAGATTTTAAACTACGAAAAACATGATAGCCGAGCTATGATCCAACCAACTACTCTCTAATCCTAACTCGTTTCCGGAATTGTTTCGACAAACTCTAATGTTCTCGGCATCGTTGAAGGGTGTCGTCTCCTGTTTCCGAAAATAGACATTAATTCAATAATCTACCCTCTTATGTTAGGTTCAACAGTCCGCCTCGTTGTCACTCAAAGGGTGTCGTTTCCTAATTCCGAGTATAGACATTAATTCAATAATCTACCCTTATGTCAGGTTCAACAGTCCGCTGACCGGATTTAACTGACCCGACACGGTCTACGATCTATGAGACGCTCATAACAATGATATAAACCTCACACACGAAACCGAATCTGAACAACTCAGTCGGTTTTACACGGTGATCCTAGAACCCCTTTTCCCGCACCCTCTCGCAAAATACATATGTAAATAAGACACGTGAAATACGATTATCGAGTAATTAATTCGACAAAAGTCATTTAGAATAAGTTCTAGAACGATAACAACACCGAGAATCTAACAATCATAACATCAAAACACTTCAATCAACGAGCTAAGGATTCGATTTCGAAATCTATCACATAACTCGACTATCGGGCTATTAGCTACTCATTCTACTAAGAAATAACAAGAATTCAACAATAAAAATAACACAAACAAGATTAAAATCAAGAACAATAAAGAAAAACGAATTACCAAATATATTATAGGCTGTCGAAAATCGATCCACCGAACGAAAACCCGTCAATAACGCGTCAATATCTTCGAGAATCAACGGATTACGAAAGTCTAAGCCTAATCTAAGCTAATATATCTACAAACTAATCTAAACTAAGGAAAAATCGCAGAAAAAGTGCAGAAAACGAGTTGGGAAGAAGGTGGTGTGGATCAAGATCCATAATGGGGGTATTTATAGTGTTTTATGAGTTCTGGACTGCTAGGTGGGCGCCTGTACTGACAGGCGGCCGCCTGTCAGATTCCCCCCACAAAACCCCTCAGCATCTTTCTATGGTGACAGGCCCTCAGAAAAACAGCCATAACTTTGTCTGTAGACCTCCGATTTGAGTGATTCAAGATGAGTTGGAAATCTCATTCAATTATCTACAACTTTAATGAAGATTTCCAGCCCAGAAAATGCCTCTAAGGTGGATAAAAATGCAGATCAATGGAAGATATGGTTGTAGTACCACCGCGTTTTGATCCGTTTGAACGTTTAAGCTTCGGGCACACGTTCCAATCCTCGTATCTCGCCTTCCGGACATCTCAAACACCTAAGTCCTGTACAAAATCACAACAAATACCACACATAATCCCTACAAGACACTAGGGTGACCGAGAGTATAGTAAATTACATCGAAAAAGACCGAGAATCTCGGACTTTACGTCCTAGGTCCCGAAATGATAACCAAGGTGTAAATACATCAAAATACAACCAAATGTCTCAGAAAACATATAAACCGAGGTATAAACAGAGTATAATTACATAGAAAATAATAGCCAATTTGACTCTCATCACACATTTTTTCATCCTAATATATTCTACATAATATATCTCAATAAAACCCTACCATATACTCCACACCTCTACCGCCTCCGGTATACCTAGAACCTTCTAGGAAACTACCCACTACCTCATTACTCCACCTAGAAACCCTCCCCATAATTCGTCCTTATCATTTTCCTCTCCCCAGTGTTCTGTAAACTTGAAACTCTCTTCTCTGAAACATTTTTTTTCCTTCCGATGCTTTCCTCTTCCTCTCCAAAATAGAAGAACCTTTTCTGTTCAATGTTTGTCTTTTCACCATAAATAGCTATTTGATTCTCTAATAAGTAAAGCTTTCTCTGCAACTCTTTGTGGCTAGCTTACAAATCGAGTGTCCGATACTTCGCTCCCGTTGTTGTGTTGTATGTGAAGGTAGAGAAGCCTTTCTTTGAGGAAATCTGTAGAGCTGAGGCCTATGAGGATGACATAACAGTCTGAGACCAATGATGACTTATCATGCACCAAAATCAACCCGTTAAGCATCTCAGGGAAGCTTTCTTTTACCTTTAGTCTTGTTGAGTCTCTCACTTTTCTATTTTCTGCTTTAGATCTAAAATGTAATATCCCGATTTTAGAAAAAGGGCAATTCGGTCTTTTAGCAAAAATCAGAATATTATGTTATTTAATTTGAAGATTTGAGAAAAAGAAGAAGGGATAAACAAGGATTTTTCTTTTTAAGGAAAATAATTAGATAATTGGGATTATAAAAGGAAAACTAATCCTAATTTTAACCTAGTTGTTTTTGACAAAAAAAGAGAGAGGGACGCAGGAGAGGAAAGGGGCGCAAGTTTTGAAAAAAAAAAAAAAAAGAAGCTCTCGCTTTTCGAGGCTAATCCGTTGTTCTTTTCATCAGACTCATCAAGAGAGAAAGGATCACCGCGAGACGAGGATCGTTTTGATATCAACAATCCTTAAATCCATTAACGTTTGGATTTAAAGGTTAAACTTTTGACGGGTTGAAGCTTTGGATCGTTGTACCACGCAATTTAAGGTAACGTGGTTTTCTTATCGTATGATTAAGATTTAAGTAAAGTGGTAGAGCAATTTGTATGATTGTTTTTCATGGTTTTAATTTATTTAAGTCGAGGTTGAGTTGAATTTGAGTAAAACGCAGAGTGCGTAAAATCGCCCTCTCGTGGTGCAAGAAAACGCGTATCTGTAGCAAGAGAGAGGCTCGGTCGACCGAGCCTATCCATTCGGTAGACCGAAGTGTTGGTTCATCCGTCACGGATGAGTTGTGTATCCGTGACGGCTATTTCTCGATGATCGGACAACAAGTTTATCCGTCCGGACAGGACTGCTCAGATCTTTCGCTTTTCTTTTATGTGTTTCAAGCTTTATAATAGCATATTTATCGCTTAACCTTATGTGACAAAGCTCAGAATTAGCTTTTGATGCGTTTAGTTCCGGCACCACATGGATTCCCTAAAAAGATGAAGTGTGGGACCGTCGAAAGCTTTGGATTTGCCTTGTGCTTCGATAAGCTAGAGTTTATCGATGTCTGTGTAATTGCTAAGGCTTGTCCATGTCTAGTGGTCTAAGTACGAGAGTAAGAGATGTGAGGGAGCTTACTTGAAAACACTTAGGTGGCTAGTTAAACATCTAATCAAACGTATGTGTTAGTTTAAAATCTTAAACATCATGCAATGCTTGGTAAGGCATAGTACAATATCGCGATGTGTTCTCGACTGCACAAAGTAGATCGCACTCCACGCCGGTCAATCGATTGGCTAGATAAAGCGTCCTGGTGCATTCTCGCGGTTATCACACTATCGGGACTCGAGATATTCCCGGGCTACTAGAGCGTGTCTCTAAGTAGGTTGCACCCAGCTTGTCCTAGTACATCCTATTACTAGGCGTAGTGCCCTTTTATTCATGATGTAACAAACTTGAGCTAAGCTAGATACCTTTTGGAACCTCATGTTATGCTATGAACATAATATGATAGTTAGCTAGGGTTAATAACGAAATGAATTAATAAAAGACGGCGTTGCTTTTATTTATTTATGAGATCATAGTTATACGATCTTCTACGCTACACTAAGTACTTATGTACTTACCCGTTACGTTGTGTTTGTCTTCCCTTTCCCGAAGAAGATGAACAGTTGCTAACGTTGACGAGTTCTTTGATGATGAAGTTT